>QEPC01000119.1:1043848-1060601 GCA_003113815.1 Sphenodon punctatus | reverse complement strand
TAGCAAAGCACTGATTGGTGGGAGAATGTTGTCAATGGGCCAAATTACTCCGAGCAGCGTTGGATTTCAGACTTTCGCATGAGCAAAGATGTGTTCATAAAAATAATCAATTCTCTCAGACCAGCGCTAGCAAAGAAAACAACAAACATGCGTGCCACTATTTCTACTGAGAAGAGGGTGGCAATCACATTGTGGAGCTCGCAACACCAAATTCCTATCAGGCTGTAGCTGCACAGTTTGGGGTGGGTGTTGCGACAGTGTGCATTATTGTTAAGGAGGTGTGTAGAGTGACAAATGGCACCCTGCTTCATAAGGTCATTGGTTTCACAAGCATGGCCACAATAATGGATGGTTTTAAGCGTCATGGTTTACCTCACTGTATGGGTGCTGTTGAATGGGAGACATATTGAAATACGTGCCCCCATGGAGGAGCCAGAAAATTATGTGTGCCGGAAAAAATATTATTCGATTGTACTGCAGGCAGTTGCAGATTCACAGCTCCTGTTCAGGGATGTTTACGTGGGGTACGCCGGTTCAGTGATGATTCGCGAATCCTGCATTCCTCACCACTATTTCACAGGAAATACAAGGGGATACTAAGCCCGGACCCTGTCATTGTCATTGAGGGTGTGCCTGTACACCCAGGATTGCTGGGGGACAAGACATACCCTCAGGTCCCATGACTACTCAGGGTATATGATGATGGAGAGTCACCTGCAGCAGATCGGTACAATCTGTGGTTTAATCATTGCCCCAACTTTGTGGAAAGGGCCTTTGGATTGCTTAAGGGCCATTTCCATATGCTCTTGAAGTGTGTGGACATGCGACTGGACAATGCTGCAGAGGCGGTGGTCACCTGCTGCATTTTGCACAACATGGTCCAGACTGATGGGCAAGCCCTCGATTGGAATGAAGATGCAGAACCTGATGCCCCTGACAACAACATTCGAGTTCCAGATGTTGGGAACATTCCACAAGGCATGAAGCTGCTTGGCAGTGCAGTAAGGGATGCATTTTGCACTCATTTTGAATGAGAACATAATATGGGCATCCGTTGGCGGCCACCACAGCCAGAATAGCCTCTGTAACCTTGTCCCTTCAGTGCCTCATTTAAGCAGCACTTTATATCTGTTTAATATTTATAGAAATATGTTAGCAAATGCTTACGTTTCATGTCACTTAAATTTTTTACTGTTTTTACTCTGTTCAATATTGTGTCGGTATTCATTATAGAAAGTTAAAATAAGCATATCTGGGTATTTTCAGATGTGACAGGGCCAATTGGCCCTGGCACGGAAACAACCCATTGATTCCCCACCGGGGCCACCGCGTCACGGGCTAACAGACGCGGTGGCCGATCCTGGCGGGGAATCCGGGGAGGGGGCGGGGCTGTGTGGTGCAACGTGCAGCTGCACAGCCCTGCCCCCCCACGCTGCCCTGGTCGCCCGCCCACTAGGAGACAGGCAGGGCCCCCCCCAGCATTAACCACGGGTCGGAATCCCGCCGCGGATTCCAGCCCTTGGTCAGGGGACAGACGTTACTGTGCCCTTCATCACGGGGGGGAATCTCATTCACCACACGATCGGGAATGGTCCAGGCAGGACCTCCGATTGTGTGGTGAATCTTGTTCCCCCCCCGTGATTCACGGGGTGAACATCTGGGGGGCAACTTCCGTTTCCCCCATCAGACGTTATGGAATCACTTTCACCCTGTGCAGATTCACTGTGGTTGACTGTGATCTCGTAACGTCTCAAAATACCCTTTATATACCTTTACATTTTTGGGAGAATACCTTTCCAACATATTTCCAAATCGGTGGAGAATTTTCTTAATTGACACACCACGTTAATGAATATACAGTCTGCAAATGGGCCAATGTTGGAAATCGATCACTGTTATGGCATCCCAAGAATTGACAGTTATAACAGATACATGTTAATGTAGAAATAGACCACATATATGTTTCAATATTGTCTTCATTTACGATGCAGTACCTACTGGGAGTCAGGCTTTCCGGGGCACAACGACAAACATGCATGTTTTCTTATGGTTTCTGAAACCTGTTGAGTAGTGGCGCACATTAAAGTTTGAATTGCTTGAATTTTAAAAATTACCAAAACTGATTATTCAAAACCACTCACTACTACCAATGGTTATGTAGCGGATGACTATGGGTCTATATAATAAAGTGTCTGCAATGTATGTTAATTTCATACCTGTGCATGACTGTGATCCGCATATCAAAAGTCAACATCTACAAACCTGCAGGGTACATGTCCAACCTCGCTCATGTGGTCATAATAAAACCCTTCTTTTCTTTACTAAACGCTATAGAGACAGCTGTTCCCATGGTTGGGGGATGGGGGTATGAGGGGCCTTGTTTTAAAGCATTGTGTCCAGCTATGCATGCACAGGTAATTATTCCTGGAAATCGAAACATTATTGGTGCATGCCAAACTAGCAGTCGACGTAGCTCGTTGCAAGCGACACACTGGACTTGTTTCAAAGTGAATCCATAGGTTTATTGACTGTTAAAGACCGGGATTGGAAATCCCCTCTGTAGATAACTAAAAGCAGCGTTAACATACAGTGACCTTCTGATGGATATCCCACCCACGTTTTCATCCAAATGTCCACCACAGTACAGTACCGATGCTTTTGAAAGGCAAGATGAGGACATGATTTTCCTATGCTGTCAGATGTCATAACCAGGCAGCCCTCATCATCTAAAGTCTTGAAGGTATGCCAACCCGAGCTCAGAGGGGGTTATACCCCCGGACAGTGGAAAGTCCAAGGTTATATCAACACACACATTAAATATGTTGTACACGCATACTAGATACCAAATCTGTGAAACCTCTAGCTGAATAAGCCTCATTGGGTGCTGCTGTTATGGATATCTCAGATTGTCCTGTGCCAGCCCTGCTTCCCCCACTTTTGGAAGGGTCCCCTTTTCTCATGGCAACTGGATAAAAGAATAAACGCCCTACAGGGGAACCCAGGGTGGGCCAAGAAGCCTGCCTTCTGCTTGGAATATACCTTGGCATATGCCTTGGCATGGGCAATACATGCCCCGATTTGGGAAAATCCCCTAAGATTGCCATATATGCACATTTATGAGGACAAGCAGCTCAGGAAAGCATTGAACATCTCAGGAAAGTTCCCTAGCGCTTCCTGCTGCTTTTCTAACAGGCGCCAATGCAAGCCCTGCTGCATGTATTTTTCATAAGTGTCCCGAAACGTGTGCATAGATGGCAAACCTACCATAGAACATTGAGAAAAACAGAAGCTTTGTTTTATGAGATCCTACGCTAAAAAGATTATATGAGTTTTTGTTCCCAGGACTAGACTGGTCCAAAGGTTCACAGAGGCTGTGGCCCTTGGCTCTTTGGAACGTAGGGCTGCGGGTACGTCTCTGTGACCTTTGGATATGTACTGATTGCTGCAAGCTCCAGAGCATCAAGGCAGAGAAGGGAGAGATGAAGGAGAGGAAAGCTTTGAAAAGGAATCCAGATATTTTGGGTGCTAATGCACGCTGTGCTAGGTGAGTGTGGAAAAGTGGGAAATGTGGCACAGTCACCAAGCACAATATGAATTTTACACCCTAATTCTTAAGCTACAAATTGCCTGCTCACCCACCCACACAGTGGATGTCTATGTGGACCTCCGGGCCACCATGTGGGGAAAGAACCAGCACATAATGTTGTGTTGTGTAAGTAGGGCCAACCAGGGGAAACCACCACCACTGCCATGTTCTCCCTTCCTGTCCCCATCCTTTGGGTCCAGTGAGCAGCAATGGCATGAACAGCAACAGCATGTTCCTGGGCCTTGCCTTGCTGGCAGCAAGAGGTGTCTGTGTTCCATGGGACTGTGGGGTCCAGGAAAATGGACATTTGTTGTTTAAATAAAGGTCTGGACCAAGGTAGGTGAAACCTTTCCCTTCCACAAGCCACTTTAAACAATTAGGTCAAGCTCCATGGCCCAGCTGGGAGCTGAGGATGGCGTGCTTAGGGGTGTGCTCAGAATGGACAAAGAAAGCAGAGAGTCCCGATCACGGATTTATCATCTGTGCCACAGAACCATTTCCTCTCTTTGAGTGCACAACCTCATCTCCACTCCCCTCCCCTAAAAGCTCACTCTCGTGCTTGAGGAGAGAGTTTTGATTCACAGACCTGATTCAGCACCTGGAGAAGGGGAAAATAAAAATTAGCTGAGCCCACTTTGGGTCCTTGGGCTGTAGGTTTCCCACCCCTGTGGTAAAAAGAGAAAGTTTATTTTCGTTGTGCTTTGGCCACCGCCCTGGCATCTCATGCAGACAACGTTCCCCTAAGCGGAAGCTGACAGGAGTTGGAATAAGGGGGCAGGATGTTATGTGAAAGAGCCCTGCCACTTGGGATTGTGGAGTTGCAATTGCTTGACACCTACAGGAACTGAGATTAAGGAAGGGGCTGCCCCCGTGCTCCCCAGTCGGTCTCCCATTGGCACTTGAAGGAACTACTGTCATTTGGAAGTGGGGGTGGAGAGACTTCAGGAGGTGGGGTGCAAGTGTGAGGTTCTGATCCCCTGCTGTGCTCCTCCACTAGCTCAGAGGTTATTAATGGATCCGAGAGGCAGAGCCATAGGACTGATTAGTGTCCCTGGATCAGCAAAAGCAAAACAAGAGGCCAACAATAGAGAGTTCTTCTCACACCCATGTAGTCATTTGAACTTTATTTATGGTCCCACATGTACTGGGGTCCCCCTACCACTACAACCCTGTGCTGTGTCACACTCTGGGCTATTATGGTTCGGGCTCTACCAATCTGCACCCAGATGCAGTCTAATGATTCTAATCATTCTAATGATGCCTACTGGTATAGCGCTATCCATCCTCAATTAAGTCGGGTTTCTTTGTAGTACAGTTCTTTATTCGCCATTTAAAAACAATGGTTACAGTGAGAGCTTTGGAATGCTGTGTACTTTGGCCAATCAAACATCAGGCACGAAATCAAACCCTAATAGGGCTGGGTCATGCAAAAAATCCTCCTTGGCCTAACTGGCTTTCTCTCTGCAGAGAGTACTATGGCAAGCCTTGGCTCCTGATGTTGCGACATAATGCCTGGCTCTTTGCAGAGCGTACCACGGTGAGGCTTGGCTCCTGATGTTGCAACGTGATGCAGAGCGTACCACGGCGAGACTTGGCTCCTGATGGTGCGATGTGATGACTGGCTCTTTGCGGAGCGGAGGTCTTTGTTACTCATGGTGTTATGTCTATGGGCGATCTACTAGTGAAGCATATGCATATTTAACAGAAATATTGGTATTAATTTTTAAACATACAAAAAAAACCTCCCCCGAGGAATTGGGGGGTATTCCTCCCTGGCCACCCTTGAAAGTTCAGAGATTATTTTCATGCGTGTTATCCGTTGACAATTCAGTCTTTCTTTGTGCTGCCTGTCTAGCATCTTCATCAAGGATTGGTGGAGATTCCCCATCTCCAGCATGGCCTCCTTCACCGATGTTTGGAAAGCACGTGCTATATCTGCCACAGCAGCTTTGCTTTGCTTGGAAAGTTCCCTAGCAAGCGCGGTACGGGTCCTGGCTCGCTGCTTTCTTAGGTTCTGCATGCGTTCGGCGGCTGTTTTTTCTTGGTGCGTGGTGTCATATCAGAACTGGAACCAGGGATGTCAGCACCTGTTTTGAAATAAAAAAATTATAACATTAGTTCCCGAACGCATGCATCGGTTTCTCGCCACGTTACTTTTTATTATCTTTATATTCCTATCTGGCAATATAGTATATGTGGATTTTATATATATATCAACACATGTAATCGGTGGCATGCTTAGCATCATCATCACTCATAACATGTACGCATGTCTTCATGAATTGCATACTAAATTGTGCTTGTTTGTCAACCACTCAAACAAGTTCTGCCTACCAGACCTCAAGTATTTGTGCATTGATACATTGCAAGCATTATAACTTAAAGGAGAGAATGTTCCTAATACTAATATGCTTAATATGTGGATGCTAAGCTTGATATCTGGATAATAATTCTCTTTCTGAAAACAGTATTGGACTTAATTGATTTAAGTTTTCTTTTTCTTTCAATTTGAACAATGCAAACATCATGTATGGTGCAAAATGTATGTGGTCGCGCACAGTATGTATCCGGCAAACTAATACGGTATTTCAAGCACTGCCCACCTGTCACATCAACACTCAACAGACTTTGTGCGCCTTGGTTGTCTGCTTCCACCATCTCCAGTATGATAAGTGGAGATTCATGTACAGTCCTGTTGGACTGCTGTGTATTGCTGTCATCGGCTCCATTGTCCTCATCATCACCTGAGGTTATTGCTTGCGTGTGGTGATGGGGCGTTTGCTCCCCTGAGTCTCCATGTTACTCTTCATCAGGTGACTCATTGCCATGCACCTCCCCACCAGTGGGCAGTCCACCTGTACGAATAACGTGACTTCCACACACATGAGGACACACTACTTCATTTGAGAGGTGAAGGAATCAATCTAGGAGCTTCTCGTATTCCCAGTCGTGTCGATCGTTCCCTGACTTCTCGTTATGAGGCTTTACCTTCTTGTATTCGCCATGCAGCGCCTTTGCCTTTGTCCTTAGCTGGGATGCAGTTCTTCGGAAGCCACACACTCTCATGATGGCGACTATTTCCTCAAACACTCCTATGTTCCGGTAGGACCTTCCCAACAATGTTTGGAAGCGGTCTTGGCCCCATATTTTGATGAATACCAGTGTTTCAGCTCGACTCCAGTGCGCAGCTTTGGACCGTCCAGGTGGGCTGTCTGGGTTTGCAGGAGCCATGTTGAATCTCTTTACCATTTCTGAAACAGGAAATATTTATCATTGCAATAATGCTAATAAGGCAATATGTTTCAAACAACAGTACGTATATATTGTGCTGTACACTACAGTAATGCAGTGTGTAAATTAAATCACTGGATTTCATAATAAAAGAGAAAATGGAACTTATTTCTTCTGGATTTAATATCAACTACGTCCTAGCACCATTTAGTGACTGTTTCAACACAGGCACAGCTAACTGGGACTGGTCAAGGGGTGGGCTAGTGGAGGCACTTGCCATCAGGTGGCTCCCGAACTTGACCCCCGGCGAAAGGCGGGTGAGGGCTTGGTGGGTCGAGGACTCCTTTCAAGAAGACCTGTAGAGGGAGGAAAAAAAGAGGTGGATGAGTGGGGAAACTGGAGAGGGGAGGGGGTGAGGGGTTCAGGAGGTCGGGGGTGGGCTGTTGGAGGCACTTGCTGTTAGGTAGCTACACAACAGGACCCTCAGTGACAGGCGGGTGAGGGCTGGGTGGGTCGAGGGCTCCTTCCCAGAAGACCTGTAGAGGGAGGAGCATCCTAAAGGGTCATGTTGCAGAATGTTCAAGGTTCTTGGTACATAAGAAAGCCCACAGCATTTCTTGGCATGCTAGAAGCTAGAAAAAGGCATATGACATATCAGTTCACAATATCTGCAGTGAAAAAAAGAGACAGAAATTATAACCTTTCATGTGGTTGTATTATCTTTTATTCCACTCAGTGAGACAGCCATATACATAATGAAAAAGAAAAAGGGTTCTACCTACCGAAACCAAAGCATAGCGGATTTGCTATATATTTGTAACGGTAGTGGACTCTACTATATCCCTCTCTGTGAGAATTGTTGGGAAATGTCTCATACAAGCTGGTGATAGTGGAAGACAAGAAGAGGCTTTAAAAAAATTTAAAAATCCTCCTGTCTGCAATCTGCAGATGAATGACTGTTCTGAAGAAAACAGTTTCCCTACCTCAATCACACAAGCACCATATTTGTGGGAGAAATCTAGACCTAGCAATATTCAAGCACAGGGTCCTGTGAAGGGAAAGGAGCTGAAATGAGCTGCCGCCTATCAAAACACATGTGTGGGCATTTTTTGCACGTGCAATGGTTGATAAGTTTAGCGGTTAAAAAATGAGTTAAAATAAACTGAATTTAAATGACCAATTTCCTAAGTATATTTTGTGGGGCTTCACTCACCACGTTTGGTCACTTTGCCGCATATTAAAAATCACTACAAACCACACACACACACACACCCGACAAACAATGCTCCCTGGGGATACAGTTGCCTCTGAACTTTGCAGGGCTTTGACACACGCCCTCCGCAATACCTGTGTTCTCACAACGCTTACAGGTAGCAGGACGGCCAGGTGGCAACCCTGCCCGGTCTCCCTCTCCTCCCCCTCCACACAACACAAATCGTAAAAATTTCTTTCCGGTCTCCACCACAAACAGCCCCCCTGGCCAACACAATTCTTGGCAATTTATTTGAGAAATAAAGCCCTCTCCAGCAGTGCTCATATCTTACGAATTATGTGAGGAGGGTACGTCTACAGGCCGGCCAGCAGTTTCTCCATGCAGCGACCACACCTCAACAGCCGTCGCCTCGGAATGAGGATTGGCAGGACAAGCACGCCACACAAAATGGCTGGTTTTGTGTTGCTGCGCAATGACACTTACACAGCAACCCAATGCGCGTTTGTTCGTAAATCGCGCACATGTCTAATTTACACAATCGGAATCCTACAAACACGCGTCAGAATCTGAAACTGTCCGTGTGACCCCCCACATTTCAAAAACGACACATGGATGGTTTGAAAGTTAGAACATGTGCAATTGAAACGGTTTGAGATTTCTGACGAGCAGACGGAAAATGCGCTTGTTTCACAAATAAGGTGTATTTAGTGTCTCGTCTAAAAGCGCCCCATGTCTATCTTGTTCTTTGAAAGCACCAGGTACATTGCTGGTGCTATACAAATGCTTATAATAATAATAATAATAATTAATTAATAATAATTAATAATTAATAATCACATCAACTACGGTCTCTTTTGCACCAATGCCTCTTGAAGTCTCCTCTCTCAAGTCCCCTCCTCCTCCTCCTGTCCCCATTGAGGCAAGGAACATAGCACATGGTCTGGTGATTGTATAGAATAGTTAATTTTTGATAAAACATTAGACTACACAATCCTTTGGCTATTTAGAGCCATCTCTAGGTCGCAGCAAAAGCACACATCCTAGCATGACTGTTCGGTGCCTGACACATTTCTTATTTAGGGCACTCCTCTAAATCAGGGCTGTCCAACTGGCAGCCCATAGACTGGATCCAGCCCATGGGAGGATTTTATCCAACCTGCAGCCTTAACCTTTGATTTTATTAAATATCAGTATTTACAAAAGTTTGACCAGAGTTTAACTATCCTAAACTATAGAAATAACGTACAATGACCCACAATCAAGTCCACCAGCAATATTTTGTGAGGCCAAAAAATTGGGCAGCCCTAATCTAAATAATAATGATAATACTGAAGTGGAATGGTACCAGTACTAGTACCTTAAAGCTAGTGCTGGCACGAAAGAGCCAGAAAACACACATTTCACAATTTTTTCATCAGTTTCCTATACTGCATACACACAGCTGGTGACCTGTATTCAATCTGTCCTTCGACTTTATCCCATGCGTTTTCTCCTGGGATCTCATAATGCACACCTAGAAATAGAACAGTCTCTATACAGAAAAAAAAAATCAGTGCAAGGTCACACCATGCAGTGCGGAGGGACACTTTACTGGCACCACAGTATCACCCAATAACAATCCCATTAATGTATGTCATCACTGTGAAGTACTAACCACACACAGCACTACAGCAGATTAATCAATATGCAATGTTTAGGGTTTTGAGTTAAATTTTAGTGCAGCATTTTAAAGATACCTCGAGGTATGCTATGGTAAATGAGAACTTGTTAAAAGTAGCCTGAAGCCATAACAACCGGTTAGGCACAGCTTGCTTAATTTTCTTTTCAAAAGATTTGAGTATAAAACAGAAAGCTAATGCATCATGCTTTATCTGAACAGCAGTATAGCATGCACCTGTCAAAATACATGCTAGGTATTTCTAAAACATTAGTACTCACAGCAAAACATACACAACAACTGAAATGCCTCTGCTTCTGATTAGGGTCAGGAGAGGGGATAAGATAGAACTTTGCAGGACTCCACACCCGAGGTCCCAGGGAGAAGATGAATAATCACCCAACACCACACGCTGAGTTCTCCCGGCCAGGAAGAAGTGGTACCATTCAAGAACAGTCCTGCCCACCCCTGCCTGGTCCTGCAACCGAGTCACCAACAACTCATGGTCAACGGTATCAAATGCAGCTGAAAGATCTAATAGGATCAACAGGGTCGAACGACCCTGGTCCAACTCTCGGTAGAGGTCATCAACCAAGGCCACAAACGCAGTCTCAGTGCCATAACCCAGATGAAAGCCAGACTGTGAGGGATCTAAGAAACTGATCCAGTCCAGATGCTCCTGAAGCTGACCAGCCACCACCTGTTCAATAACCTTCCCTAAAAAGGGGAGGTTAGAGACCGGCCAATATCTGGCTAGGGCGTCAACGTACAATGATGACTTTTTGAGGAGGGGCCACACCACCTCCTCCTTGAGGCAGTCCAGCACCCTGTCCTCCCTAAGGGAGCAGTTGACTATCCTGGCCAGCAACGGCCCTAGCGTTTCCTGACTGGCTTTAACCAGCCAGGACAGGCATGGATCTAATTCACAATAAGTGGCTTGAACAGCTCCAAGAACATCCCCAGCATCAGAGGACGACACGCATTGAACTTCATCCCATAAAACAGGACAAGATGGGGCTTCAACTGCCTCTGGTTCACCCACTGTTAAAAGTGCCGCATCAAAACTGTGATGAAGTTGAGCAATTTTATCTGCAAAAAAGTCCACAAACAAGTCACAGCAAGTATTAGATTGGAGTAATTCAGACTTGAAAGTTGGCACACCCTCGCCAACAAAAACTGGTCCAATAAAAGATATCTGTAACAGCCAGGACAGTTGAATCTGGCATAAATCTTGGCAGGATCCTGGCCAAACAGTCACGTTCATGGGGGAATCGTAGCTCTCCAAAGTCTTTATTGCCAACATACAATATCCCATCCCATCACTATATCAAGTCCTATATACAAATGTCTTTACCTCTGCGGTTGGGGCTTCAGTCTCAGCCTATGGCCTCCCTGGTCAAGCACAGTCCCTTCTCAGGCCTTGTAAACCTTGTACAGTCTTCGGTCTTACTCAGTTCTCTAAAACAGGCTCCAGTCTCACCTGCAGTCCACCAAAACCCCACATCTCAGGCAGCCCTCCCTGAGCTGGCTTTGAGCCCAACTCCCACTCCTGTTTCCCCCATCCCTCCTCTGTCTCCTCTCAGCAGCTTTTCTCCCTGAGGCAGAGCTCTTCCACAGCTCTTGCCTCCTCTGGGTCTCTCCCCTACTGAGCTCTCTGCTCAGCTGTGAGTCATCAGGCACTGTCCTCCACTTTATGAAGCACCTGAGTCTCCGATAGTACCTGTCCTACACTGCTGGTGCTAAACTCCTTAAAGGGACAACGTCCCAATTCAGCTGTGCCCTGCTACAGTATCGTCTTAATTTCTTTGTCTATCTCTCCCATACTTGGGACCAACACAGCACACACATTCTAAATAACAGAAGTTATGTGCACAGCATGACCCATCACATGCTTTGCACCCTCATTTCAATGGGACTCGCATTGGTGTTCGACTAGCATCAATATACAGCAGGCAGATGATCATGCCCATAGTGTTATAAATCTGCCTGTCATATTTAGTTACTGTCTTTAGAAGATAATGCCACTAGGCTCTTCGATACCATGGGTCTAACCTTCATTCATCCCATGCATAAGAAGATTATGAATATATAAATCGTCTTCTGAAGTGCCGCATTGGATTTAAGTGGGTGCCAAATTCACTTTCACAGTGACACACATCATTGCCCATCACCCATATTCACTTGCACATACCTTTCAAAGTCCAGCTCTGCCCTTTGCCTTGTCAACATGTAAGTGTGGTCTTACACCTCATCAGTATACTCCCAGACAGAGAAGCATCCCCACACAGTCACATTATGGAAAGCAGCCCAATGAATGTAGTTATACTGCACTGTCAGAGCCCCCCGCCGGAACCGCCCCCAGCGGGGGTGCAGGGCCCGGAATCACACCTTACCTTTGCCTTCCCCCTGGGGGGCTCCATCGGATACAGCACCACCAACCGTGGTGCCCGCCGCGGTGCCGGGGATTCCCTCCCCCACGCAGTGGCCACCTGTGGTATCAACAGACAGGCAGGAGGGTGAGGCGGGGCTCTGTCGGAAAGAGGATGAGACCAGGCCCTCTAGACGCTGTTCAGCGCACCTCCAGGTGCGCGTGGGGGGTGGAGCCTCAGATAGAAAAAACAGCGCCACAGTTCAGTCGGCACTGGTGATTGAAGTGGAGAGACCGGCCCCGAGAGGAAGCTAAGTGATTTTGGATTCTTGTGTGAGACAAACCTGACTGATTTGGGAGAGTGTGAGTGAGTGTTGGACCCCTTCCCCCTGAGCCCTTGTGTACGTGTGAAGAGTGTGGGTGCACGTGTGGTTCTTTCCCTTGGGTTCCCTTCCCCCCTCCCTCCGCGAGCATCTTCCCCCTTCCCTCCCCCTTGCGCCTGGGCTCCCACTCCTGCCTTCCCCCACTGTATTGTGCACTATCTATCCGCCCCTTACAAGCGTGGGTTATCAGTGGTGCGTGCGTGGGAATAGGTCCGAGGCTCCCCGTAATCGCTTGGTGCCCTATGATGATAAGGATCTTGCCTCTGTGAGGCTTAGTGATCCACCTAATATCCTGACGGGCATTTATACCTTGAGAGACCCCCTCCAAGTGAGAGCCCAGGCTGTGACTGGCGGTGGGTGTGTGAGTTAGTGAACCCCGGGAGGAGCGGAACTCCGGTTCCCTTACCCATTTCCCCTGTGACATGCACAATGATACCTCTCACTGTGAGTAACGATGTGACACCCACTTAAGTCTAGTGTCACACTTCACTACACAACTTACATATGTATAGCTTGCGTGTGTACCTGGATGAATGAGGTTTGTGCCCACACTGAGGAGTGCCCTAAATAAGACAAGCAACATCTCTATTGGACAGAAAGATAGCACAGCTTTATTTGGTTGCATTTTACTAAGTAGCAAATAGTTATAGGTTAATTTATTAAAATCAATTTTGTTGCTTTGATTTTTTGGTATGCTTGTAATGATAGCATAATTTGGACATTAAGGCTTTCTTTGTTTTTCTTGATAAGGGGAATTGAAAATCCAAGCGTGTTACCCTTCATGGCTTAAGGCAAACCACCTTCATTTAAATCATTTATCACAGTATCACTTTGAAATCAAAACAGAAACATGGAACAAAACAATTAGATGAGCTTTGTTCCAGAGTGCCTGCCAGCCTTCTTTTTTTTCTTTCACCTTTTACTTTCCTCCCCTTTCTGGCCATCCATTGAGATAGCTTCTCTCAGAGTTATCAACAAGTCTTGTTAATTCTGAAAGTTATTTTATTTACCATTTACTTCAACCCGAACTGTAGTTCCTAAAATGATCCATGGATAACATCATAAGTGTATTCTTTTATCTTGCATTTAATTTAAACAGATACCTGACTAATTTTTCTGGGTCTATAAATTAGAATAGTAAAGGACTAGTTCATAAGTGAATGATAAAAAAATAATTATATATTAAACATGAGGCTAACAAAATCCTGAAAAGGAGTTCAAATCATACTCTTGTCTCTAGGGAATTTGTCAAAAAATGCCATCCTCAAAGCACAACAATGTTTCAAAACCCATCCCCTGCAATATTTTGAGCCAGTGCTGTGGTTTGACGATAAACCCTAACAGAGCAGCGAGCAATATCCATGACTGAACACTGAAGTGGTTAAAACAATTGTCTACAAAAATAAAAGCGAGTGTGCAATCAAATATAAAACTACTGAGAGATCTGGAGAACAGAAGCAGTGTGTTATGGGTCAATAGAATAAGTAAATCTTGCAGAAGCATTTGTATTGAAACCTAATTCTAAAAACCAGCATTACCCTGCTCTTATGGTAACTACAACAATCTCACTTTGGGAACAGGATCCAAACTGTTTCAAGTCAGCAGTGTTCTTTAAGTGATAAAAAAAATAATCTCTCCTCTGAACATGTGTGTTATTTAGTCTTTTAAAAGAATCAAAATATTGATCCAAATTGATACCCAGATCCCTAAGTGCAGAAGAAAAAAATCACGTCTATTAAATTATATGGTGGTAGAATGAGGTTTTGCAAGAATGTGCCATGAGATAATTAGCTTTACTTCAATCTTGTTCAAATTCACTTTAAAACTGAGGTGTTCAGTCCTGAATCTATGCCAGGCACTGCGACAAAACATAGGCTGCTGCTGAACTACCAGAAAAGAGAGAAGGAGCTGAGTTTCATCAGCATAGCAATAGGACATTATACTGCAAGGTTGAAAAATTGAAGCAAGAGGTAGCATATAGAATGATAAAACATAATGGTTCTCATGGAGAGCCCTGTCATGCACTCCTACCAAATTAGGATGAAGAAAAATCATAAGAAGGGGATGCAAAATTTTGTTCAGACTAACAGTAGTTGCACAGATCATCTCTAAACCTCATTATAAAACTATGGGTATTTTCACATGAGACACTACCATGAGTAGTCATGCTTTACTCCAGCATACCATGGTGGTGTCATATGTGCTCCTGCTCACCAGATGTTACCGCAGGTTTTCCCTGGACCGTGGCAGGATTAACTCCAGGTTGTGCACTGGACTCCATGCCAACACACAGCACGGAGTAAGTCCTGCCACAGTCCGGGGAAGCCATTCTTGGACCAAAGTAGAGCAGGCCATCATACGTGACACCACCACCCTCTAACCCCACTCCCCTCACAGAGAACTCAAAAGTCCTGGGACATACAATGTTTGTCTGGATATTCCATAATCAAAAAACCTCCGGTTTACAAGAAGAGTTAAGACTCTTGCAAATTCAATCATGCACTAAAAACCATGGAAATTGCAAGTTAAGGCTTCCGCCTTATCTTCTGTGCCATTTTAGCAGTAAAGACATTGCACAGTTTCACATATTGTGCTCACTTACAGCTTAGGCTCCATGCACCCACACTTTGCCTTTGTCTTTCAGCCCCAATCCTCTTCCTCTTTGTATTTTGGGGGCAACACTGAAGTTGGGGACAGGAGGGCATGAGCTGGCCCCTCATCCCCTCCTTTCCCTCTATCCTTTCATTTCAGTTGGGGAGAATGGGACAGCTGACTAATGGCCCACAACTGCCCCTCTTACCCACTAGCCTCCACTGCCCTCCCAGAGCACAATGAAGCTGGGTAGTCGTATACAAATGTTTAATTAAAGATAAGTTGGGTATGCACTGAAATTATTAAAATGGAATTTCCATTCGAAGGAACGGAGGCAACAGCAGTGCCAATTTCTAAATAAATACTATTGTCATTCCAACATCCAATTGATTGTGAAAGTATACAACAAAGTTGCATCTTGGGAGTACATAGGGAAGGCAAGAGGGTGGAGCCTGGGTCCCGCTCCTGGGGGGGCCATACTCGGGGGTACCAGCTCCCGGCCAGACAGTGGCCGGGAGCTGGGGACCCTGAGAACGGGGCCCCCGGCTGACTCCGACTGACAGACAGTGGAAGGGGCCATCAGGGGATGAGGAAGGCACCAGATGCAGTTAATGGAATGGTTGGAATGACAGGGAAAAATACAAAGAGTGTGCAGGATTAAGTAAGTGGGTGGAATGACAGGAGGAATTAGAAATAGTTACAATAATAAGGTTCCAAGTAAAATAACCAATTTAGAAGACTGATGGGATACCAGGGGGAGCAGTCCTATTGTTTTACCTACTTACCATAGCTCCCTATCCTTTGATTCCAATAGCTTCCCTCCCTGTTATTCTATTTTCTCTCCTGGGTTTTTGTGTGTGTTTTTTTGTCATTCCCCACACACACACTTCTTTACCATATACAACATACAGACAAACATTCTATTTCCCAGGACTTTTGAGTTCTCTGTGAGGGGAGTGGGGATAGAGGGGTGACTTGGACTCCTGGGTTGTCTGTTACAAGGTTGAAAGCAGGGGTGAGGAGAACAGGCTCGGAACCAGGACTATTGAGTTGCCCGTGAAGGGAGTCCAGCCTACTGGATTAGAGTGGGATGGAGGGGCTGGAAGCCAGGAGTCCTGAGCTCTCTGTTACAGGGCTGGGACCAAGTAGATTAGAGGGGGAGAAGGGGTGGGAGCCAGAATGCCTAAGTTCTCTCTTTCTTAAAGAGGAAATGGATGGGGCGAGGGGGCAGCTCACGCCGTCCTGTTCCCAGCTTCAGTGTTGCCCCCAACCTGCAAAGAGGAAGAAGATTGGGACTAAGTTGTAGGTGAGCACAATATGTGAGACTGTACAATGTCTTTACTGCTAACATCGCACGGAAGTTAAGGCAGGAGACTTAACTTGCAATTTCGATGGTTTTTTTATTATGGAATATCCAAGGTTTTTGTTAAATACTAGGGGTGGGAAACCGGTAGAATCCGGTATCCGATAATGCCGGTATCGGGCGTACCGGCATTATCGGATTCGGCCCGGTAATCCGGGCCCGGTACCGGATTTCAGGGTACCGGATTTTTTTGCATTGCAGCCATTTTTAAATGGCTGCAATGTAAAAAAATTTAAAGCCCCAGCCAAACAGTTTTTTAAAAGAAAAACCCTCCCCGAGTCCAGGCTGCGCGGGTGGAAGGGGGGACACCCCCCACCCACCCTGCCCAGCCTGGCTTTTTGTTTAAAAAAAGAACAGAGT
>QEPC01000119.1:1030936-1043167 GCA_003113815.1 Sphenodon punctatus | reverse complement strand
GGGAGGGGGAGGGATATTTCATTGGTTTCAATGGGGACACAGCGCCCCATTGAAACCAATGAATTAAATCCGGTACCGGTATACCGGATTTAATCCGGGAATCCGGTTTTCCTAGAACCGGTAACCAGTAAATCCGGTAGCCAGTATTGGGCCCGGGGTCCCACTCCTATTAAATACAATGCAATGGAGAAAATTTGTCCTGCTTGCGCAGTAGAATACTGAGCAGCGTAAACAATATGGCAGTAGAGCTTAGGTGAGGCTAAGGTGGGAGAGCTGCTCCCTTCAGTTTAGAAGATTGTTACTTCCTTCAAATAGCAAACAAAGTGAAGCTGGATTTTTACTGGTAGCTCCCTGCTTTACTAAGAATACAACTTTGGTTCAGTTTACGCATTGCAAACTTCCAAAGCCTACTCTCTATGATCTCTCTAGCTCATGGCTTGTACATGAGTCTTCCACTCTACTCCCCACTGTCAGAGCTCTTTTCCTTGTGCAACACTGGCCATTCTGTGTTTTCTATAAGGACCTCCCCCTGTATAGAACCCCCTGACTAGTTCACTCCTTGTACAGGGCCCCCTGACTCTGCTGTGCCCATGTACAAGACTCTCTACCTGGCATAATGCTGCCCATCCTGCAGCTCTCCCCCTGTACAAAGCTCCCTCACTCAGTTCTCCTCTATCCAGGGCTCTCCACTGGCACAATTATGGCCATTATTCTGCAGCTCTCTGTCTCTACAAGGTTCCCCCACTTTACACCCCCTTGGACATGGCTCCCTTTCTTGTACAATGTTGCCCACTCTGCAGACCTCCCCCTGTACTGGGTTCCATATTCTGTATCCCCAATAAAGCTGTTCCTTGTAAAGTGCTCCCCCTGTGCATGGCTTCCACTGTGAAAGCTATTTACAGAGGTTCTGCCCCTACTCTCTCCCCTTAATGCCCCCCCTTTGTGTATGCTCCCTTCCCCCTGTTCCCCCATAGGATTTCACTGCATGGGCTGAGGCTTGCTCTTAGAGTCCTCCCAAGAGGACTACACTTGCCACTCTGCCACATGGGGCTGCTCTGCACAGGACCCCACCATCCAGGGCCATCCCTACCATGGGGTGGCTGCCCCGGGTCCCGCTCTTGAGAGGGCCACACTCAGGGGCCCCAGCTCCCGGCCAGACAGTGGCTGGGAGCTGGGGACCCTGAGTGTGGGGTCCCCGGCTGACTCAGACTGACAGGCAGTGGAGGGGGCCAGCAGGAGCAAGAGAGAGGCAGAGGGCCTGCCTCTCCCACACTCCATGCCCCACCCCACCTCCGCTGCCTGTCACAGTCTCAGCCAGGGGAAATAAGGGAGAGAGAGGCAGAGGCCCTGCCTCTCCCTCATTTCCCCTGGCCGAGAGACTGACTAGCCTCCTGTCCCTGTCTCTGGGATAAACCTCTGCCCTCTTCCTGCACCTGGGACCATTCCAGGCAAACTCCAGCCCCAGCCATGCTCCTCCAGTGAGGCACACCATTGGAGCCGCAGACACCCCACTTTTTGGAGGGAGAAGGGCTGTCACTGAAATCCATGCACTCTGTGGTTCTTAGTGGGTTTAGGGGGCAAGTTCAGCCACCCCAAATGTCACTGTGAGATTTGCTAGCTCTGTTGTTTAGCCATCTCACCATCCCTGGCCCCCACATTGAGGTGCCTGATGTGCAGGATCAGATCAGAATGACCTTCAGCTCTCTCCCTTCCACAGATCTTCCTCTCCTCCTCTCCCCATTAGATCAGCTCCAAACATGGCTGACTCACACTGTCCCCTGGGAGGTGCAGTTCCCTCTCTTTCTCCAGCACTGATAGGCTCTAGCAAGCAGTGTCTGATAGGAGTTGTAGTCACCAGTATTCAAGACTGCTTGCTTTTAAACAGTCTCTGCATTACACATAGAATGTTCGCAAGCACTCCACACTCAGGATGGTCTCCAGAGGGTGATTTTAGACATTACTCGGTCCCGATTCACCACAGTGGATTCCTGGCGGGGGTGAACCAGACAACCACCCCCCGTGGTCAAAAAAAGCCCGAACAGACGTGACGGGACCAGGACCATGGCAGAGAATCAGGCCGGCAGATCATGGGCCGAGGCAGCGCAACA
This sequence comes from Sphenodon punctatus, assembly GCA_003113815.1. NCBI lineage: Eukaryota > Metazoa > Chordata > Lepidosauria > Sphenodontia > Sphenodontidae > Sphenodon > Sphenodon punctatus. The sequence continues at coordinate 1,041,059 of QEPC01000119.1, read as the reverse complement.
GACGTGATGCCGATTCCCGGCCGTGGTAAAAACACCCAGAAGGTGCTGGGTCAGCCCGTCCTGGCTGCTGCTGCTGATGTCCCTCCACCACCTCCAGGTGCAGCACAACTGCCTCCTCCCCTGCCCACACCTCTACCGCCTCCACCTCCTCCTCCTCCCTTGCTCTCTCGCCCTCCGCTCACCTCTCCCTTCTGCCTCACTCCATCCCGCCCCATCCCCCTGCTGCTGTGTGCCCTTTAAATCTCCCTCCCCAGCTTGTGTCATTGCTGGTTGCCTGGCAGCGACACTGTGTGCTTTGTCCCCGGCTGGGAATCATTTCCTTTGAGTCTGGAAAGTGTTTGCCAGCTAGACATTACTTTTTGTTGGTTCCCGTCGAGAATCTCTTTGACCATGCTTTCGGAGATGGTCCAGCGGGGAGTTCCGGAAGCATGGTTGATTTTGACCCCAGGTGGGTATTGACTGTGATGAACATCTGGCAGCTGCTGAACAGACGTTCAGGGCACTTTGGCCCCGCCGTGGGATTGACCGTGGTTCACTGTGGTTGAGCATGATCTCGTAACATCTGAAAATACCCAGAGGCTAACAATGAATTTTCAAGATGTCATAGTTTAAAAACTACTAACCAGATTTACAAAAAGTAAACAAAAAGGCACCCCCTGGCAGACTCCTTGAATTTTCTAAAAGGCTTACACCCCTCCCAACCAACACAAAACCTCTTTACCCTGCCAAGATCAAGACAGTCTAAAGCTGCTTTTAAATGAGGGCGCGCTGAAGCACCTCCTCAATGCCGCGATAAAGCGAAGCCGCCGGAAGTGACGTTCTCCCCGTTGCCGGTGGCGGCTGGAGACACGGGGCTTTGCAGTGGCGCGTTCTTAAGACTTCAATTATCTGGCTTAAGAACGCGCCGCTCCAAAGCCCCGTGTCTCCAGCCGCCGCCACCACCGGCAACGGGGAGAATGTCACTTCCAGCGGCTTCGCTTTATCACGGCGTTGAGGAGGCGCTTCAGCGCGCCCTCGTTTAAAAGCAGCCTAACTTTTGAAAAAACAGGCTTCAAAGTGCAGTTTTCAATCTGTGATATCTCAGCTGTTATCCAACTGATTTGGCTGACATTTGGACAGCTTTAACCATTTACTCCAGTGATCCTTCACCAGAAATTTCACAATCCTAACTCTAATCGTGTCAGTTTTATAATGAATAGAATGTTTGGGCTTTATAATGGAGCGTGCAACATGCCTTAACTATAGAGTGGCTCCTATTAATTACTGGAACCCAGCATAAATTTGTGAAGAATAAGTCATGCCAGACTAATCTTATCTCCTTTTTTGATTGAGTTACTAGTTTAGTGGATCATGGGATTGCCATGGACATAATATATCTTGATTTCAGCAAAGCATTTGACAAAGTTCCCCATGAAATCATCGTTGACAAGCTGGTAAAAAGTGGGCTAGATGATACTACCATTAGGTGGATTTAAAATTTGTTAAAGAACCGCACTTAGGCCGTTTTTAGACGAGCGTGGCGGCGCCCACACTTGTTTTTCAAAAGACCCGGCAGTCCATTCTATACGTGATGCTGCCGCCGAATACACGCATGCGCGGGCGATGCGCATCCATTTCCGACTGCGAACTGACTGGGTCGGTGATCGAGGCCAGTCATACACGGCCGTAAATGGTTGCGCATCACCTGTGCATGCGCGTATTTGGCAGCGGAGTCATGTGTAGAACAGACTGCCGGGTCTTTTGAAAAACAAGTGCGGGCGCCATCGCGCTCATCTAAAAATGGCCTCAGAGTGCTCATCAATGGCTCCTCGATATCTGGAGCGGGGTATCAAGCCAGGGTGCTACAGGGCTCTGTTCTGGGTCTGGTACTGTTCAACATCTTTATTAATGACTTGGATGAAGGAGTAGAAGGAATGCTTATAAAATTTGCAGATTATACTAAACTGGGATGGATAGCTAACACCTTATAAGACAAAAATCAAAATAATCTTAACGGGTTGGAAAACTGCCAAACTAAAAAAAATACTAAATGAAATTCAACAAATTCAAAAATGAAATTTAAATGAATTTTTAAAAATAAAATAAATTCATTTGAATGAAATTCAAATGTAAAGTTCTGCATTTAGGTAAGACAAATCATATGCACAATTAAAGGGTGGGTGAGATGTGGCTTGGAAGTAATACATGTAAAAAGGATCTAGGGATTTTAGTTGATCACAAACTGAACATGAGTCAGCAGTGTGATGCAACTGCAAAAAAGACTACTGTGATTTTAGGCTGCAGTAACAGAAGTATCGTTTCCAAGTCATGAGAAGTAAGAATTCCACTCTATTCTGCACTGGTCAGACCTCATCTGGAGTACTGTGTCCAGTTCTGGGCTCTGCACTTTAAGAAAGACATCGACAAATTGGAATGGGTTCAGAGGAGGACAACAAAGATGATCAGGGTTCTGAAAACCAAGTCCTTTCAGGAAAGGTTGAAGGAACTGGGTATGGTTAGCCTACAGAAGAGAAGACTAACACCGCATTCACACCTTATGGCGGTGCAGTGGCAGCACTCCCGTCAGCGAAAGATACAGCGGGGGAAAGAGGTGGAGGCTGGCATAACTTTCGGTGCAAATGGAGTTTTGCTGAGACAATGCTCACGAATGACATTTTCAGCACTGTCATTCACGAGTATTGTCATAGCAAAACCCTGTTCACACCGGAAGTTATGTCGGCCTCCACCGCCTTCCCCCTCCGCGTCTTCTGCGGTGCTCATGGGAGTGCTGTATCTGTGCCACCGCAAGGTGTGAATGCGGTATAAGAGGAGATACGATAGCAGTCTTCAAATACTTGTAGAGCTGTCACAGAGAAGTTGGCAAAGACTTGTCCTCTGTTTCCCCTGAGGGCAAGACTAGAAATGATGGGCTCAAATTACAAGAAAGCAGATTTGGGTTAAAAATTAGGAAGAACTTCCTAACAGTAAGAGGTGTTGACAATGGAACAAATTGCCTAGGGAGGTGGTGGGCTTTCCTTTGCTGGAGCTTTTCATACAGATGCTGGACGGCCATCTGTCAAGGATGCTGTACCTGAGGATTTTCTGCATTGAGCAAGGGGTTGGAATAGATGACCTCTGAGATCCCTTCCAACTCTATGATTCTAAATCCCACATAAAATCTCAGAAGTCTAGGTTGCATTTTGCATGGTGTAAATAAAAAAATAATAATTAGGACAAGTCTAAGGAAATTCTAAGTGGCAAGCCACACCTGGGTCCGCACCCATGGTGCGGCATGCCCCAGGTTGCTGGGCAGCCTGGGGGCACACACAGGGATGCAGGGATGCCGGGGTGGTTGACGGGAGCAGCGGGGAGGCAGGACCAGTGCAGATGCGCCACGCATGCACTACAGAGATCGCCCCGCCCAGGTGCAGCGCACGCCTGGCGGGGCGTCGGGCAATGTAGGGGGCAGAGCCCCACCCCGCAATAGAAGCCACGGTGCATAGATTTCTATAAGGGAGCTGGCAGGGCATGTATTCCCCGCCGGTAATTACTTGTGAGAGGCTGGCCCCCTTCTGTGAACCTGTAGCTACGCATTCCTCGACCTTGTCCTTAGTAGTAGAGAAAGTGTGTGTGATCCTTGTTCCCCCCACACTTGGAGTGTGTGCGTGATGCCTGAGAGTCCTTGTGTCCTCTCCCTTTGTTGGTGTGATTGAAGTGCCTGTTTGTGGAACTCCTCCCCTTGCTACATCCTTGTTGTTCTCCTTCCCTCCCTCCACACCTAACCCTGTATGTAAGACCTTTCCCAGGCCCCACCAACTCTCCCCATTCCCTTCCCCTCCCTCCACCCGTGGTAATCCTTGCCCTGGCCATTCCCTCCTACACCTCCTGGAGCACGGTGCCCTGGTTCCAACAGTGACGGCAAGAACAACTGTGAGTACTCGTTGTGTTCCCTGTGTCCTCCCGGGCTATTGGTAGCCTCTCCTTCCCTGTGATGAGTCGGGTTGCCTTCCAGATAGGAGAAAAAGCCCAAACACGACCCTGAGGGATTTACCTACGCCTCGAATGATCCAACAAGGAGAGGAACCGGCCCATCCCCTACTTCCCTTCTGCCTTCCCCTTCTTTTTCCTCCCCGCTCCCCCGTTCCCCGTGACACTAAGACAATTCCCAACACTGTGAATGATTTGATTTCTGGCAATTTAAGTGAAGGATGGGCTCAACCTGTAATCATGAGAACATAAATGGTGATTGGCTGCAATAGTAAAACATGGCTAGTTATGTTAATAAAAGCAAAGGTGTATGCAGTCAGGAACAACCAAGCCAGTATGATTTTTCACTTTAGTTTAAAGTGTAGTTACAAAGAAAAAGGCAGATCTCTTTTGTAAAAGAAACCCAGGGTAACTTTTTTGGCAGCTGTTGATTATTGCAAATGTAATCAGATTTTGCCCTGAAGTGTTTAAGTAAAGTAGACTCCTCTTTATTGAGATTCCTCCAGAGATGTAAATATATCCTGAATCAGTGGCTGTACCAATTAAAGGAGAGGTGACCTTAGACACAATTATACTGTATTCATTCATAATTTACGACATTCTCAGGAGAGGTATTTTTAACTGTTCTTTGTTGTTTCTAAATTAAAAGGGAGAGAACAAAATCACATCACACTGTCAATAATTAAGTGGATCATTTGAAGTCTAAGTCAAGTGTCTGTAGAAGGCATCCAGAAACAACTCAGAACGTTCTGTTTGTATTGTTACACTAGGCATTTTTACATGCTCTAGCTTTCTCCCAAACTTCAAAGTCCGGGTTCTGCAAACTCTCAAGGGGTGGGCGGGAGTTAGACACACACACACCTCTCCCGGAAGTCGCATGGGCACCAGTGTAAACAGTGGTGCTGGACAACTTCCGTGTGTTTTGAGACCCAGGCTTTTAAGTCCTCTGATATCAGGGACTTACAAATCCAGGTCTCCAAACATGCAGGAGTCACCTTGCATCACTGTTTACACTGGTGCCCAGGTGACGTCCGGGAGAGGAGTGAGCCTATAAACCCACCCACCCCACCTGCACCCCTGGCGCAAGTTTGCAGAACCCAGACTTTGAAGTCCAGGAGAAAGCTGGAGCGTGTAAATACACCGATTGCCTGGTGTAGACACACAGGGGTTTTTAAATGAGCAAGGCTTGAAAGGAGCAGTGGGGGGGGGGGTGTCTGTGGACAGTGTGTAGGGAGCAGCGGGGGCCATGCACACAAAGTGTGTGAGAAGGACTTCAAAGAAGCAGCTCCCCCATGGAGACAGCCACATGGGGCACTCCAGATCTTTCAGGAATGCTTCATGCATGGCCATGGGTGGCCACTGCATGGGACTCCAGACTCAGGGAGATGTCTTAAGCCACTAAGCCTCAGGGTCAGTCAATAATTCACAGGTTCAGTCAACTATCACCTTATATTTTGCCTGCCTTTGCATGCGCTAGAGAAAGGAAAGGGAGCTGCCCAGTGTTAACCAGTCCCAGCTGCCCAGGAGAAGGTCCTGCTTTATTTGCAGTGAGACAGATGATAGGGCCCCTGTCGTGGGAGCCCCTTTGTGCCTGGGCTATGCAGCTGCCCAGCTGCCCTTGTACCACACTCCTCTGGACCCAACCCCTATGCCATATATTCTTTCCTACTTCCTGGACCTGTTTTTTTAATTAGCCAAACATAAATACTCCTCTAAATGTGTATACATTTACATGAACCAATGCATACATCATTATTATTTTTGCAAATTAGCACTGTCTGGGTTTCTTTCTCTGAGAGATATGGCACCCCTACACACAGATGCATGTTATTCTACAGCAAAACTCCAGTATACCATGTGACAGATAAAACACTAAAGGACAGATATCTATAAATAAATTACAGATAAAACTACAAATTTAAGTTCTCCTAAGGCCAAACTTCCATGACAAAATTGCTCTGCTGCACTGCAACAGCAGTTTCCTTTCATTCATTTTCCCTGTCCTTATCTGACTCGTGTGATAATATCCACACGGAGTCCCTGCTCTTGACAACTATGTCCACCAAACAACCCTTGATTTCTGCTTGGTACCCATTAACAAAAGGCCAAATTTAGGCTTGGTGAAAGTTACTGGGATAGCATCCGCTTCCACCATGTTCTGTTTTTTCCCACTATTTGAGCTGTCATTATCCTCTAGTCTGTGTATGTCTTTTCTTCTCTTCCATGCATCTGCCATGGACTGTTGCCTCCACTCTTGCCTGCAGGACAGCCGGCACTTGAAACTGAAAAGTGAGACAGAAAATACTCCAAAGATAAGGTGCGTGGCTCTGGCTAAACAGTCATAAACTCACCTCAGGCTCAAAATCCAATTGCAGACATGGGATAAAACACCAATCTTGCTAATGGCCCAAAAGTGTGTCAGCAACAGTCCTCTCACAAAGGAGTCGCACACGGTCTCATAAACACCACGTACATAAAAATACATTGTCGCACACAGTCTCAAACACAGTTGTGTGCGCTTAAATTTGGAGCCCAGAATTAATGAAACAAATAATGACTTTCTCACATTGAAAACTTAGGTTTATGGTGTAAGTAACAATAGAGAATGAAGCAATGAAACCTAGGTACCTTTGTTGAAATACACTATCAATTAATTTTTTTATGGAAACAATGGCAACAACTGTGTCCTCTTTTATTTTTCATAATTTCAGGGAACATTAATTAGTGGTAAAAAGTGGTAAGTTCTAAAGTCTGTTAACCCATAAAATCAAGAGTGCTTATTTATCATCAGAGCATTTGCCACTTTGAGGAAATCTGTAGATGCACAGTAGGGAATTATTCCAGTTTCCCCTTGATTTCACTCACCATCGATGCAAATTAAAATGTTTCACACTGTTACAACGTCGTCTATTGAGATGTATTTTAACTTGGTAAAAAGAGTCTTTGAGTACTTACAGATATCCCAAAATAAAGTGGTAAACTCAGAGAAAAAAATGCTAATGTGTTGCCTGATGATTCACCTTAGATTAATATTTCTAAAATCTGTATACTTCTAAATATTTCTAAATACTTCTAAAATATTTTTAAAATCTGCAGGACCTATGGGAGAAGTTTTACCATGGATTTAGCACATGGTAGAAGTGGTCACAAGACACAAATAAGCACCTTGTGGAAACTTCACCACAATTTTTTTCCACAGCTTTTTGGCATGCTTTGCCAGTTGAAATTGTGATGTCTGTCCTTTGGACATGATTTTCACACCAGTTTTGCACCAGTGTAACTCCATTGACCTTAAAGAGTTTTCCTTCACTTCCAATTTCAATGTAAGCACTATCAGAAAGAAAGAGGCCCTGTAGAGCAGTGGGGTGTTTTAGAGGCAAATAAATACCAGTCCAAAATCAGAGTTTCAATATCATATACAGTCTTTACTCTTGCAGCCAAAATTCAACAAAACATCATTATAAAGAACACAAATGTACAGCTTTACAGACATGGCACCCAGTCTTCTGTCTGTAGGAGACTAAGGCCACTTTTACACAAGGTGCTTAGAAGCACTTCCAGAGCCCCGTATTCAAAAGGAAAGCCGTGCGGGGAGTGTTCACGCCTGAAAATTGAGGTCTATAGAAAGCGCCTCTTTGAAAGCCCCACATCTGCAGCCACTGCCGCTGCTGAAGAGGATGGGTGGCACGTCACTTCCAGTAGCACGGGGAGAGTGTAAACACTCCCCACGCAACTTTCCTTTTGAATCTGGGGCTCCAGAGGGGCTTCTAAGCACCTCGTGTAAAAATGGCCTAAGGGTGAAAACAAACAAGACAATAGCCGACATTAGTGCCCATCTGGTGGGTTGTAACCTGTCTATCCATTAGGTGTTTGCCAGATGGTAGCCTGCAGCTCCCACTTGCTTCCCACTCATGGCAATGCCCAGGGACATCACAGGCCAACCGTGTGCGCCAGTGTATGCTCATGCCCAGGGAAGAAGCTTTCTCTAGCTGGGTGTATTTAAATGAGAAACTTCCATGCATGGCCACCCATTGACCACACATCCAACTGCTTATTTGAAGGTAGAGCGTGGGGAGGTGTGCTCCAGTGACCCACTCATGGCCACTCATGGGACACTGCCAAAAAAGCTGGAGTGCGTCATGCGGGGCAAGCCAAAACAGTGCATGGGGACAAGTGCCCACGTATCCCCTGCCCATATGAACCAAGGTTCCCACCCACACCAGCAGACAGGTCTTCAGCCCAGCTGCCTCCCTGGTCCCACTCACAGCCCTGCCCAGAGGAGCTCTTAAAGGACACACGCATGTAATACAACACCATGATGGCTCAAAGTACCAAAAAAAACATAGAAGGTGGCCCTTATATGCTCTTAAGGCCCTTGTGAGCAGGGAAAAGAGTAGAATTAACCCTTTCCCTACCTGTTTCCCCAAGTGTATATATTGCTTCCTCTGCTATACCAGATCCTGCTACAGGCCCATACAGGAAGCTTCCTTCTCTAATTTAAGCAGTCTGTCACTTTAGACTGCAGGCTAATTCATGCTCTTGGCTATTAAACCAAAGTAACTCAAGGCAAAGGTAATTCAGTTGAATTCAACTGGTATAGTACACCATATTTTTTAGCATTTTTATTATTATTTATTATTATGAATTATTATTATTATTATTTATTTATTTATTTATTTATTTATTTATATAGTGACAGCAGTGTACCTGGTACTGTACAATCAGTTATATACAAGTCCCCTACCCCAAGGGGTTACAATCTAGGAGAGACAAAGAAGGGGGAGACAGGGGAGGGGTGAATATCGGGAGAGACAAGGATACATTCATGAGGCTGAGAAAATGCAGGAGCACGTGCTGAACTTAGTTACAGGGAAGAGATTCTGAGTGAGTGAGCTATGAGGATGGAATTTCACTCATGAAAAGCCTTTTGACTCATGACCAGGGAAAGCCTGACAGAAGAGGTAGGTTTTCAGGAGGGATTTGAAAGTTGGGAGGGAGTAGAACAAATTAAACCAGGAGACAGGTTGTTTAGGCCGCTTTTAGATGTGAATAGCACACACGCAGCATGAAATCACATCATGTATAAAAGTCCCATGGGCTGGGATTAGATGCGACATTTCTCATGTTAGAGCTGTTCATGCATTCTTTTAAAACCTTGAACTAAATACCTCAATATGCCATTTAGTTTGCGGTTTTAAAAGAATGCGTGACCAGCTTGAACACACAAAATGTCGTATCTAAACCCCGCCCGTAGGAGTTTTTACACGGGGCATGATTTCACGTCATGTGTGCGCTACACACGTCTAAAAGCAGCCTTAGAGGAGCAGGGGAGTCACAAACAGGCAAGGGTGGGGGCAGAGGAGGAGCGAAGCTCTCAGGCATGAATGTGGCAGGATACAAGGGAGATATGGGGGAGCAAGGCCATGAAGTCAGTTGGAATACTCCTGAGTAAGCAGTGTGAGGTTTTCCGTTTATATTATGTAACTCAAGTAGACTTTGTATCAGACAAGGTGAAAAGGGAAGACACTAAAGGAACAATGAGGATGTAAAAAGATGTCTCATATGGATAGTGCTTTTAAGCTGACAAAAAGAAAATTCATAAACACTGAAGGATATATTTATTCTGCTTCACCATGTGTTACATGTCACGATAATTACCACAATAATACAAGTGTGCAGTTTCTACAGGTGCTGAGCAAACGTAGCTCAGTGATGTGTATATAAGACAATTGATGTCTCAAAGGGGGTTATTTGAGAGATTTTACTGATGGAAGAATGAATGGTCTGTCAGATAAGCACATGGGATGTCTGTAAATGGTTTACATTAAAAGGCTTGTTGGTGTAGTATTAAATAATTCAATGTATTTATTTAATATATTTATACCCCACCCCTCCTGCAAGCAGCTCGGGGCAGCTAACAAATTTTTAAAAAACAGCTTTTAAAAACATTTAAAACAGTTATAAAAATCTCACAAATAAAACAGGTAAAGGACAACAAGAAAATATTAAAAAATAATAAAGAAGGGTAGGAGGATAAAAACCCGCTAACCCACCCTCCCCAAAGGCCTGGGCGAACAGCCAGGTTTTACAAACTCGCCGGAATGTTAAAAGGCTCGGGGCCAGGCGAGCTTCCTCCGGGAGGGAATTCCAAAGGCGC
>QEPC01000119.1:982785-1006092 GCA_003113815.1 Sphenodon punctatus | reverse complement strand
TGGACTTCCTCCTTCTTCCCGACCTTTCTCCATTCCTTTCTTCTTCCTCTGACCTTCACCATGACCGGCCACCATGCTGATGGCAGCTAGATAGAAAGATCTAGGGATAGGCCTTTCCTATCACAATGTATTTCTCAATAAAGTAGATTATTTCAATCTAGAAACAATCTCCAAGGTGTTGATTACTTCTAAGCTGTTGCTACTGAGAATTTGAGCTATTTTCTTTTTGCTGTGTGTAAACTCTGCTGATGCCTAGCCAGAGCTCTAACAGGTCCTGGCACAGTAGGCAGTGAAACTTCGTTTTTGGTTTTTTGACCACTAGTAATATCCAACAAGGGCAACGGATGTCGAGAGCCATGTGATCGATGGCCTCTGTCAGCAAGATATTCCATAACTTGACAAGGTCATCGATGAGACGGTCATCAAGGTCAGAGGATAATTCCACCAGAGTGCCTAGAAACCGCACCAGGTCCATCAGCCTTTGGGGGGCGGACCATCCTAATAGATCCCACACTGTGCTGGGGGCAGACATGCGCTAGAAGGGAGGTCTGTAGGAGGTAATGATCCATCTATGACAAGGGCACAATTGATACACATTGAACAAGAGGGGAGACAAGATGGAACCCCGCGGGACCCCACAAGAGAGGACACAAGGAGAAGATAAGCAATCACACATCACCACCTGTTGAGACCTCCCCGACAGCAACAAACAGAAACACTCAAAAGCAGTCCTGCACACCCTCGCCAGATCCCGCAGACATGTCAACAACACTTCATGATCAACTGTGTCAAAGGCCACTGAAAGATCTAATAAGATCAACAGGGTACAATTCCCCTTGTCAATCTCTAGGCACCCAAGGCCACAAGCGCAGTCTCCATGTCATACCAAGGACAAAAGCCTGGCTGAAATGGGTCAAGGAATCTGATGTCAGGAAGAACCTGGCGCTGTCAGGCAACCATCCATGCAATAACCTTCCCCAAAAAGTGAAGGTTAGAGACGGCAATATCTGGCTGTGGAGGCAGCATCCAAAGATGATTTCTTAAGCAGGGGCCAGACAACTGTATTTTTGAGTTTCTAGCATCCTACCCCACCCCTCCGAAGAGAGGCATTGACAACCCCAGCAAACAATGGCCCCAACATCTCCCAGCTGGCTTTCACCAGTCAGGAAAGGCAAGGATCTAATTCACAACTGGTTGCCAGCATCACTCCAAGCAAATCCTCCATATTGGTAGAAGATAACGATTTAAATTGATCCAAACAAACAAGACAAGACTGAGCTTCTATAACCACAAACTCTGACTCTGCTGTTAAAATAGTAGCACCCAAGTCATGGTAAATATGAAAGTAATTAATAGAAATATCACAGGGGAAGTAGATGGTTCTAATTCCTGGTGGAGACAGGCTGGATTAACCAGACCACTCAACACCCGGAACAGCTCTGCTGGATAAGACTTTGAAGACACTATGACAGTGGAGAAGCAAGCCTCCTTCTCATAGTCACAGAAACAATCAATGCTGCAATTGCAATTGAGACTTGTGCTATCTTCTCTGCAATAATAGCAGAGAAGAAAGCTTTCTTCTCGTAGCCTTCAAAAATGATCTATGCTGCAATTGGTTGGCCGTCAGCGTGAGTTGATAGCACTGTAACCATCTACCCTCCCACTTCAACCATCGCAGGTCCTCCATATTCCACAGGGACCTGCACTGTTGTAGTAGTGGGACCTGGGTGCAACCATGGTCAAAACATCTTTCCACAAGGTTACCAGGTCATTGAAAAAGTAGCCATCAAGGTCGACAGAGTAGCCATCAGAGTAGGTATATCTCCCAATAAGTTCTGAAAAGCAATCGGATCCATTAGTCTCTGGGGCGGCCACCACGCCAACAAGGGCACAGGAGGGCATGGATCTGGGCTTTCAGAATGGTCCAACCACAACAATAATGTTGTAACCACACACCCAACAATCGGAACCCCTGTTTCCAGGCTAGTGTAAAACATCAAATCTAACAAGTGCCCTGCCTTGAGTGTGGGACCAGATATTACTTGGAATAGGCCCATTGTTGTCATGAACTCCTGCTCCACTCCTAAAAGGCCAACCTCAGTATCTTGAAATCACCCAAGACAACAAGGAACCTCAACACCACCTCCAAGACCAACTCAGCTAGAGACGTCAGGGAATCAGCTGTGTGGTCAGTACACCAAAAGAATTCCCAGCCTATCCCTAGTGAAATCCAACACAAGTTGGACACAGCACTGTGGACATCTTGTCCCCAATCCTTTTCAACGTGTATCTAAGGCCCCTGAGTGAGATCTTATGTATATCATGCATAAATCATGCATAGATCTGGGGTGTGTCCCTTTTTTTCCAACAAGGATTTGGCCACCATGATCCATGCCTTCATTACCTTGAGGCTGGACTACTGCAATGCACTCTACGTAGGGCTGCCCTCAAAGACTGTTCAGGAGCTGCAGCTTGTGCAGAAAGCAGCTGCCTACCTATTGATGGAGATGGGTTACCAAGAGCACATTACACCAGTGCTTAAGAGTCTGCACTGGCTGCCTATAGTATTCTGGGCACAATTCAAGGTGCTTGTATTGACCTATAAAGCTCTAAATAGCTTGGGCTCTACATATCTGAAGGACCGCTTTTCTCCTTATGCCCCTTCATGGCCCTTAAGATCTTCTGAGAGTCCCCTCTTTCAGGTTCTGTCACTGGCCCAGTTTCATATGACTCAGGCCTGCAGAGACTTTGCAGATCTCTGCAAAGTTCTCGGTGGCTGCTCCACAGCTTTGAAACTCCCTTCCCTTGGAGGTTCACCTGAGTCCTATTTTGAATGTCTTCCAAAGGCAGTGTAAGACCTTTTTATTCAGCTGGCAGTGGGCATTTAATGGGAAGGGATTTCTCCCACACTCTTTCTGGATGTCACCATGGCCTTTGCATGATGTGATGTCACAATTCTATGAAGCACCCATACAAAAGCAGATACAGACATAGTTCATACAATAGCGAGTCATGTGAGCGACTCATGATTCCAGTGTGTACTACACCAAATCCTGACATGGCATGCAAGTTTAGGTGTATGAGAGTTACCCTTGGCATCTGTAACTTCATTCCTGACCTAACTTACAATTTCCATGCCTGTTACTGCTTAATGGGAATTGTAAGTGACGTGAGTTCCAAAAGGGTTTTTTGGGTAGGATAGTGCTTGATGGGAAACTACTCTTCCTGGAAGGGGTTTTTGGGTAGGGAAGCATTGGGCCTTTATTCCTGCCTTAACTTTCAATTTCCATGCCTGTTACTGTTTGATGGGAATTGTAAGTCATGTGATTACTTAAAGGTTTTTTTTGGGTAGGATACTGGTTCCCTGAAGTATTGTTCTCGAAAGGTTTTTTGGGGTAGGAAAGCACCTTAACTTATGTGCCAAACCTGAAAGGTTTTTTGGGGTAGGAATATCCCCTGGGTTTTGTGAAACACCATGCTATGTTCCTTTTTTGTTGTTATGCTGCGGCATTCTAGTGCTGAGCGGTGTAACCCTTTGTCCAAGTGGATCATAAGGAAATACCTTAAGGTACATTTGTGTGGTAATTGAAAGTAAGAGGAGGAGTGTTTTTGACTGCTGTTTAGCAGGGATACTCTTCTTTCATTTTGTGATCTTACAAATATCCCTCAAAATCTGTAATTATGGTAATTATGGTGTGGTGTTTTGAAATCATTTAGCAATAGCTGAAATCTGCTCCCATTGTAGTCAGCAGAGTTAGGCTGACAGTGACTATTTTTGCAAATCTCTCTCAGTCCTTATATCCTGTTGTTTTCACAGTCCCTCTCTGACAATTCAGACCAAAATTAATCTCATTTCAATATTCCTCTTTGACTTTTCAAGACTAGAATGGAAACTTTCTTGAGGTTTAAGAAGTTCTAACTTTTTCTCTGATCCCCATTTGAAATACTTCTGCACTTTCCTTCTGGTTAACAATTTAATGAAATCAAATTTGTTTTTTGTTTTTTTTCCCAGAGAATTTGCCTGATCCCAGAAAATCCCTGATTTACTATATATGTGAATGCTTTAAAAGCACTAGGAACAAGTGGGTTCATTTTGTATACTAGAACAGTTACTCCTGCCCCTAGCAGAAACACATACACGCACTCACTCACTCTCCCTCCCTCCCTCCGAGCAGACAAACACACACACACACGTCTCTCACTCAGATACCCTCAGCCAGAGCCACCCGAGAGGTGACTGTATTTCAGTGGTGAGGAGTGGCGCCTGAGAAACTCTTTTAGGAGGGATACGACATGTACCTAGTTATTATATTTCACTAACTGTGCCTGAGTGTGAGGGGGGTGGGGTTTCAGGGAATGTCTGTCTGTCTGTTTGGGGATGCCTGAGTGCAAGAGGTGGGGTTGCAGGGAATATGTGTGTGTGTATTATTATTAGCAAGTATTTATATAGCGCCTGCTTGGGGGTGCCTGCGTGTGAGAGGTGGGGTTGCAGGGAGTGTGTGTCTCTCTGCTTGGGGGTGCCTGAGTGTGAGAGGTGGGGTTGCAGGGAGTGTGTGTTTGTGTGTCTGCTTGGGGGTACCTGAGTGTGAGAGGTGGGGTTGCGGGGAGTATGTGTGTGTGTGTGTCTCCCTGCCTGCTCACAGGTGCCTGAGTGTGAGAGGTGAGGTTGTCCAATGCCTGGTTCCCCTCCCAGTTTCACAAACGACATTCTGTTGAAAGATACATCAAATGTTGGCTGCATTTGCACCATCCCAGAGGCAATGCACAATTAAACCAAGCTACATGGGTAGCTATGTTTGTTCTAAGTCAGCCATCTGGCCAAACATTACTATTCAGGCTAGGAAGCCACTCTCCACCAGAACACCATTCATATTAATAAAGGTACGTTTGTTTCTGTTAACCAAGGTTAAATGAACCTATAAACTGATGAAAACATAAAGCAAACCTTCATGTATCTGTTTCGATGACATGCATCATGTATGTGTTTCCGCTGGAGTAACTGTTCTAGCATACAAAATGAACCCACTTGCTTCCAGTGCTTTGTTTGTTTTGCTTTGTTTGTTTTCTTTTCTCATTGTTATTACTGGGAGGTGTGTGTGTGTCTTTAGTGGTGGGAGGGTGTGTCTGTGAGACTTTGTGTCTGTGTACTGCTGGGTGGTTGTGTGTGTGTTTATATAGTGTTTGGGTGTGAGCGTGCATGTGTTCAAGTGTGTAATGGTCCCTGGGTGGACTATTATTCCCAATATGGGGCTCTTAGATCACACTAGCGAGCTGTGATGCAGTACATCTTGGAGTGTACCGGACAAACCTTTTCCAAGAAGGCGGAAGTGGACCAAAAGAAATAAATAAAGGAAGTCATTTTCCACAAAATATAAAGTAAATAGTTAACACTTTCTCCACAGCTCTTCATTATCCAGTGAAACACGAACAGGGCAAAATAATTGTTTCATCCAGAAAAGTGACCATACTGTGAAAATGAGACCATTATGGCAAACACAGGGGTATGTGGTCTCTCAGTATAACCTACACTAAAGGAAGCAAAGCCCAGACAAACAGACAAGCACAAACAGCAAAAGCAGCCTACCAACAAAGTGGGAGGCGAATGGTGGTGGTTATTCTGTCTGATATGAGAAAGTTGGCAGATTTGACTAATTTTATTTATTTATTTATTTTAAAATGTATACCCCACTCCCTCCAGCCCTAAGGCAGCTCAGGGAGGCTCACAATGTATTAAAACCATACATTAAAAATACTAAAAGGGTTACTAAAACAATTAGTTCATCATTAAAACAATAAAGGAAGTAGATCCACTGGTGAAAACCCACCCTAACTCCCCCTCTCCCCCAAAGGCCCAGACAAAAAGCCAGGTCTTACAGGCCCAACAAAAGGCCAACAAGCTGGGAGCCACGTGAGCTTCCTCGGGGAGGGAGTGACACAGCCATGGTGAGACCACTAAGAACGCCCTCTCCATCTTGGCCCCCCCTCCAAGAAGGTGCCCCGGTAGATTGCAGAGGTCACTCCAGGGTCCAGAGGGTGAGGCAGTCTCTCAGATAGGAGGGACTGAGACCATGTAGGGCTTTAAAGGTCAAAACCAGCACCTTGAATTGGGCCCGGAATGCTATAGGCAGCCAGTGCAGAACCTGGAGCACAGGTGTAATGTGTTCCCTTATGACCCATCCCCATCAGGAGACAGACCACCGCATTCTGCATCAGCTGCAGCTTCTGAGTCGTCATCAAGGGCAGCCCCACATAGAGTGTGTTGCAGTAATCTAGCCTTGAGGTGATGAATGCATGGATGAGGGTGGCCAGGTCAGAGCTTGAGACATATGGCTGGATCCTACACATAAGATGTAATTGGCGAAAGGCCCACTTTGCCACCACCT
Source organism: Sphenodon punctatus (assembly GCA_003113815.1). Taxonomy (NCBI): domain Eukaryota; kingdom Metazoa; phylum Chordata; class Lepidosauria; order Sphenodontia; family Sphenodontidae; genus Sphenodon; species Sphenodon punctatus. Next base: position 999,709 of record QEPC01000119.1, on the reverse strand, counting down.
CCACCTGACATTCCAAGTGGAGGCCAGGGTCCAACAGGACCCCCAAGCTCTGTACCTGCAGGACCAGCGGGGGGTGAACCCCTTCCACAACAGGGGCCATCACCTCTGCCGCCCAACCCACCAACATCACCTCTGTCTTGTCGGGATTCAGCTTCAGTCTGCTCTGGCTCATCCTATCGCTTACTGCTAATAAACATTGGGAAAGTACCAAGATTGCAGGGTCTGGGTTTGTTGAAAAAGAGGTACAGCTGGGCGTCATCAGCATATTGGTGGCAATGCACACCAAACCATCTCACGACCTCCCCCAGGGGTTGCATGTAGATGTTCAATAACAATGGAGACAGAATCGAACCTTGCAGCATGCCACAAGCGAGATCCCGGGAGTCAGATTTCTTCTCCCAGCACCATCCACTGGCTTCTCACTGAGAGGAGCCATCCTAAGACAGTCCCGTCCACTCCCCCCAGGATCCGCAGCTGTCTCAACAGCAACCCATGGTCCACTGTATCAAATGCTTCCGAGAGATCTAATAGAATGTCCTAAATCCATCTCTCGGCCGAGGTCATCTACCAAGGCCACCAATGAAGTCTCAATGCCATATCCTGGACAAAAACCTGATTGAAAAGGGTCCAGGAAACCGATGCTATCCAGATGTCCCTGGAGCTGCTAGGCCACCACCCGTTCAATAACCTTCCCTAAAAAGGGAAGGTTAGAGACAGGCCGGTAGCTAGCGAGCGAACCAATGTCCAATGATGGTTTTTTGAGCAGGGGCTGCACCACCACCTCCTTGAGGCAGTCCAGCACCCTGCCCTCCTGAAGGGAAGCATTCATCACCCCGACCAGCACCAAAATCTCCCTGGAGGCTTTCACCTACCAGGACGGGCATAGATATTTGCCATAAGTATCTGTTCCAGCTCTATTCTAAATCCTAGTTCCTAAAAGGTTCGAATGTGGGGAAGGTGGTGATGATCCACAAGGAACGGGCTGGTTTATAGGATAGTGATTGTTACTCCTTGTTTCTACCAAAGCCACAAAGATTAAATGAACTGAATACCATTTTCCCAGACAAATAGTTTCATTGCTTGCTACAGGGAAGTTGTAGTCACCAGTGGGTGGGAAAGAGGCCACAAGAAAATGTATTTGTTAATATGAGTCCCACACTATGCATAAGTTCGGGTACCCTTCCTATGCCTGGCCCAGAGTCATTTTTTAAAATTACTTATTAGCATTTATTACTGTATTTAGAAATAAGGTTGTTTCTATGACCAGAATCCATTCAAGGAATCCCTCCTGGGGCTGCTGTTAAATGTGGTTTGCAAAACAAGCCAGCCCTGATGTTTAACACCCTGATGATTTCTGATGCTTTTTATTAAGTAATAAATTAATGTTTTGTTTTATGGTGCCATGCATTACCCAAGTCAGTAATTTAGCTGGTCAAGTTCAGTGCAGTGATAAAGCTCTGAGTAATGGAAGTGGAGCTCCCAGGCTTTTAGCTGTTTGTATTATGTGTCTGTGGCAGGGCTGTGCCACAAGATGGTGCCTGCCATCTGGGACACCTAAAATGGCCACCACAGAGGAAGAGGAAATGGGAGTGTTTGGGGCATGACCAGCGCTATAAGAATAAAGCCAGCCCCAGGAAGAGGCACTCTGCTCCTGACCAGGGTGGAGAGCACATCTTGGCTAGAAGCTGCCTGGAGACCTGGAAGGATGAAGGGCTGAATCCTAAAGAAACGAGACTAGAATCCTGGCAAGCGGGATGTGAGTGATGCTAGCCAGCCAGTGAACTGTGTGTGGCTTGGCTAGCTTTATGTGATTGACTTGCGTAATGAATTCAAAGACTGGCCAGAGGCTTGGTGCCTGACCTGGGCCTGAGTGTAAATAAACTGTGTCAAAGTGGAGCCCTTGAGTGACACTCTTCCTTGGTCTAATCCCTGTCTCTTATACACATCTAGATGTGTATAAGAGACAGGGTAAAGTGGGGCCCTGCGACAGTGTCATTATAAATTAAAGGAATATCTATTTATTAGATATTCTGGTGCCTAAATTATGATATACTTAACACACTATGGCTTGGACAGAGTTCCATGGGGTAAGTAGCTGCAGGATCAGACCCCCTTGGGCTGTCACTCACATGGGGATTAGCAATCTGTACATATCACATGGAAATAAGCTCAAAGTCTCTTTATGATATGTATACATACAACATTCACGGTCTCTCTGGGCTCCCGGCTGACTTGCTTCACACCCTGGCAGTCCTAGTTAAGTCTCTTCTGACTCTCCATCAGTAAGGTACAGTACTCAAGCCCCAAAGTCCATAGCAGCCAGGCCAACAAGGCCCTGGTTCTCTGAAACCCTTCCTCAGGCAACAGGCTCCCTCCTGGGCATTGCCTTCCCCAATACCAGACTGCCCTGCTCTCAGTCCTGCAGTCTCTTAAGAAGATGGAGTTGGTGTGGTCAACTCTCCAATCTGACACCTTACTTCTCGGCCTGTTTCTCCCACAGGCTGTTCTCTTGCTATGAGTTGGCTTCCCCAGACTCATGCACACAGCCCTCCAGCTGGCCCCCTCTTAAAGGTGCTGCAGCCATGCAGGACTGCTCGCTCCTACACCCCTCCCCCTTGGGAAAGATAGGATTCTCCTAGAGAAGACTGGCAGTGGCACAGCGTTCCTCTAGCAGGAGCAGCTCCTTATACCACTTCAGGCTGTTGACTTACATGCCTTACAGCTCATCTCTAGACCAATTATCCTTATTTGGGCTAGCAACCCAAGACTTGGTTTTTGTCAGTTGGGGAGGCACCTCCACTCAACTGTCATTAGGGAATTAACCACTTCCTATTGGGGAGCATTCCTCCATTCAACGTACAGACTTTAGGGATTTCACACAATTCCCACATGGTCTCTACCGACCCACTTAGGGATTGTCCATACCAGCGATTCATCAATACATTACAATAGTGCATATACATAATTACATAGGCATACCGTACCTCATATAGCCACACAGTTCTTCATATAGCATTTCAAAGTACAATAAGGCACAATATGCCTCAAGCTTACATAGAAGCACCCCAGCTGGATCAATCGCCTACCCTGCTGGGCTTATCCCCCAGTCAGTTCAATTGCCTACACTCTGCTGGGTTTAACTTCTTCTATGGCATTTATGTCTGGAGGCTGGCTCACTTGTCCCTTGCCTTCCCCTGACACATTAGGGTACCAGCTCAGTTGCCCCCCTGCATCCACTTAAGCCCTTAGATATATTATAAGGCCCTCAGGTCTATTGTTCCCCTACTTGATCCCACCCATACCTTCGGACTACCCCATTCTGGGACCCTTTTTAGCAGGACCGCCAGTACGTTCCTACAAGCACAGGTCTTTAACTAATTTCCCAGGGCTTCCAATTGCTCCTTAACTAAAGGGGCAATTAGGTTGCCTATGACACCACATAGCACATAGTTCACATTTAGTTTTCTCATTGCCCAGCCAGTTTAGCCCCTTAACCTTTCTCGTTCTAGCTCTTAGACCTTCAGTGCTAAGTGTCTTTAAGGGCTGGTCTGATCCTATTTTACTTTGGCCAACCTTTACCTCTCCAGGACTCAGCTCTCTCTGTTCTTGTTGAGCTTCTTTGTTTTGGGGGCCTTCCTCCTCCACATAGGCAGATAGCCTTTCCTCATCAACTCGTTTTACTCCCAGGGCTTGTTCCTCTGCTAATTGCAGTCTTATCAGTTATATCCACATACACTGCTCCGGGACTTCATTCCCTCATGTCTACCTAAGTTTTTGTCTCCTTGGGGTATTCCTTCTCCCCAAAGGCAGCTAGAAGCTCACTATAGTCATCTTCTGTAGCAGAAGAGGAATCCTCCTCCCCGTCTCCAGACGGATAATCCTCCTGCTCTTCTAACTTCTCTTTTAACTCCTCCAACTCATCTCGGAGGGTGGTAGCCTCTTTTATAAATTTCATCCTAGTGGTGACCACTCTTCTACACAGTTCTGGTGTGACCTTTTCACCATCTACCCAGATAACTCTCTGCCTTTCTGGCTGTCTTTCCTGCCCTCAGGGCCTCTACTTCTTTCCCTAGAGCCTCATTCATTTCTACTATTTCTTTCATTTTCTTGTGCACCTGGTCAATAATGTGTCCTCTCAGGCCAATTTGAGTCTCTTCCTCTATTCTCTCAGTCTCTCTCTTCCAGGTAGCCTTCCTTTGGCTTTCCCCAGTTCCTTGGACCTTTCCAGGGCATTTTTGTTTCAGATGGCCCACTTCCTGACAGACCCAACACTTGTTGTTCCTCTTAGATCTATCCCCTTGCTCTCTCTGCAGGTTTGGCCCATAGGGACATGTCTTTTCTGTGTGTCCCTGGACCCCACAGTTCCAGCAGTAATTATAGTCCCTTGTTTCCCAGGGTTCCATTCGGGGCTTCTGTTCAGCCCTTCGGGGTAACCCATAGGGATCCCCACTCAAGGGATAATACCTCCGTACTTGGGTCGCCCATGTCACCAAGCCAGCAATGCATGTCTGTGGCTCTATTGGTCCTTCTCCAGCTCTGACACACTCCTTCAGTTGCCATGTCACTCGCAATCCACATCGCTGTTGGCTATGGCTGAACCTCCTGGTTCCAGCCCCGTCCTTGGGCAAGCTCTCCAAACTCAGGTGCAATCCTTTAATCACTCGCTTGCTGCTCCAGGTGCAATCCTCCCACAACCCTCTGCTCTCACTTGCATCTGGTCACAATCCTCCCAGTTGCACTCTACCCTGGTGCATGATCCAAAACCCCTTGTGTAGCAAGTCACTTGGAAGGCTGATAACAGAGTTTTGCCTGAATTCTCCATGACATCTGTGGCAGGGGTGGCATTCCCAGGGGCAAGTTGGTTCCGGATAAGACCCCCTTGGGTTGTCACTCACATGGGAATTAGCAATCTGTACACTCTTTATTATATGAACACATAGCGCATTCACAGTTTCTCTGGACTGCCGGCTCACTTGCCTCACACCCTGGCAGTCATAGTTAACTCTCTACTGACTCTATCAGTCAGGTACAGTAATCAAGCCTAAAAGTCCATAGCAGCCAAACCAACAAAGCCCTGGCTCCCTGAAAGCCTTCCCCAGGCAATAGGCTCCCTCCTGGGCATAGTCTTCACCAATACCTGGGTCCACTCTCTTCCTTCTCTGGTCCTTACAGCCTTCAGAACCCTGGAGAGCATAGAGTGGTGGATTTAGTATCCAGGCTTCTTCCCAGCAGAGGTCCAAGAGATGTTGCCTCTATGGCTCCCAGGCAGAGAGTGTCGTGTTCCCAGTCCTGCAGTCTCTTAAGGTGGAGTGGGCGTGGCACTCTCCAGTCTTACTGCCCTTAAAGGTCCAGTGTCCTGCCCACTTTTGCTCCTCAGCCTGTTTCTCTCACAGACTCTTCTCTTGCTATGGGCTGGCTTCCCCAGACCCATGCGCCCAGCCCTCTGACTAACCCACAGAGCCCCCTCTTAAAGGGGATGCAGCCATGCAGGACTGCTCCCTGCTACACACACATACACACAGACACACACACAGGCAGACACACACACACACACTGAAAGAGAGGCAGGCAAGCACACATGCATGCACACAGGGAGGCTATGCTGTAGAATAGAGTTCCAAAAACCACACAGATATATATTCTGAAGCAGGAAATCCATACAAAATACACAATATACCTGCTTCAACTCTGATCCAAATTTTATACAAAATGAATAGACCCTCCAAACAGAAAGGTCCATACAAAGAAAGTTATATATTAAAATATTTATTTTATAAATATTTATTTTATATTTATTTTATTTATTTATTATTTATTTTATTTTATTTTTTATTTTATTTAAAACATTTACACCCCGCCCCTCCTGTAAACAGCTCGGGGAGGCTTCCAACAATATAAAACAATTTAAAACAATCAACAATTAAATACTTTTAAAACAGGGCCCCGGGAAACAATAAAAACAGGGTAGGGGAGAGAAACACAACTGCTGCGCTTTCTACCAAAGGCTTTCTTTGTATGGACCTTTCTGTTCGGAGTATATATTCATTTTGTATAAAATTTGGATCAGAGTTGAAGCAAGTATAGTGTGTATTTTGGGGGGAATAGAGTTCCAGCATGCCAGACAGGATTCATGGCCACGTCCCCAGCATGTGCACTCGTGCGTCCCCTGGACCTTTAAAAAAGCCAGCAGCGACCCCCGCATCACCTGATCCCCCATTGCCCTAGATGGTGCGGTGGGTGGCGGCAGCCACCAGACATAGTTGCCAGGCAGACAAGCAGTCGGGTGTGGGGGGCTGCATAAGTTCCTCCCACACACACACACTTCCACCCAAACCACTGCCAGGGGAGGGACTCGGAAGGAAATATACTATGAAGTCCCTGGCAGCTTCCCTTTTTGCTTCCTGGGGCTGCACCATCAACTCTTTCTCCCGCCGCATCTCCCTGCATCCACAGCACATTCAGCCCATACCACACATGCGTGGCATTAAGTTCCATGCCATTGGGCGAAATGGCATTTTCTCAGTATTTGATCCAAGCAACCTGAACTTCCCCCAGTGTAAAGTAGATATTCAGACTGATTTTTTGAGCAGGGGCATCCTTACAGATCCCCTCCAGCAATGTCGGGAGGCTCAGCAACAAAGAAAAGTCACCAACGCAGCAGTCAGGCACCTGAAAATGCCAATGCAAAGCAATGGAAGGCTTTTCATTGGAACTCCTATGCGCCTTAACCTATGGAGCCAACCTCACTGCTCCATAATAATAATGATGATGACATCAGTAATGTCAACACATAATGGATTTCCACGGATATAACATTATGTCTGATAACATGCAGGGATTGTGACATGTTTGCCGGCGCATCCCCCCAATCAGACACAGAGACCGTATTGGATTTTAAACTGGCCGCACTCTTTATTTCAATCATCCTCAAGGCCGGTGGGTATTGCTCAGGCAAACTGGGTCCAGTATGCTAGCTACTTAACTTACTTATTAACACTGGCACTGACAGGGATGTGCCCTCCCTTGTCAGTACCCAACAACATAACTCCCCCTTTCAACAGCACCCTGGCTCTGTCCGAAAGGGGACCATCCCCAGCTGTGGGGTTGAGTAAGGAGGTAAGTACCCGCAAAGCCAGCAGACCGTGCATGTACTTGCTGACCCGTCTGGGCACCCCTCCCAGGGTGGTAACCCCAGTGCTCGCTGCGCCCAGCATTGCACTGGGTGTTCTCTCCCCATCTCTTAAGGAGATGACTCATCCTAACCTACTCTTACCTATTTATCCTACTGTAGCATACTGGACCCCCGTTGAGTGTGACAATTGCTTACCCTTATATTGTTCAATTCAATCATTTATGTTTCCTTCGGTCTTATCTGTACTTAACTAGCTTAAATATTCCAATCTTTGTGTATGCCAAATTAGTTGGTTATTATAATTCACTGTCTTGTCCAATTTCATAACCGTCAGATTAACCTATTAACCTAGTCTGCGCTGTTGAAGGGTCAAAACACACGATCCTCAATTGGGCTAGTCGTCAAAATTCCCCTTCCGCTCCATAATGGCAACCAGTAAATACCACAGTGCTAGAGGTGAGGTGGGTGGGCTGCTTTCTCAAGGTCTGCAGGACGAATGCCGCCTCCACGCGGCCAGAGCGGCTCTGCCTTCCCTAAAAGGGGCGGGCCCGCTCACTTGTTTCTTGGCGCGGCGCCTCTGCACATGCGCCACCGTTCCGTTGCCGCGGCAACCCTCGCCCAGGCCGGGTGCTCTTAGCTGCTGCATGAATGCAGCACCGCTCCTCTTTCTCCCCCGTATCTCCTGACGGGGAGCGCAGTAATTTTCCCATCGCCGCCATTATGGCGGCGAAGGGGGCTTTTTGTGAACTAGGCTTCTGTGCTACACACTAAAGCAGCCAGTTCAAAACCCTGGCAGCAAACTCCTTCACATTTGCTGAGACTCCAAATTTTCCGATGTAAGGTTCCAACTTCCAATGGTCCCAAGGGCACACTAGCTCTCCTTGTTACATGTCCCTTTTACAGTAATCAAAAATATTGTCACAAACACATTTTTAGGGGGGCTCAAATGAAGAAGGATCAGCTTACATTTCAGGGGAAGTCTGTGCTGAGGTAGGTGAAGCATGTTGATTTTTGACTTCTGTACTTATAAACATTGTAGAGACCTTGTTGTTAAAAACCAGGGCAGTAAAGGTAAAAAGAAAGAAATACTGTTTTCTAAATAAAAAAAAATACCTATAGTTTATTTTTCAAGGTAAGAGTTCCATGCTTCAGACTCTAAATATGTCTCATTGCCCCCCCCCCCCAAAGTCTCACTGCTGCCCTTACCTGTTATTAAAAATCAAGATGACACCTCTAGGAAATATCTCTGGAGGAAATGAGAAGAAAGAGTGACAGAGATCTAATGGCTTTTACAGCCTTAGATAATAAATTTGAGATGTAGGGTTCTACCACAAGCTCTGTGTATTATAAGAGAGAGTGGACAGCCCTTATCAGGCAGTATATCAATTAGATGCAGCTGCAGAGAAACAGAAAGTTGAAAAATATGTAAGAGTTCTGGAAAACCTATGTAGGCAAATAGCATTCCAACAATCTGAGAGTCAAAAACTTAGAAATCAGGATAAGAGATTTAGAATGACCTCAGGTCTGCTTTATATGAAGCAATAAAACACTATACAAAGAAAACTACTACGCAGCTAAGCCCTTAGAAGCAAAAAATATTCTTAGTATCAGATGTGAAAATATGTATTTTTGTCATAGAAGACAGGTGAGTCAAGCATTAAATTTAATATGCACTTTTTTCCTAAAAACAAATGACAGTCTATGTTTGTTTTGCTCCTAAAATATTCCATGGAGCAATTTCACAGGATTTTGATGGAATTACAAAGTGAAATTATAGGGGATGACTCCGGTAATTTTTGCCAACAGCAAGAAACAGACAGCTAACAGTGAACTTCACAAATCAAAAATGGATCCAACTGAAGTTATCTATATTGGAAGTAATGGAAGCCACCAAAGGCATTCAGCAGCTCTGATAATCAGGCCAACTCTTGAGATATTTTAATTTAGGATTTATCTGTCTAGCATTAAGCAGCAAAGTTACCATAACTTGTTCTTTGTCTTCAATTGTCCGTAGTGTTAAATGTATGGAGTTGAGCTTTTGCTTTCACCCCCAGCCTCATAAGAGAATAATGTATAAAGAAGCAGGGCTGGAGGAAACACAGCTAAAGGCTCCTTGGCAAAAATCTTGTGACCACAGGGGAAACACATGGCTGGGAAGGTTGTATGAAAAAGTCCTTAAGCAATAAGAACTTTGCCTTCACTCACTTTCACCTGTGTGCCATATGGAAGCAGAGCTATATTTAATGCCAGGTACATGTTCTCTCTTGTATCCCAGTCTTGTTGGGTTTGTCTGCAGTGCTCACCACAACAACTTATTGTGCTGTTCTGTTGAAAGCTGTAGTCAGTTGTGTTGTTTCTCCTTGTACAAACTGGTGGAGAATGCAGGCATCCTGTGGGGTCTCATCAAGGATCTGGGAACCCTGGTGAAACCCCAAGAATGGAGGTAATGGAAGATCAGCTAGCATGGGTTGCGAATGCTCCCTGTTGCTTAGTGAATTGTGTGAATTCCTGTGGGGTTAAAGTCCCCTGACTGAGGACATGTGGGAATTTAAGTCCCCTGATGAGTGGTAAGAGAGGTTAAGACTCATGAGCAATGATGAGACTAGGACATCCTGGTTTGAGTAGGGCTTCCTAGGGCTGGTAAACATCTGCGAGACTTGGGCTGGCTAAAAGAAGAGGTTGGAGACTGGAATCCTATCACAGCAGTGTAGCTCAGTGTGTGTCCATGGTCTAAAAAGCAAACAGAATGTTAGGAATTATTTGTAAAGGGATAGAAAATAAAACTGAAAACATCATAATGCCTCTATATAAATCTATTTACAACTGCACCTGGAATATTGTGTGTAGTTCTGGTTGCCCCATCTCAAAAAAAGATCTTGTCGAAATTAAGGTACAGAAGGGCAAGGTAATAGAAGGGCAACTAGTATATAAACTTTATTCAGCTAGCTTTCGCCATAGCCATACCCATACAAAATATATAATATAATAACATGATATAACAACATATCAATATACAGATAAGTAATATGCAACTAAAACCATAAAATAAAATAGAATAAAATAAAATAAAATAAAATAATAAAATAATAACATCACAAAATACATCCATGATAATATGCCACAGCATCATTTATCACCACATAGATATATCACAGAAAAGCCAGTCCAGAGCCAGAATTTTTTTAAAAAAAATTTACCTTACTCTTCTGTGGGGGACCTCAACAGGGAGATCTCCCCTAAGACAATAACAAATTCAATTGTTCAAGTCCTAAGACTATTCCAATCCTATACAAGCCAATCCTCCATTTGATTTACCAAGGACATTTTAATTAACCATACCCCCGGGATCCGTCCAGGCCACTCAAACCCACCCTTACTTCCAAACAAAAGAAAGGGCCACCAACGTATATCACATAGGGTATTGTCCCTACAAAGTCCCTACATTGCAGGCACCAAAATCCTCCCTTTTCTGGGAGGCCAGATGGACAAATATGGCTACAGCATTTGCCACTACCTTCTCCTTTGTAGTGAGAAGTTGCTCTAACTGGGAATAGTCAGACAAGTAGGGATATCTGTGCCACAAAGGAGCTAACCAAGCTTGCCGTAGTTCTTCGTATAGCGGACAATGAAGGATAATATGAAAAACATCCTCCAAATGACTATCGCTACATGGGCAGGTGCGATTTGCATAAGGCTGATTCGTATATCTTCCCTGAGTTATAGCCGACTTAATCAGCTGTAAACGTGCTTGTGTAAAAGCCCTACGTATAAAGCGCTTGGGAAACCAATCCAAATATAACTCAAATCTATGCACTTGTTTAATTCGATGATAATTGGGTGCAGCTTTCCAATCTGCCAGTGCTGCAATATCTTCCTGTTTTCTAGTATCTATTACCCTAGATTTAATGACGTGTCCCATACTAGCCCGATCTATAGTAGATAGAAAATCCATAGACAGCCCTATACTATGCAACTGTTGCATAATCTTGCTCACCCAAGGATACAGAGGGGTCTGCTTTTGTTCTAATTCTTCCCGCAGACAAAGAGAGGTGAAACTCGATTCCTCCCGAGTACAAATAGAAGGGCAACTAAAATGATACAGGGTATAGAACAGCTCCCCTATGAAGAGATGCTATATAGGTTAGGGATCTTCATCTTGGAGAAGAGGCAACTGACAGGGGATATGACTGAAGTTTATAAAATCATGAGTGGTGTGAAACTATTAAATAGGGAATAGTTATTTATATTTACCCTCTCAAATAGTAGGGTACACCCCTTGAAACCAACAAGTAGCAGATTTAAAACAAATAAAAGAAAGGTTTTTTTCTTCACGCAATGCACAATTAAGTTGTGGAATTTGTTGCCAGAAAATATTGGCAAGGCCAGTAGTATAGCTGGGTTTAAAAAAGGATGGGAAAGTTTCTGTTGACAGATCCTAGGGGAAAGCCATAGGGTGAGGGATTTAGGGAAGGGAGAAGCCCTATGTAGACCTCAGAAAGAAAGAAGACAGCTCAGTGACCTCGAAAGGAGAATCCCACTGAGACAAGGAAGGCAGGGAAGTAGGGTTATAATCCTTTGGGAGAGCCAAGTGTTAGGGGTTCCCCTGGATGGGTAGTAGGGGTGTGCAGCAGGAAACCAATTCATTTTCTCCCCTTTCATTTTCATTTTGAAAAACTCATTTGTTTTAGTGTAATTCGTTTGAACCCTTTCATTTTCATTTTACATTTGTTTGCCATTGAAATCAATGGGAAACACTTCTCAGGGTTTTCAAACCTTTCCAAAGTGGTTTTAATGTCCTTCAAACACACTTTACCTTCCCACAAACTTCTACAGACTGCCACAGGAGGGCAAAAATATTATAGAGAGACGGGCGCTCAGAAGCTCAGCAGAGGACAGTGCAAACCCTGGCAAGCAGCAGGCACCAGGAAGGTGCAAATCCTCACCACATCACTCGAGGCTGGCAGCTAGGGATGAGCAGGAGAGAACATTAGGTGACTCCCTAGGGGCTAGAGGCCAGTCATCGGCTAAAAAAGCACAGGTGCACACAGTACTAGTGCATAATGCATGGTGCATTGGTGGGCACAGTGGTGCATTTACAGTGGCAGAGTGTGTTGACTGAGGAGTGCAAATTAGTGGTGGGCATGACTGGGCACACCTCACTAATTCGGACAATGCACAATGGAGGCTACAGCTCCATTGATGCTCTGATTGATGCTTGTATTATTTTTCCTGAATCTTCTTCACTGGCCAAAGGTTGGCATATAGAAGCTACTCCCAGACCGAGGGGTGGGGGGCGTTATGTGAAGAGACAGGGAGACACATTTGGGCAGCAGAAGCAGGAGGAGGAGGATGCGGGTGGAGCAGAGGAGCATCAGGTAGGCACTGGCACAGGCTTTGGCATTGTGGGCACAGCAGGTGGTGCAGCATTGGCAACTCAACCTATGAGATCACTGAAATGTGTTTGTGATGCCAATTAGCTAGTGGAGATGTCAATCAGATCTCCTGACTGCCTCACATCTGCTCCCTCTCCCCTCTGTTGTTTACTTGCCGTTTGAGCAGTGTTCATTGACAAATGACCGGGAAACATATACAAATGAGATTTCATTTGGTTTTCCGGTTCATTCATTTCCCAATTCATTCATTTTAGTTTCCTAGTTACTAAAACAAATGGGGTTTCATTGCAGAGATGAACAAAATGAAAGTGAATTGCACACCCTTAATGCATAGGTCACCCTGTAGGGGAAATATGGGCTAGTGCTATGGGAGATAGAAAGGAGTCAGGGTTTCCTTGGTAAAACTCGACTGGTCCACTGGGGAGGAATGTAGCAGAGTGCAGGTATGCTGCTCCCTGGCCCCTGGATTAAGAAAGACCTGTCCCCTTAAGAACTGGTGGGCCCAGGAGGAAAGGGCCTCTTTAAGAGAGCTGCCAGGGGTGCAGGCACCAGGAGAAAAGAGTTCAACTCGGGAGCAGGTACAGGGAGGGTGAATAACACCTGCGGGGTGGCTAGGTGGGGTTACAGGCTCCCAGAATCTGAAGAGTTTATGCTGAACCTAGAGAGCCTGTTGGCAGCCAAGACGGGAGCAGTGTAGCAGCCTACTGGCAGCGAGTCAGATAGCCAGCGGAAACTGACAAGCAGTCGCTGCAGAGAGGTCCAGCTAGAGCGGCTACTTGGGAAGGTTCCTGGGACGTTCTGGAGAATCAGAGTCAGTGCTAAAGTGCTGCCCTGCCGCCGGAAGCAGCAGGAATGGAAAGAGGTCCCAACAGGAGGATGATAGAGTGGAGCAACCTGGAGGCCAGACCGGAACTAGAGAACCAAGAGTGACTGGCGTGAGTCTGGGAGCCAGAAAAGCTCGTCTCACAAGACCCAAGGACTGGAGGTACTTTAAAAACACAAAAGGTCCCTGAACCTACTTAGTGGAGGTTAATGTTAAAGTTTTTCTGTCTCTTCTTTCTGTTCCGGATCTGACCATTGTGAACAAAACAAAAATTAACTCAACAAGTTGCATAACCCTCAAACGTTTACGGCCAGGTGTGCAACAGACAAAAAAGACTTGCCCCTTCATTAACTTTTCCACCAACTAAGACTAGTTTTCCAGCACCTAAATTTGTCCATGTTTTTCTGATTTTATCATTCAATTGGATTGCAAAAAGTGGTTCCAACTATTATAGTTCTTTGAATCATATCAAAAGCCCTATTTCCTGTTTACACAAATCCAGTCTACATTTTGCCTTTCTGTTTGTTATATTAACATTCATTGCCAAGGTAATAATAACCGTTTGTTACCTCTTGCTTGCCCACTGTTAACCCAGACTGAAAACAGAAGGAATGGGTTGCTAGGCCAAATTAAGACCATGGCAGTCCAGCCACTCTGCTGCTATCACTTTGCTAGAGCAAGGTTCTGCAAAGGCTAGTGGTACCATCCCTAAAAAATCTCCTTTGGTTAATGGGATAGAAAATTTGTCATTTCAGAATGAACAATTCCCTATACCTCTGCCAGCATTATGTTCTTTCAGATCAGAAGATGCTGGGTTCTAAATTAGGAGTGACCACTCAGGAAATGGACCTTTCAGCCACTGTGGACAATACATTGAAATCCTCAGCTCAGTGTGCAGCAGCAGTCCAAAAAGCAAACAGAATGTTAGGAATTATTCATAAGGGGCTAGAGAATAAAACTGAAAATATCATAACACTTCTATATAAATCTATGGTACAGCCGCACCTTGAGTATTGTGTACAGTTCTGGTCACCCCATCTAAAAATATATATATTTAGTAGAAATAGAAAAGGTACAGAAAAGGTCAACAAAAATGATAAAAGGTATGGAACAGCTCCCCTATGAAGAGAGGCTAAATAGGTACGGTTCTTCAGCTTGGAGAAGAGACAACTGAGAAGGGATATGATAGAAGTTTATAAAATCATGAGTGGTGTGGAACGAGTTAATAGAGAATGGTTATTTACCCTCTCAAATACTACTAGAACTAGAGGATACCCCATGAAACTAATATGTAGTAGATTTTTTTTTTTTTAAAAAAAGATTTTTAAAAAGTATTGTGGAATTTGTTGCCAGAAGATGTGGGAGCTGGGAGTGAACAACGGGGAATGGATCACTCCATTGTGACCTGTTGGGTACTCCTTCCAAGTGACTGAGGTTGGTCACTGTCGGAGACATGTGCTGGGCTCAATGGACCATTGGTCTGATCCGGTATCGCAGTTCTTATGTTCTTGTCCAGTAGGAAGGCTTAGACAGAAAGAATATAATTATGCATGGCCAACAAATGAGAAACAAGTTTGACAAGAGGCTTCACTTCAAACAGACAAGCTGAAGAGTGTAGTGACACCACCAACAAAACTACAAAATGAGTTTCCCAGAGGCTCAGGGATGGCCTTACAATTTGTGGGGACCAGGGCAAAAATAAAATGCAGGGCTCCATGACCCTACCCTCCATATTCTCACCCCTTTACCCCTTTCCTAAAGGGCCCTACTTCCTCACTCTAATAAGTGAGGCAAGGGGGAGGGGCAGGGTCCTGCAAGGACCAGCCACCCTGAGGTCCAAGACTTACAGGTGGGGAAGGGCCCACAGAAATAAACCATCTCAGGGCCTCAAGAGCACTGATCCTGAGGCTACCAGAACTGGCCTCCCTACAGGCCTCCCCTCTGACTGCAGGACCTAGGCCATAGCCTCCATTGGCCCTGTTTAAGGCTGGCCCTGCAGAGACTCAGCCATTCTATGTACAATACACTGTTCCGTGACTAATGAGGAAGTGCCCTGACAGTGCCACCTCAGAATGTATAGGTTATAGATTAACTCATAAACATAATCCAAGAAAACTAGATAAAGATTAAACATGTAGCAAATATTTGTAGCAACATCAGCTAATTGTACAGCTGAGGCAGGGGATGTTAATTACAATTAGAAATGAGCCAGCTGGTGCATCACATAACCGGTGCACTCGGAGAGCACTTTTCAACCTGCTGATCTTTTACTTCCCTTCATATAACTGTTTTTACATGTTTACACTACACTTTTTACATAAAAGATGTAGCTACTTGCATTATGATTCATTGTTCAATACAATATCTCATATCCAACCCATGGTGGTGGCATGCAACATCTACACAGTTTTAATCTTTAAAAGTAGGGATGGAGAACCTCTGATCTGCAGTCCTTTTGTGGTCTGTGGCTAGCCACCAAACAGCCTCCAGAGGTTGTCCCGTATGCCTATTAAATTAAGTCCAGCTGCCATGCTATGTGACCTGCCTCTCACCCAATGGTTGGAGAGTGCTTCTAGACTGGCAGCTACAACCCCTGTATAGGCAACGTAGCATCCTGGAAGCCTACAAAGACCTGTAGGGATGGGGATCCAGCCCCCATGGAAAGGGAAGCATTCACCACCCCTACCTTAAATTTTAAGTTTGAATGAATAAATATTTCCACTACAACTTGAAAAGAGATAGATGACTGGCATTTCATCTGGAATCCCGCGATGGAGCCGGCCGGGAGTCTGCCCGGGCTGCACATGTTGCCTTTTACACGTGAGAAGCTCCCGCTGAGTCACAGAGTGATGGCACCGAGCGTGATCGAGATGCCTCCCAGCCACATGGAGCTGCCAATGAGCGTGGTCAGAGGGGCTGTGGGGCTGCCACTGGATGTGGCCGAGGGGGCTGCGGAGAGCCTGCCACTCATGATCGAGGGACCTTGCGTGGTGCCACCAGGCATGGTGTGCGAAGGCCCTTGTGAGGTGCCCCCCAGGACAGGACAGGAGGCTGCAGAGACGTCTCCAGGCACCATGGCAGCTGAGGTGCCCCTGTCTGTGGCAGAGGTGCCAACGTATACCGTCCAGCTGCCACCTTGCCATGACATCCCTGGGCCCACCCTTGGGGAGTTGTCAGCTCTTGTGCCCAAGCCACCACCTTGCTTCCTGTTGGAGCCTTCTAGGGAGCTCCTGTCGCGCGGGAACTGCTTGATCCACAACTGGCAGGAAGAGCCCATGGGTTCTACTCAGGAGAACCCCACTCACCATTCCTGGCGGCGGAGCGGGCTCCAGGCGGAGGAGAGACACCTGTAGTGGGGAAACAGAGAAACAGAGAACTGTAAGTGGCTGCGGCTGCTTGCCCTACCCCTCCCACCTAGACACACACACCCCCAGCGGCATAAAAAACAACGCGCTGGCGGCCGCGGGGCCGTTGTCCGCGAGCCGAAGGGCCGCGGCCAAAGGGTGCGGCCCTTTGGGGCCCTTTGGGGCCAGTCAGGGGTGGAGGGGTGTGATTGTTGCTATAGGTGGGAGGGAG
>QEPC01000119.1:908553-963907 GCA_003113815.1 Sphenodon punctatus | reverse complement strand
AAACTATCTGCCTCCCCCCTTCCCAACACCTTCTGAGCTAGTCACTGTTCCTGAACAGCATGTGTTTCAGAAGGCTCCCTCTCCCAGCATTTCCCAGCTCCTGCCATCCTCCTCCCATTTCACCCATCCAACCCATCTACCCCCATATTCTCATTCATTTATTTAGCTTAGCTTAGATAGATTTAGTGGTTATTTTTTGTTTTCACCCTTCCCTGTGTTCAATCTTCCTTCCTCCCTCCCCCCTCCATTGAATCCTTTCCCTCTCCCATATATTCCACCCCAGATTCCCTTCCCTTCCCCTGTTTTTTCATTTAGAGTAGGATTATTAGATTGCTTTAAGTTATTAGATAATCCATTTAGTTCATAGCATTTAGAATAGTTAATGGAAGTTAGATTTAGTGTAGATAGATAGATATAATATTAGATAAAAAATTAAATAAAATAAACCCATATAAACACAAAAAACCAAATAAAAAACCAAAAAATATATAAAAAACACACACACACCCTAACAAAACATTTCCTGAACGGCCGAACCCGAACCGAACTGCCGAACTGAACGGCCGAACCCGAACCCGGCGAACTAACCAAACGGATGAACCGAACACAGCCGAACCGAATGCAGCCGAACCGAACAGCCAAACCGCGATCTGTTCGCCCATCCCTATCCCCAAATGTTAGAAGTGGCTGCCATTAAAACCACATTGTAGTTGTGGAGCAGATCTATACTATAAACATACATAAGTATTTTCCTATTTAATCTGCCCTATATATCAGTCAGCGTGCATTTAACAATTCTTTCCAACAGCATTGGACAGTCCAACCCAAAAGTTTAGGCACAGCCATTAAGCCAAGTCTCTAAAATTAGATGTGGATGGGAAGCTGCACCTCCCCAAGAGCTGTGCAGGTTTATTTATTTCTTCCAGGATTAAGTAATCTGATGTTAGCTTTAATAGTGGTGGATTGTGCCTTATTTATTTTATTTGTTTGTTTTTATTTTTACCCCACCCTTCAAAAATGGCTCAGTGCGGCTTACAAAACAAATAAAAACAGCTTCTAATACATATAAAGCAGCATGAAAAGCCCAACCCCTCAACCTTTCCCCTCACACCCCACCACAACCCCCCAAAACCTCCCCTAACTGCCTCCTCGCACTCCTACCCCAAACCTACCTACCAAACCCCCCATTTCCTATCCCAGCTCTCCAAATTCCCTAACAAATAGAAAGGTCTTACACCGCCTCTTTGGAAGATGCCCAGGCTCGGGCTCAAACAAACCTCTGGGGAAGGGCGTTCCATAGCATTGGAGCAACAACTGAGAATATCTCCCTGCGAGCCCTCACCGTACAAACAAAACTAACTGATGAAATCTGTTAGTCCCTGAAATCCACAGGGATTTCAGGGGCTGCAATGGGGCATGGAAGGACAGGTGGTCTCTCAGATATGTGGGGCCCAGACTGTTTGGGGCTTTAAAGGTCAAAACCAGCACTTTAATTTGTGCCTGGAGAGCAATAGGGAGCCAGTGGAGACTTCAGAGCACCAGTGTAATGTGTTCCCGGCACCTTGCCCCTGAAAGGAGATGAACTACGTCATTCTGCACCAGCTACAGCTTCCGAACAACCATCAAGGGCAGCCCCATGTAGAGCGCATTGCACTAGTCTAGCCTTGAGGTGGTGAAAGCAGGGATGACAGTGGCCAGATCCAAATCTGAAAGAAAAGGCCACAGCCTCCTCACCACATGGACTTCGTGAAAAGCACTCCAGCGACTGCAAGCTGACAATCCAGGTGCAACAAGGGGTCCAGAAGCACTCCAAGACTGCAAACCCGATTTACCAGAGGGGGCCAGGCTCTGTCAATAACAGAAGTCCCAATCCCTTCCAGGCCACACAGCTGGCCAACCATCATCTTCTCAGTCTTATCTGAATTCAGCTTCAATTAGCTCATCCCCATCGAGTCCCTGACAGGAGCCAGACATCAGGCAAGCACCAAAGCTACAGGGTCTTAGACCATTTTTAGACATGCGCGGCGGGGCCTGCGCTTGTTTTTCAAAAGACTCAGCAGCCCGATTTACACGTGACACCGCCACCGAATACGCACATGTGCGGACGATGCGCATCCATTTCCGGCCGCAAACTTACCGGGTCGGCGAGCGAGGCCAGTCATACGCGGCCGGAAATGGATGCGCATCACCCGCGCATGTACATATTCGGCGGTGGCATCACATGTAAATCGGGCTAACAAGTCTTTTGAAAAACAAGCGCAGGCGCCGCCACGCACATCTAAAAACGGCCTTAGTCAGATGAAAAAGAGAGGTAGAGCTGAGTGTCATCAGCATACTGATGGTACATCACCCCAAACCTCAGAATGACCTCACCTAGCAGTCCCAAATACACGTTGAACAAGAGGGGAGACAGAATAGAACCCTGTGGGACCCCATAGAGGACATCCCACAACGATGACAAGCAATCACCCATCACCACTCTCTGGGATCTCCCTGAAAGGAAGGAACAGAACCACTCAAGAGTAGTCCTGTGCACCCCTGCCAGGTCCCGCAGTCTCGTCAAGAACACCTCATACTCAACTGTATCAAAGGTCGCTGACAGATCCAACAGGATCAACAGGGCAATATTCCCCTTGTCAATCTCCAGACACAGGTTATCAACCAAGGCCACAAGTGCAGTCTGTGTGCCATGCCCAGGGTAAAAGCCTGACTGAAAAGGGCCCAGGAATCTGATAATATTGAGATGAGCCTGGAGTTGTTGGGCAACCACCTGTTCAATAACCAGGGACTGGACCACTGCAGTTGTAAGGGTGTCCGACAACCTACCCTCTCAAAGGGAGGCATCAACAATCCCATCCAACAATGGCCCCAGTGTCTCCCAGATGGTTTTCACCAGCCAAGATGGGCAAGGATCCAATTCACAACTGGTTGCTCGTATCGCTCCAAGCACAACCTCTACATCAATGAGCGACATTAATTGAAACTGATCCAAACAAATGGGACACAGCTGAGTTTCCACAGCCCCAAACTCTGACTCTGCAGTTGATGTAGCAGCACCCAAGCCAAGCTGAATACAAATGATTTTTTCTGCAAAGTAGTTAATAAAAGTGTCACAGCAGGCACAGGCAGTCGATTACTCCAATTCTGAGCAGAGGCAGACCGGGTTAACTAGGCCCCTCTCCACCTGGAACAGCTCCACCGGACTTTGAAGTAGCTATGATAGGGGAGAAGAAAGCTTTCTTTGCCACCATCACAGTCATGGCATAGTCCTTTAAAAACAATCTATGACACAATTAGTCAACTTCAGTGTGAGTCAAGCACCACCTGCACTCTAACCACCTACCCTTCCGTTTCACCTGCCTCAGGTCCTCCGTATACCACGGGGATGGCCATGGTCAACATGTCATTCAATAAAGCAACCAGGTCAGCAACAGAGTAGCCATCAGAGTAGGTAAATCCCCCAGAGAGTTCTGGAAGCCAATTGGATCCATAAGTCTCCAAAGGTGGACCATCCTAATGGATCCATCTCCCCAACGAGGGCATAGAGGGGTGAGGATCTGTGTCTTCAGAAGGTAATGATCTGACCATGACAATTGTGTAAAAACTACACCCCTGATAATCAAAATCCCCATTTCCAGGCTGGTGCAAATCATCAAATCCACCTCCTGTGTCTCACCTCATGTGGCAGGGCCAGATACTATCTGGGATAGGCCCATAGTTGTCTTGGCAGCCATGAACTCCTCTTCTGCCCCTGAAAGACTAGGCTCAGCATACATGTTGAAATCCCTCAAGACAATAAGTCTAGGAGATTCCAACACCACCTCCGAGACCAGCTCGGCTAGAGCAGTCAGAAAGTCAGCTGCGTGCAGTGGAGTGGTTGGTACACCAGCAAAATCTCCAGCCAAAACCAACATGAGGCAGACACACTCCATATTGGACCAGTCAGGCACTAGATACCTTCAAAAGATCAAGGTGTCTTTACAGATAACAACCACTCCTCCCCCCGCTCCCGATCCTAGACCGATGCTGCATCGAGTGCCTGGCTGGCACCATCTGGGACAAAATTGGCCCAGATACTTCATCCAGCCAGGTCTCTGTAATGCAAATATTTTGTTTGTGTATTTTGGGGAGAAAGGATTTAAGTTCCTGATTAAGCAAAGTACATAAATACATGCTGGACTTGATGCAAGCACCTAGGCACTTTACTGGAGTACCAAAGTAGTTCAGATGATATCTAGTATTGACCAACTACTGTTGGTGACAGTGTGCAAACCTTTGGATCACAGGGCCCTTGCTGTATCAAAGCTCATAGCAATGGTGTGCACAGTGCAGACTATACCTACTGTCAGGCATTGTGTGTACAACAACAGAAAGTTATACTAATAAAGGTCAATAAAGATGAGAAATGCAGAGCTCATTTTCACTGGAAACAAAAACAAAAATAAAATTCCCCCTTTTGACAAAGAAAAGACAAAGCTGTATCTACAGAGATGAAACTAATGTTTACTGACCCTCATTAGTTTTCTCCAGTCACCTGAAGCACACAAAGTTTAATGGCCTGTGAAAAATTGTCAAGGAGCAGGGAAAGTTAAGAAAAGAAATCCATATGGCTCCCCATTTGCCCCGTTCCCTCCAAGACAACATACGCATTTCATAAAGTATAATAGATAGCGACTTCTTGCTCCCGGGGTCCCAATGACAGAAAGAGAAAGAGGGCTTGCCATTGTCAGGTTTTATGCTGCCATAAGTAATTGTTCAATCAATAGGCAGCTCCAAAATTGGCCTGTTTAAAGAAACTGCTCCTAGCAGTTATGTGTACGTATTATGCATAACTCCTACCTCAGCTTGGAATTCTATGAATCGGATATGAGGCGAAAGGATGCTTTTTCTAAATTGAGAGCCAGCAACAACCAAAGTCACTGGAGGCAATCTATAATGTCTTAGTCCTATCACAGAGAGCACTTTCAAAATGACCTATTCAGAAAGCTAATGTTCCCTGTAGTTCAGGAAACAGAAAAAATAATGAACCGCTCTCCCCATAAAGCATTTTGATAAATACCCAGTTTAATAGGCATCTTTGCCAGGATTAATCTTATCAGAAAGCAGTCCATTTGCAAAGCTGGCTGGTCCTATCACTGACTGGCCACCAAACGGTGAGTCTATGTTCTGTTAAGCATGAAAAATGCCTATCAGCATCTCTGTATTCCCTATAAATAGGAACCCAGCTTTCCATGGATGATAGGATTTGAACTGTTGTTTCAGCGAAAGAATGACAGACTGAAGAGAATTTCTCATATGACTGATGATGCTACTGAAGTGCCTATTATTTGGCTCAGCCTGTCAAATGTGACAAGGAGATTCTTATTATGGTGGCAATACCTCCATATTTTAAAGTTTATCTGTTTTGCTAAATTAACATCTCAAGATAGTGTTGACTATAGAATTTGTAAGATTTATAAGAAACACCCAGAATGCCTGTATCTAAACCGCTGTTGATGATAAATTTATTCATGTTGGGTGTTTTCAAACATGACGCTACCATGGGTGGCTGTGCTTACCCCGGCGTGGCCACCCATAGTGGTGTCATGTTTGTTCCCGACCGCCAGATGTTTGCTACGGGCAGGAACAAACGTACCAGAGACCGTGGCAGGATTAACTCCGGGTTGTGCGCTGGACTTCCTGCCAGCCCGCATCCCAGAGTTAAATCTGCCATGGTCCAAGAAAGCCATCATGTCTGATGTCCCGCTCTACCTAACTCTGGCCAGTGGCCGGAGCTATTCCGGGTGGACGCAGCGGCCTCATAGGCTGCCACGCCCACCCGTCAGGGAAGAGGCTGGGCTGCGCTGATCAGCACAGGGGGCAGGGGCATGCGGACCACGTCCACACATCCCCCCCACCCTCTCCCCGTTCCCTCCCCAGCTCTGGCCGCCATCACGTTTGTTCGGCGGTGGGGTCAGATCCTGCCTGGGTTGAGGGTTCTCAACCCGGGCAGGATCAAAGTGTGGCGGTGCTCAGCACCATCACATATGAAAATACCCATTCATTCATGAAGTTGTGCACAGGTATGTATTGCTAACAGGGAAATGGACTACATGATCCTTTGTGGGGTAGTACTCATAGTAGCAGCTAGCATGGGAGAAAATCCCATTCTGTTCAGAAGAATTCCTGCCTGTGCCAACAGTTAGCACACACTATTCCTGCAGAGGATCACATCTTCGCTATTCCTTACCTTATTGTCTAGATTTAATTGTATTAAGCAGAAACAGCTTTTCAGTGAAGAAAAAGTTTGTAAATCCAATATACTTATAGTTTTAAGAATTGCTTTTATATATAAAAGGTGGCTTAGCTAGCTACTAAAACATCAAGGACGAGGACTATCATATCATTATTTAGTATATAAATATACTTTCTACATAACAGGTAAATATAGGTCTTCTTTTGTTAAAAGGTATGCATTTCATTACTAGCCACCCACACATTAAAGGATATTTCAGGGCCTCTAAAACCCTTCTGTTTAACTGATTAATTCAATTTCTCTTTCATACTTTTATGCAATTCAATTTCTGATTAATTTAGTTTCTTTTGTATACTTAGTCATCTTTATTAGGGATAGGTGTCTAGAGGAAATTACAGATTCTGATCCGTTACAGATTCATATCTGCAATTTCCAGACTTAATTATGGATTTGCATTACGGATATGTATTTAAATCTATTAAAAATTTAAAATTATAAAATAATTTTAAAAATTAAAAAATCATTGTGCATGTACAAATGGCCACCAGATTGTTCGGTTCATACATGACCTTTTCCAAAATGGCAGCGACACTGAGCAGAACAGCGCAGGAGCAGAACAGTCCAGCAGCCATTTGTGCATGCACAATGATTTTTTTTTTTAAAATAGATTTAAAACTGAATCTATATTGGGCATGTTGCCCCTGTTGTGGTTCAGAACGGATTAATCTGCAATGGCCCATTACGAACAGTTACAGATTAATCTGAATCCATAATGACCACCCCTAATTTGAATAGCAATCTATGGTCAGTAATGATCTTCACACCATTTGTCCTTAGTCTGACTTCAGTACAGCCAATGTGTTATCACCAGAAATGTCTGTCTCCCAGCACCTACTGTCGTGTACACACGTACAGCAAAAGCAGTTCAAAACGATGCCAGCTCCATCCACCCTTGTGAACTGGTCTTCAAAAAGGTTGAGGAATTATTCTTCCAATTTTGCAATATGGAAAATACCATCAAGAGAACTAAGATTAACTCACTAGTTCCATTCAATGAGATGGTCAATAAAGCACGTAGAATTGGTAATTTATTTGTAGCATTTGCTAAAACGTATCAAACATTAAGAATACACTTATACAAATATTAATAAGTATTTTAAAAAACTTTAGTAATTATAAACAAATAAAATAAATATTTCAGCAGTTCACATTCTTGGAACCCCAGCTCCTGTGGCATAGCAAGGCTGTGGTCGGCCTGGGCTCATATTCCAGTTACGGGTCCCCCTAAGGGCAAGAGAGTGGGATCTCTAGGATGGAGGGAAACCATGAAGGCACTGCTGCACCAGCTCTCACGGTCCCCACCCCCTGAAGCAGCAGCAGCCCTGTCCCAAAAAGGGTTTAAAGAAGCGGCGGGGCCAGCGCTCCATTCCCATCTGCTCCAAAAACTTCCCTCGATGGGCCCCTTTGCAAGCGGCCTGAGCACCACTAAGAAATTTTCACTATAGGTGTGCTGGCCCAGCTCCCTCTCTCTCTCTCTCTGAAAATATCCTAGCGGTGATCAGGTCACTCGAGTCCAGGGCCTAGGCTCAACTAAGCCCCCTCACTCCCACCACTAGCCCACTCACGTCCCTGACTAGCTCTGATAGTCTCTGCCTATCCAGCAAATCCTCCCAACGAGTATAATAAAGGCAAGAAATTGTTAGTCAAGATCCATATTGTTTTTATTTATTTATATTTTAAATTTAAAATGTATATCCCACCCCTCCTGCCCACAGGGCAGCTCGGGGCGGCGAACAACATTCATTAAAACAATATAAAATTTTAAAACAATTTAAAAATACAATATGTGGGGAAAGCCCCCCCATCCCTGTTTTCTGTTTAGTCCTCCAATATCTCATCTTTGTTGTCAGAGGATTTGGCCATTTTACTCTCATTTTCTAGACTGTAAGCCCATTGAGGCAGGGAACTCTCTCTAAATGGTCTGCAGTGCCAGGTGCATTACTGGTGCAATATAAAGAATAAATAAATAAAACAAAGGACAAAGACAGTGATCTAGAGTCTCAAAATCATTCACACAGTATAGGCACTTTCTTTCTGCATATGGAATTTTAAGCCCTCTTTTACTTAGTATTAAAAGCATGTCCCATATCAAGAAGGAAGTGGGGGAATTAGTAAAGTTGGAAATATTTGTGACGGGGGGGGGGGAAGAGATTTTAGTTGAATATGATGTCACACTCATATGTTGGCTTCTCCAGCAGAATCATTTGATACATTAGTTACTAGCTGCTTGCTTTAGGTAGTGGTACACTCCCTCACTTCCACCTCCTCTCGTCTATCTATATTACCTTCCCCAGTTTCCTCCATCTCTGCCCCTTCTACTCCCCTTCTCCACCTTTCCCTCCCTGCTGCCCCATCCCCTGGTTATTTCTCTCTGCTTCTGCTCCCAAGTTCCCTCCCCGGCCCACTCTCTCTCTCTGTACTCTAAAGATCTCTATTTTCTCAAGCCCCACCACTGTTGTCTTCCAAGTCCACAAAAACGTCTTGAAAAGCTTAAAAAGTTAAATCCGCTGTTTTTCAATAAATGTTTTGTACTTCACAAATAAGTTATTCCTTACATGTAATAGGGCAATACTTCACCAGTAATGCATGTAAGGAGTACCTGAGTCACAGCACTTACTGTTCTGTATAACTGTGACAAACTATGACAGGGGTGGACAAAGTCCCCAGGTCCAAGAGCGGCACACCAACATTTTCATATTGCCAAGAGCCACAACAAGTTAATCAAATCAATTGTGGGGATGAGGCAGCATGGATTCCCCCGAATTCCCCCGCCCCCTCACATCAAAGCTCTGGCTCACAGGCAGTCAGATAAGTTCAGGCAGCAGCAACAAGGGGGAAAGGCATGCTCCTCCTTTTCCTACAGCTCCCAAAGCTCCAGTGGCCAAAGTGGCAGCTCAGCTTCTCTTGCTCCTGAGGGAGACAGGGACACACTTCCAGGTAACTACTTCTGAAGAGAGCTTCAGTACAGGTACCCAAGAGCCACATTTGGTTGCCGAGCCATGATTTGCCCACCTCTCAAGTATGACATGAGGGGGAATCCTGTCACTTTGCCCTTTATAATACTGCTACAATCCAACCCTGCTTTACTGTTGCCACTGAAAAAAAACCTAGTCCATGCTCTAGTCACCTCTTGCCTTGACTACTGTAACTTCCTTCTTACTGGTCTCCCCTGCTCTGATCTTGCCCCCCTCATCTCCGTTCAATCGTCTGCTGCCAAAGTCATCCACCTTGCCCATTGCTTTGACGATGTTCAGCCCCTCCTCTCTGCCCTACACTGGCTCCCTCCATGGGAACACATTCAACACAAGCTCCTGCACTTCACCTTCAAGGCTCTTCATGGCCTTGTTCCTCCATCTCCCTCCACTTTTGTATCCTGCCACTTTCCTGCCTGGAAGCTTTGCTCCTTTTCTGCTCCCACCTTCACTGCTTGTGACTCCCCTGCTCCTCTAAAGGTCTTCACCCCTTCTTTTTTGCTGCCTCCCAGGCCTGCGACTCCCTCCCTGGATACATTCATTCTACTCCCTGGGTCCAACTTTCAAATCCCTCCTGAAAATGTCCATAGGCTTTCCACGGCTCATCATTAGTGAAATTGCATCCTTCTCCTCCCTTAGAATCTTTTCCTTGTCATTAAGTTAAGCATGTGCACCTGCATCTTCTCACACTCATGAATGTATCCTTGTCTGTCCTGATGTCTCCCTCTCATCTCCCCCTTCCTTGTCTCTTAGAAAGTTAGCCCTTTAGGGTAGGGAATTGTCTGTAACTACTGACTGTCCAGTGCCAGGTGCATTGCTCATGCTATATAAATAGATAATTTATAATAATCATAATCATAATAATAATGGCATTTTTACATTGATGCCCCCACC
Organism: Sphenodon punctatus; assembly: GCA_003113815.1. Taxonomy (NCBI): domain Eukaryota; kingdom Metazoa; phylum Chordata; class Lepidosauria; order Sphenodontia; family Sphenodontidae; genus Sphenodon; species Sphenodon punctatus. The sequence goes on along the minus strand of QEPC01000119.1, from coordinate 953,746 downwards.
CCATTCGGGCAGGTGTGCGGTGAGGGGGCGTCGGGGGGGATGGGTGTATGCTCAGTGTTCATCCATGTGAACATTGAGCAGGATGGGTGGGGTGTGTGCACACTCCCGCACAACAGCCACCTTCACCCATCACCCACCCATCTCCACCCATGCGGCCCTCTGGAAAACAGGAGGTGGCTCTGTGGGTGGAGGTGTATGTGTGTCCGTGTAAAAGAACACACACACACCTTCACCCACCATGCCAAAACACCCATCCCCTCACCCACCTCTGTCCGTATAAAAAGGGCAATAATAAAATAATAATTAATGATAATTAATAAAAACTTTTAAAGGGCTTTAGAGAGGTGATGCTTTCTGGACAGCCCCAATGCAAATTCTTCTGTTTTACCAATCCATACCAAGGTGTGTTACCATTCCTAACAACGTGATTTCCACCCATGCAGAAGAAAGTCCATCTGATTTTCTGACTGAAGAGGTTGTAATTACATAACTATATTCACTAACAGTGCAATTATACCATAATAATGGTAGCAGAACAGCTATCTGCCTGTAATTTTATAAGTATTTTTTTTATTTATTTATTTATTTATTTAAAATTTATATCCCGCCCCTCCTGCCCACAGGGCAGCCCGGGGCGGTGAACAACATTTCATTTAAAACAATAATAAAATTTTAAAACAATTTAAAATACACTACATGGGGAAAGCCCCCATCCCCATCCCCACCCCCACCAAAAGCCTGACGGAACAGCCAGGTCTTACATATACGCCGAAACAGCAGGAGAGTGGGAGCCAGCTGAGCCTCCTCTGGGAGTGAATTCCACAGCACAGGGGCGACCACCGAAAACGATCTAACATCGGTGGCCACCCGCCTCGCCCGGGGAACCTCCAAAAAGGCTCCCACGGACGATCTCAAGGGTCGCACGGGTACATGGGGAGTGAGGCGATCCCGCAGATAGGCAGGGCCTAGGCCGTGAAGGGCTTTAAAGGTTAAAACCAGCACCTTGAACCTGGCCCGGTGCTTTATAGGCAGCCAGTGCAGAGCCCGGAGCACTGGTGTCATGTGCTCCCTGCGACCCGCCCCCGTCAGGAGACGGGCCGCGGCATTCTGCACCAGCTGCAACCTCCGGACCAGCTTCTCGGGCAGCCCCACGTAGAGCGCGTTGCAGTAATCCAGCCTCGAGGTGATGAAGGCATGGATGACAGTGGCGAGGTCGGAGTCTGAGAGATACGGCCGAAGCCGCCGGACAAGATGTAACTGCCGAAACGCACTCCCCGCCACGGCCACAACCTGAGATTCCAAGCTGAGCCGCGAATCAAGGAGCACACCCAGACTCCGCACTTGAGACACCATGGGGGGGCGAACCCCCCCAACAAGAGGAGATTCAACCACCCCCAGGCTCCCCAAGCCCTCGCCCACCAACATCACCTCCGTCTTGTCAGGATTCAGTTGCAGATGGCTCAACCTCATCCAAGCCCCCACAGCTGACAGGCACTGGGAAAATAAGGAGACTGCATGGCCTGGGTCGGTGGAAAAGGAGAGGTAGAGCTGAGTGTCATCAGCATACTGATGACACTGCATGCCCTGAAACCCCCTCACGATCTCCCCTAACGGCTGCATATAGATGTTAAACAAGAGGGGGGACAGAATGGCACCCTGCGGGACTCCACACGTGAGGTCCCGGGGGGAAGACGTACACTCCCCCAAGACCACCCGGTGAGTTCTCCCGGCCAGGAATGAACGAAACCAGTCCAAGACCGTTCCGCCAATTCCAGCACGGTCCCGCAGGCGAGTCACCAACACCTCATGATCGACTGTGTCGAATGCAGCCGAAAGGTCTAGCAGGACCAGTAAGGTCTGACGACCCTGGTCCAACGCCAGACGGAGATCGTCAACCAAGGCCACCAATGCCGTCTCCGTACCATACCCAGGCCGAAACCCAGACTGGGAGGGATCAAGGAAACCGATGTGGTCCAGATGCTCCTGGAGCTGTCGTGCCACAGCCCGTTCAATAATCTTCCCTAAAAAGGGAAGATTAGAGACCGGCCGATAACTGGCAGGAGCATCAGCGTCAAGAGATGGTTTCTTGAGCAGGGGTCTAACCACAGCCTCTTTTAGGCAGTCAGGCACCCTGCCCTCCCGAAGGGAGGCACCAACCACCCCAGCCAACAACGGCCATAACGTCTCCTGGCTGGCTTTCACCAGCCAGGACGGGCATGGATCTTGCTCACAAGTAGTGGCACGAACAGATCCCAACAAGGAATCCACATCGGCAGGCGACACCATCTGAAACCGATCCCACAAAACAGGACAGGACGGGGCATCCATAGCCCCAAGATGATCCTCTGCAATAACTGTGGTGCCGAAATCGTGGCGGATGCGAGCGATCTTATCTACAAAGTACTCGATAAACCGGTCACAGCGGTCACTGGATTGCTCCAGGTCCAGGCGGAGACAGGCAGGACTGACCAAGCCTTTCACCACCCGGAAAAGCTCCGCTGGACGTGACTTTGCAGATGCAATAAGAGCAGCAAAGAACTGCTTCTTTGCTGCCTGCACCGCCACAGCATAAGCCTTTAAACTGCTCTTATGCTGCGATCGATCATACTGGTCGCGAGTCCGGCGCCACCGTCGCTCTAACCGCCTGCTCTCCCGCTTCAAACACCGCAGACCCTCAGTAAACCAAGGAGACCTGCGGGAGACTCGAGAGGGCAGCGGACGCCTGGGAGCCACCCTGTCTATGGTCTCGGCCAACAAGGTGTTCCAGAAGGCTACGAGATCATCGACAGAGCGGGTGTCAAGGTCCAGGGGAAACTCCCCCAGAGCATTCCGGAACCGATCCGGTTCCATAAGTCTCCGGGGGCGGACCGATCTAATAGGTCCTGCACCCTGCCGGGGGCTATCGTGCGCCAGGATGCACGTCTTAAGGAGGTAATGGTCAGACCATGACAAAGGCTCTACAGCCTTAACTCCTACTAACTGACCCCCCGCCTCAAGGCCGGTGCAGAAAACCAAATCCAGTGTATGTCCCTCCTCATGTGTGGGGCCACAGATGATTTGGGACAGGCCCATGGTTGTCATGGAGGCCATGAACTCATGCCTCGCTCCTCCAAGATCGGTGTCAGTGTGGATATTAAAGTCCCCCAGGACCACCAATCTAGGGGTCCGGAGGATCACATCTGACACCAAATCAGCAAGAGCATGTAGGGATGCCGCCGGGCAGTTGGGTGCACGGTACACCAGCAGCACCCCTAATCTATCCCCGGCCAAATCCAACACAAGATGGAGACAATCAACACCTGGTGGAGCCTGCACCGGATATCTCCTAAAAGACAACGCATCCTTGATAACAATGGCTACACCACCCCCCCGTCCCTCCAGCCGAGGCTGATGCTGCACAGAGAACCCAGCCGGAACAAGATCAGCCAAAATAGGACCCGATTCATTGTCCAGCCAGGTCTCTGTAATACACACGAGGTCGGCGTCCCACTCCGGGATTAACTCCCGGATGGTAGATGACTTATTGACAACCGACCTCGCGTTCAGCAGCACCAGACCAAGGCCTGGGGTCTCCTGGGCCTCGACCCACAACCCACCTGCATGGGGGTTCGAGAGGGGAATGGGCACAAGGCACTGCCCCCTCTTCGCTGATGGAACATACCTCCCCCTGGGACCATATCTCCCCTGACCCGTAACAACCCCGATAGCTGCGGAACCCCTCCCCTCCTCAGAGAACCCCGTTAGACACCCACCCTCCATAGGCTGCCCCGCCAGGCCGGCGAGAGGGACCCCACCCCCCCAAACTCCCCTACCCACCTCTGCCACCGGTGGGCAACCCTCCCCCCCGGCCCTCCCCCCCTGTGCTCTCACCACAGGAGCTACCTCCCACCCCCCTAACCAACCCACCCCAACCTCCCACCCCAATCCATGGAACTCCCCCTCTCACTGGGAGTCCCCTTGAGCCATGCCCCCCCGTCTCACCGGGGGGCAAGGCCCATCTCCCCAGGACTCCCCCTCTCACAGGGAGTCCCCCAAACCCTCCCCAAGGGCCACCTCCCCTCCTCTCACCAGGGGGGTAGGCCCTATCCACCCTAACCCACTCCCCATGCCCCCCACCCTCAACCCACACCCACTGCATCCCCACAAACCCCTTAAACCCACAAGTTAAAAACAAAATAAAAACCACCACCCCGTAACAACAGTAGCAGTAATATTAATGGGGTGGTGACAACAACAACAAAATAAAATAAGCTGCACAGCTACAGATGTCTGTCCGGCGGAGGGGCCCCCGGCGTCCCGGCCCAGTCAACGGCCCCAGTCAACGGCCGACACCCTTTGGGTGTCGCCCTTCGGGCTGGCACCCACAGGGCCCCGCCCTGGCAGTTATTACCTGGGGAAGGAGGAGGGAGAAGCAGAGTGACAACAGGCTCCTGCAATCCAACAGCCCCAGTCCCAAACACAGCAGTGCAGCTTGTCCCACAGGGCCCCGCCCTGGCAGTTATTACCTGGGGAAGGAGGGGGGAGAAGCAGAGTGACAACAGGCTCCTCCAATCCAACAGTATGTGTGACACATGCATGCTGGTCCTTTAAGAGCCGCCTGTGGGTCACTGAAATCACACCCCCTAGGAGGGTTATAAAAGGAGGCCTAGCTTGGCTGTGGTCAGTTGTGCTAGGACAGGCAGAGAGTACAGATCATGGGCTGCTACTCTCTCTCTCACCTGCCTTCCACGCTATGCTGCCCAGGGTCCTGAAGGCAAGGTACCTGTAGATGTGCAGTACCAAGGGGACACTGTTATCTGCCTAGCTCAGGTCCAGGGGGGTGTCCTGGGCATAAGCTGAGACCCAGAGGGGATCAGACTGCTGGAGGTACCTGCGGATTGTATGCATCCTATGTATAACCTGCTTGTATATACATGCACTGGTGACTGGAATAAAGTGGTGTTTTCCTGAAGTCAATGCCTGTTGCCTGTTCCTGGGGGTGAACAAACCAGAAGGGGGACCTGATCCTGCAGGGAATTACACTGATCAGAAGGCCGTTGTTCACAGTATGGCGTCAAATTTACTCACAAAGTACTCTAATTAACCTGTCATCTTTAAGAAAAGCTAAGGTCATTCCTAGCTGGAAAATGTCAGCCTAATTACATTAAGATTGCTAGAACTGTGTGAAAGCTGGATTTGTTTGCAACATTTGCCTATACTGTAATTATTTTAGCACTATACAGTTGTGAAGCACATGTGACTACTGCTTCTTCCACCCTAGCTATATCATGACTCCAGATGAGAAATACCCTAAGTAAAACAAACTTGTTGCCACAGGACAAATTAAAGTGGAGCTGGGGGAAATTACTAGTCACCTACAGTCAATAAAATTTGAGAACTAATACGATATACAAATATTAAACCGCTACAGTGTATTCCAGGACCAATAGACATGAGGAGGCACATTAATGGTGTAGCCTCCTGACATATTGTATAAATCCTGTGGATGGTTTATTAAAGCCCTGATATGATACTACCCAGTTTTAATTTAATAACAGCAGTAATTATATTACCCTTGGTGTAATGAATTTTATTTTCACATATATAAAATAAAATCATTAATGTGATTTGGCATTTTAATGCATCAGCAACTAATTCATTTTATTATTGCAGGAGCATCAATAATCACGTTGCTATAACTATGGCCCTTTTCACACAAGACGCCCCCATGCAATGTTCACATGATGTGCCTGTGTGTGCGTGCGTGGGGGAGTCTCAGGTGACCACCACGGCGGGTGGGGGTGCGTGTGCACTCCCATGCTCCACCCACATCCACCCATCGTCCACTTATGGAGTCATGGGCCAAAATGGGAATGGCTCCATGCATGGAGATCAGTGGAGGTGGGTGGAGATGTGTGTGTGTGTGTGTGTGTGTGTGTGTGTGTGACAGGCGCCCACATGCTGCACATCTACCGCGGCACGCACACCCCTCCCACTACAGCCCGTTTGAAAAGGGCCTATCAGATTATTCCAAATTCCAATCCTCCACCCATCCATCCATTGAAGTAAATGGCAAAGTTTCCATTGACTTTAATGATGGAAGATGGTTCTGCTAGTGCCAATCATTTAAAATCTATGCCTACATGCCCTTACAAGCAAGTGTGACTAAGTTTGCAGCCTTGGTTTTTTTATTTGCTTGTTTGTGCAAATGTCCATTGGCAATAAAAAAAAAATCTAAGTCCACAACTGGGATCCATTATGAGTGGAAATAATGTATAAAGGCTAGTTCATTCAGACAGGAGTCCAGAAAAATCATGGGTTTTCAGCCAATCACACAGGTGAAATATTGAACTCTAGCTGGAAGGGCTGCTTTCAATGAACAATTTGCAAGTGACTCAAACTTGCGATTTGGTCCATATAAAACTTTCTTTCAACATCTATTTTTATCATGGAATAAAATAACTACCATTCACAACAAAAAAATCAGGGGAAAGAACTACCAGCAAATTCAGAAAAACTAATAATGTTACAATTTCAGCTAAGCACAGAGAGCCATTCTGCTTGGCTGCATTTCATTATGACACCTCATAACATAGCTATGATTTAGGCTATACAGTTTTAATTTCATGTATACCCATATATAATATCAGTGTCATAAGTACAATCAAAAGAGAAAAAAATTAAAAATGATTCTGTCAGTGAAAGAGCCACTGATCTTCAATTACAGAAGCTGTTAAGCAGCTGTTTCTGTGACTATTTATCTGTTCTATTTCAAGGAAATTAAATACATGTTTAATCTCCATTTTTAGGTTCATAGTAATGGTAGTTATCTCAAAAAGCAAATATAGAAGTGGCCTTAGAGCTCTTGCTTTGTGCTCTAGATAACCAAATCCCACAGAAATGTTTTCAAAAAAATATTAGTATTTATTTTTAAGGTGCTTTCTTCACTGGGCAGTCACATCTCAGGGAAACAATGTACAATTTGTTCATGGATTAGTTGTGGTATCTTACCTACTGCAGGCATTTAAAAGCTTATAGTTCCCATGGTTTAGTAATACTGTCCATTTCTGGTCTGGAGCCCTTCACTAGAAAATGCAAATAATATTGAACTTCAAGATCCCAATGCAAGTTTTAATTAAAAAAATTAAAATCTATTCTTAATTTTTAAATTGCTTGACTTTACTAGGAGGTCCTACATGCATGAAGTAAAGTATATGCCTAAATGTTTATGGGTAAATTCAGATGGTTAATACTAATGATCAGAGACCCGTGTTTACTGAGTTTTTCTCACTGCTTCCAATGAGGAAAATGTCGTGAAAAGCGGTCCCTGCTAACGATCTTACATGTCTGTAAGCCGAACCAAATATTCAGTGATTTGGCTGTTTATACTGAACGAACTTGGAAAGGAATACTCAGTCAAAAAGAGGCTTACCAAATAAAAGTAAAATTGACATTTCAATAAATCTTATTTGGTATTTGTGTAGCTCATTATTTCCCATTTTGACGTTCATCTTTTTGTTACCTCTACTTAATTTTTTTATATATATTCTGTAACTTCCAATTGGTTGGTTAATGTCACAAGCTGCCGGGTGTGTCATTTTATTGAATGACTTCCTTAAAACTTGTAGGTATGTTGTGGCACATGCAAGCCTTTTGAACTGAGAAACAACAAACCAATAAACACAAACTGTTCAGTGGGCATGCGGAAGGGCCTTCGGTTGGCACAAAGTATTTATCAACCAAATTGTTACTAAATTTAGCTCATGATCTTCCTGATTAGATTCATTCAGCCATAATAATACCTTTGCTCCAAATGGTTTTCGGAGCATTTGCAAATGGATCGTACAAACCACAGAGAAAGGAAACAATTTGACTGCTCAGAGCATTGCCACTGAAATGCAGCTACATTTATGGTAACATTCAGCAGAATCATAACAGGGAAGCAACATTGCAGAAGTTTTTATGACAAGAATACCAAACTCAGTTGAAATTATGGGTAATTTAAAGTAAGCAGGTAGAAGGATATAAAAAGGACCATGTTGGAAGTTGGTCATAATACCATTAGCCAATTGGCCATAATACAATATCTTTAGTGTTACAAAAAGTGCCATGCAACCACTAGGAAATCCAAATAGTCAGGTCCTCAGTTTTACACATTAATAAGTCTAGTGTGCTATAATACTATATGGAGGAATTGATATGGTATTGGTTTATAGAGAGAGTAGTCCCATTACCTCTCCACAGAGCAGACAGCTAAGCACTTGTGTATAATTAAAGATTATACATGGAAGTGTGCTACATACTAGTTGTCGTTGTTGTAGCGCTACATACTAAAGCATTAATACTTCCCAGTCCCCAACACTGATTGACACATAAAATATGAGAAGCTCACAGATATGGGTAGAAGAGATGAGTCAGGTATCCTTTGTTTAACTTGCACCTACATGCATTATGGATGCCATCTGGGTTTGGACAAAGTCAGAAGTACAATTAATTCACTCCAGTAGCATGACTTGGAACAAGAAGAGCTAGCATAATGCAGTCATTTTTTGTCTCAGAGTCACAAGGCTAGAAGGTATACCAATGGCCATCTAGTCCCACCCCCTGCACCACTGCAGGACCTGCCACACCCCAACCATCTGCACAGAGAAATCCCACCAATAGCTACCAGGAGAGACTGGGACCAACCAGAGCACACTGATGCCTGAAATAACAGGAAATAATTTTAGAAAAAGAAGGATCCAGTTGTCCCAAGCAGGCGAGCCACGCCCATGCTGCAGGGGAGGCAAAAAAAACCCTGAGTCAATTGCCAATCTGCCCAAAGGGAAAATTCCTTCCAAACTCTAAATATGGCAAGGCACCGAATATACAATATAATACCCAGACTTCAGAATGCCCCGGCAGTCCCACCTCCAGCTGCAGGCTATTTTGATGCTACAGGAAGAAAGGAGCGGGTGGGAGGGGGGTTATATGTGTTGCTGGGGCTGGGGGGGAAACACCTTGTCCTGCAACATCAAATAATTAAAAAAAAGTCCTCACAAGATATTTGTCATTAATTTATTGGACGATCCGTCCAATTACAGGTCAATCAGCCTGATACACACAATAGCCAAGCTTTATGCTAAATATTTATTGGGGAAGCTTGAGGCATGGGCTGATGCAAATACTATTTCTTATGAAGAACAGACAGCCTTCCGGGACCGGTCACTCTACAGTGGATCACTGCTTTGTTCTGTCCCATTTGGCAAATAAATATGTGCATATTCGGAGAACTAGACCTTATGTTGCTTTCAATGATCTGAAAGCAGCTTTTGACTCAATTGATAGGAATTAACTTTGGGCAAAGCTACATGATACTCATATTGATAGAAGGCTTCTCTATCTTATTCTGCAATTATACTCTAATACATATATGCAAGTCAGATTGACATCTGATGGCAAAATGACCGAGGTGTTCCCTTCCACATCAGAAGTTAAGCAGGGGTGTATCTTGGCCCCTTTTTTATTTGATTTTTTTCTTAATGATATTATACCTGTATTTCAGGGTGACCAGTTTTTTTCGCCTCTGGTTTCTGGGAGAAGTATTTCACTCCTCCTATATGCCGATGATATGGCCCTGCTTTCGGTGGCTGTCAACCTTAGGATCTTATTGCAGAAAGAATAATCTTAACATAAATTATAATCAGCTGAAAATCCTGGTTTATGCTAGAAAGACAAAGATATTCCAGTGGGTTTTGGACTCGGTGCCCATTGAGCAGGTGTCATCCTATAAGTATTTGGGACTAACCTTTTCAGTGAAGAGTACATGGGAGAAACACCTGTCATCAGTGAAGCTAAAAGCGTGTCAATTAATAAATGCTTTTATTAGGTTTTGACATTCTGCTGGTGGTAGATTAGTTAGGACAGCACTAAAATTAGTTGATGCCAAGCTGGTCCCCCAGAGTATTTATGGCTCCAAGCTGTGGGGATGTGCAGACCTGGCTCTATTAGAACCGGCCCTTAAACAAGTTACTGCGGAGAATTTTGGGGTCCCTATAGGCAACCCTGTCTGCTTCTTAAGAGCAGAGACGGGTGTCTTTCCTCTGCAGTGAGGGCAAAAATACGGTTTTTTTCTTATTGGCAGAGGCTCTTGACTATGAATAGACATAGATTCCCTTATCTTTGCGGGACAGAACAAGCTCATCTCAATAGCCCCAAGATTTGGAAATCTCAATTATTTAAATTACTAGCATCTTTAGGTATTTCCCCTGACTTTTTTCAAGTACATCAGAAATTTCGGACTAAGGTGATCTTTATAGAATGCCTCAAAGATGTTCACATTCAGACAGATATTATGCATATCCACGGGTCCCAGGTGGCTCCCCGTTATGGAAATTTTAAGGCACTGTGGAGTGCACAGTTCGGACTGTGACATCTATGAAGGATGATGTTAACTTAGGGGATTTAGAGTTGTTTAAGACTGAAGAAAGGATAAAAATTAAGGGACTTCAGGTGGAATTCACTGGAGAACAGATAAATGCCAATTCCAGGGTGCCTGATACAGTCCCCTATAATGTGCACAGTAAGAAGAATAAAAACAATACACATAAATGTCTATATGCAAATGCTAGAAGCCTAAAAAGTAAGATGGGAGAATTAGAGTGTATGGCGCTAAATTAAGATCTAGACATTATAGGCCTCACAGAGACATGGTGGAACAAGGTACACTGGTGGGACACTGTAATACCAGGGTATAAAATTTATCGGAATGACAGAGTAGATAGAGTTGGTGGTGGGGTGGCTCTATACGTAAAAGGCAACATTGAGTCAAGTACAATTAAAATTTTAAAGGATGCAAACTGTTCCCTAGAATCTCTATGGATAGAAATTCCAGGTATAAAGGGGAAGAGTATCGCAGTAGAGCTATACTATCGTCCCCCTGACCAGGACGGAGAGACTATGCAATGCTAAATAAATAAAGCAATGCTAAAAGAGATTAGACAGGCTATTAAAGTCGGCAACATAATAATAATGAGTGACTTCAGTTACCCTAATATTGATTGGGGGAATGTTTCCTTGGGGCAGGACATGGAGGTCAAATTTCTGGATGCCATAAATGACTTCTTCCTAGAACAGCTGGTTCTGGAACCAACAAGAGGAGGAGCTATTCTAGATCTAGTCCTGAGTGGCACGCAGGATCTGGTGCAAGGAGCAACTGTGGTGGAGTCACTAGACAATAGCGATCATAATATGATCACATTTGACATAATTTCTGGAGGGAGAAAGACAACGGGTGAAAACAGACATGATGCTAACCACGCTTTAACCATGCTTGGTGGTTATTTATGCATGTTGCAGGGATGTATTGGTGCCATATGCAGCCCTGAAACATGCATAAATGACCACCAAGGGTGGTTAAAGAGTGCTTAGCGTCATGTCTGTTTTCACCCAAAGAAAAGTACAGCAGTAGCATTTAACTTTAAAAAGGGAGACTATGACAAAATGAGGAAATTAGTTAAAAAGAAACTAAAAAGCCCTGTTGCAAGGGCTACAAGTTTGCAAGAGGTGTGGAGGCTGTTTAAAAGCACCCTTCTGGAAGCCCAGATTAAATGCATCCTGCAAGTTAAAAAAGGAAGCAGGAAGACCAAAAGTCTTCCACTATGGCTAAATGGGGAGGTGAAGGAGACTATTAGAGCCAAAAAGGCATCCTTTAAAAAATGGAAGGCTAGTCCCAATGAAAATAATACGAAAGAGCATAAACACTGGCAACATAAATGTAAAGTGTTAATAAGGCAGGCAAGAGAGATTTTGAAGGGAGACTTGCTAAAAAGACAAAAACAAGCAACAAAAACTTTTTCAAATACATCAGAAGCAAGAAGCCTGCTAGGGAGTCAGGTGAGCCATTAGCTGACAAGGGAGTAAAAGGGGCACTCAGGGAGGATAAGGACATTGCAGAGAAGCTGAATGAGTTCTTTGCGTCGTTCTTCACTGTGGAGGATTTGGGGGAGGTACCCATGCCGGATCCTTGCTTTGTGGGTGAAGAATTGGAAGAGCCGTTACAAATCAAAGTGACATTGGAGGATGTTCTAGGACAACTTGACAAACTGAATACTAACAAGTCAACAGGGCACGGCCGGCCGCAGGCATGTGCCACATGTGGCTGCACATGGCCCCGCGAGCAGATGGGGCCCCACACTTGCCTGGCTGGGTGGCAGGCTGCAGTTAGCTTCTCCCCAATAAGTTCTTCTGCCTCCCCTCCATGGCTCCGGTCCCCATCCCTCACCTGCCTCTGCCTCCTAGTAGTACTGCAGCAGCAGCAGCAGCAGCAGCAGCAGGAACACAGGGACAACAATCGGACTGGAAGATAAAGTTGTTTGTTTACAAACAACTCCCCACATGAGAGATCAGAAGGTTGTTACCTTGTAAAGAAGGTTCTTCGAGATAGTTCCCAACATTCTCACAACTGGGTTGTGCATGTTCACCCTATTCAAATAATAGACCACATGATGGTCTTGAGTGCCTCTAGTATAAAAAGCACTGACTTTCCCCCTCAGAATGACAGTTCCTTCCAACCCTTTCTAGGAATATAAGAAAAAAATTCCATGCGAGACTGGAAGAGTGGGTGTTGTGAGAATGTTAGGAGCCATCTCAAAGAAACTTGTTTACAAGGTAGCAACCTTCTGTTCTTCGAGTAGCTCCTCACAGGTATTTTTACAGGGCTATGTCAGGTGGAGGGATCCGTGGGCATGCCAGTGTGTGGGCAGGGTGTACACATGGCCGCACACGCATCCCCACTCACCCACCCCCACTCATCCACACCCACGGAGTCACTGCCATTTCCCCCGGTTGCTCCGTCTGTGGGGGGGAGTGAGTGGGGATGCGTGTTAGGCAGGCATGTACTCACTCCCACTCACCATGGGCGCATGCACCACGTCATTCACACGGGGTTCCCCCACCCATGAACATGCAGAAATCAGGAATTTAGGATGTAAAGCAATATCTATTCTATCTTGGAAAATAAATCTGCAAATATGGTTCTGATATTATTATGGCTGCTATTTCACTAGCTTTTCTTATTGCTATCCCATGCCCCATAGCCAGTTCATTTGCGCCCCCCCATATAATCAATTCACACTGCCCCGAGGGCACAAATTAAATGGTTATGGGTGGGGGGCAGCATGAATTGATTATATGGGGGCGGGGACGCAAATAAACTGGTTATGGAGTGAGGGCAGTGTGAATTGATTATGGGGGCACAACTGAACTGGTTATATATATTGTCAGACCCCTGACTAGGGGCCGAGGGGTCCGTGACCAAGAGGGGGAACAAGTCCCACCACTCACCAGGAGGGAAACCCCAACACAGGACCTGTCCCACCCCACTCCCCCATGCTCTTAAACACTGAAGTGCCGCTGCTGCCAGTGGCACCACAACAGGCGCCGGGGGGAAGCATGGCGAGTGCTCCAGCCACACCCCCGTGCTTGCACATTGTTCCTGGGGGCATGGCTACAGAGATGCTACAGCTGCAGGCAGATGTCACGCCCCAAGCCCCAGCTTCGCAGCGCTCAGAGCGCTTGCGGAAATGCCTAGCAACACAGCATAAAGGCAGCTCCTCTCCACCATAGCACTGCAGGTGATCAGTGCCTCTGTGCCTGGGAGACCGGCCCTTGTTTTGCTTGCATACCCTTTTGGAGACCATAGAGCCTTGTTGACAGTATCGTGTGATTGGAGAGAGCGAGTGTTGTGTGTGACTGCGGTGACTATGTGGGCAGCATGATTCAGGTAAGTGAGAACCCTTGTTACCATACCCTTAGTTCACTGTCCCTGGGACCCTTCGTAGCTGTGTGCCCTATCCCACTCCACCCCCACCCCGTTCCGGGGCTTCACACCCCTGCCTCCCATCACCATCCCACACTCCCATCCTCGGCCTTCACCCTGTGTGCATGATTACAGTGGCAGCCAGGAGGTGTGCGTTCATCCCAGATACCCTGTGATGATCCAGGCTGTGGATTCTTAATCCTAGAAGTGATATTCTATACTGAGGGTTTGTTTCCAGGCATAACCTCCCTGTTCTTTGCCCATGTGTGGTTGTGGAACCCTCAGAGCTCCGATTCCCTTCCCCCTTCATCCCACACTCACCACGCCGACGCTGACGCAAACAGCGGCGTCTGGGCCAAGTGGCACAATGGAGGCCAGGCAGCCCTGCCCAGGCACATCAGCCCTGACCACACAACCCATGCCATCGCCTCGCCACTCAGAACGCCTGCAGTGGCATGCGGGCTTGCAACAGGATAAAGGAGGCTCCTGTTTCTCCACCCTTGCCGGTGATCAGTGCCACGAGCCTGAGAGACTGGCCCCCCTTGGTTTATATCCTTTGAGACTCTGCCTTGACTATTAAAGCGAGAGTGAGAGAGAGAGCGTGGGAGAGAGTGACTGCGAGCGTGATCAGTGAGTGTTTCATTGTGTACGGTATACTTGTTCCCCTAGCTGCACCCCCTGGCTCCTGGAGGTCCCGGCTGATGTGTGTGTCCTACCCTTCCCCAACCTCATGGTGTCTGGGCACTGCGTCCTTATCACTATCCCTCCTGCACCCCTGTTCCTGGGACTTGGGTCCCATGTGCAAGGTGGTGCATCGTTCAGTTCTCCGGCATTACGCTCCGTCCCCCTGTGATGATCAAGGCTAGAGATATCTATCCCACAGGCCATATCAGATTCTGAGGGTTTCTTATAGACGAGCCAAGTGCCCCCAGAGTACCTATCCGTGTGTGTGGGCATGTCCCACCTGTTTCAAAGACCTGTGTGTGTGGGTGCTACCTTCCCCATTCCCCCCAAAACACCACACTACCTCACTGCCCACCTGGATACCCCTGCAGTGGAACCACTCCTGGAGTGGTGGTAGACGCTCGGCTGGGGAGGTAGGGGGGGAAGCATTGGGAGGCCATGCTTGTCTATGGTTGCTCGGAGAGGTAGAGAATGGGAATCCTTCCTGTCCAGAGTGAGTAAAGTTGATGTAAATTTACACATTTGCATAATTAGGTGGGGCCTAATTACGCAAATTAGGCCCCGCACCAAGACTTCGCACATGGCTTCACAAACCCTGGGGCCGGTCCTGCACCAGAGCCAGATGGCATTCACCTCAGAGTTCTGAAGGAACTCAAATATGAAATCGCAGACCTACTGTTAGTAATTTTTAACCTGTCACTAAAATCTGCCACTGTACCCGAGGGCTGGAGGGTGGCAAATGTAACCCCAATATTTAAAAAGGGATCCAGAGGCGATCCTGGAAACTACAGATCTGTAAGCTTGACGTCTGTGCTGGGCAAAAATGGTGGAAACCATAATTAAGGACAGAATTACAGGGCATGTTGACAAACACAGCTTAATGGGGAAGAGTCAACACAGATTTAGTAAAGGTAAGTCATACCTCACTAACCTGTTGGAATTATTTGAGGGTGTAAATAAGCATGTGGACAAGGGAGACCCGGTAGATATAGTGTACCTGGATTTCCAGAAAGCATTTGATAAGGTCCCTCATGAGAGACTCTTGGGAAAATAAAAAAGTCATGGGCTAGGAGGTAGTGTCTTACTATGGATCAGAAACTGGTTAAAAGATAGAAAGCAAAGGGTTATACTAAATGGTCAGTTTTCACAATGGAGAGAAGTAAAAAGTGGTGTGCCTTAGGGATCTGTATTGGGACCAGTGCTGTTTAATGTACCATTAATGATTTGGGAAGGGTGTTAAGAGTGAGGTGATCAAATCTGCAGATGACACCAAGTTATTCAAGGTAGTTAAAACACGAGCAGACTGTGAGGAACTGCAACGGGATCTTACGAGACTGGGTGCCTTGGCATCTAAAGGAAATTTAATGTGGACAAGTGCAAAGTGATGCACATAGGGGAAAATAATCCAAACTATGCGTACACAATTCTGGGTAATAAGGTAGGAGTTACCACTCAGGAAAAGGATCTGGGGGTGGTTGTGGACAATACAATGAAATCCACAACACAGTGCAGCAGTCAAAAAAGCAAACAGGATGTTAGGAATTATTCAGAAGGGGACAGAGAATAAAACTGAGGAGGTCATAATGCCTCTATGCAAATCAATGGTGCGACCGCACCTCGAATATTGTGTGCAGTTCTGGTCGCCCCATCTAAAAAAGACATATCTGAACTAGAAAAGGTACAGAGAAGAGCAACAAAAATGATCAAGGGCATGGAAGGGCTCCCATATGAGGAGAGGCTTGGTAGGTTGGGGCTCTTCAGTTTGGAGAAGAGACGACTGAGAGGAGATATGATAGAGGTCTATAAAATCATGAGTGGTGTGGAACTAATAAACAAGGAGCAGTTATTTACCCTCTCAGCTAGTACTAGAACTAGGGGACACTCCATGAAACTCATGGGTGGCAAGTTTAAAACAAATAAAAGAAAATATTTTTTCACTCAGCGTATAATTGGGTTGTGGAATCTACTGCCAAAGGCTGTGCTAAGGGCCAGTACTATAGCTGAGTTTAAAAGAGGTTTGGACAAGTTTCTGGAAGATAGGTCCATTAGCAGCTATTAGCCAGACAGGATCAGGGAACATGACGGGAGCTGGTGGAAAACAACGGAGAATGGATCCCCCATTGTGACCTGTTGGGTGCTTCCCCCAAGCCACCTTGATTGACCACTGTCGGAGACAGGATGCTGGGCTAGATGGACCATTGGTCTGACCCAGTATGGCACTTATGTTCTTAAGACAGTATTCCAATATAAATATTATCTGTCGAGTATAACTAATTTTACGATTCAGATGTCTTTAACTCTCTTACAATTTCAGATGATGATAACCAAGGTTCTCGAGGGTAGATACAGCGGAATCCCCTATGAAGAACGTTAGTGTAAATGCAGTTTGTAAGTGGAAGACCTGTATCATCATTTGTTCAAATGCCCTCGTACTTCCGATGTGAGAGCTAAATATTTTAACAACCTATTGATTGGGAAATCACATTGGGATTTTCAATTAAAATTGGCTTATCTGTTAGCCAATCCTTGTGAGACGGTTATGCTCAAAATGGCAAACTTTGCTCATGCCCAACTCATAGAAATTGTAAAACTTCTCCATAGCTAGGGGGCAACTGGGGTATCCACCATTGTTAAAGTTCCAACTGTGGTGTTGGGGAAGTTTGTAACTTTACAAGAGATGGGTTTTTCTATTTTGCTAATACTATTATTTGATACAGTATCAGGAATGGGTATCCCATGCTGTTTGTAAACTCATATATTTTAATGCCGCTGGCTCTGGTTTTAGATACTGTCGTTATATGTATAAGATTTTCTTATGATTTTCTTTGTTGTTTGTATGGTTTTATATATTATGTAAAATGCTTTTCTTTTGCTACTACAACCAATTGGTTGAGCCAATAAACTATTATCTATCTATCTATAAATTTATCCAGCTCCATTTTCAAGCTATTCAGATTCTTTGCTCCCACAACTGCCCCTGGAAGCTTATTCCAGTAGTTCACTGCTCTAATTGTTTAAAAACCTTCTTCTAATTTCCAGCCTAAACTTATTGATAACCAGCTTGCATCCATTAGTTCTTGTACCGACGCTCCCTTGTAGTTTGAACAAATCTTCCCCTTCTATTGCATTAACTGCCCTGATAATTTATACAATGTAATCATATCTCCCTTCAGCCTTCTTTTCGATAGGCTAAATAAGCCAAGCTCCTTCAGCCTCATCTCATAGGGTAAGTCCTCCATCCCTCTAATCATCCTGGTAATTCTGTGTTGCACTTGTTTCAGTTTAAGTTCATCCTTCTTAAACATTGGTGACCAGAATTGAACACAGTACTCCAGATGTGGTCTTACCAGAGCCCTATACAGAGGCGACAATACCTCCCTATCCCTGCTGGTGATACCACACCTAATACATCCCAGAATAGCATTTGTCTTTTTTACAACTGCATCACATTGATGACACAGTAATTTTATGATCAACTATAACCCCCAAGCCCCTTTCCTCCTCTGTTGTTTCCAACTGATGAGTTCCTAGCTGGTAACTAAAATTCTTATTATTAAACCACAAATGCGTAACCTTGCACTTTACACTAATAAATTTCATCCCATTCCAATCCATGAGGCCATCCAGATCATCCTGTATAATTTTCTCATCCTCCTCTGCATTGACAATGCCTCTCAACTTAGTATCACTGGCAAACTTCATTAGCACAAATCCAGAAGAACAATTAATTCACTCCAGTAGCCTGACTTGGAACAAGAAGAGCTAGCATAATGCAGCCATTTTTGTGGCACTGGTTTATTGTATTCAAGATTTCTTGAATGAGGTGGCATAAATTCAGTAACTGTGATCCTTGTTGAATAGCCTGCTGTAGAAACACTATCCCACACCTGTGAATGTGAGAATTGTGCATAACCTGGCAAAAAATCGTGAATGCAAAGACGACATCAGCATAATATATTGAACCATGGCCAAGCATTATTTACACGTCTAATGCTGAATGCATGGAAATTTTACAATTAGATAGTGGCACAGATATCCCTAGCACAATATATTGGACAACACGAATCAGTTTAAAAACAGTGGTATACAACCTTTGGAGCTAAAACAGCCAAATTGTCTATTTCTCAAGAGGTCTGATTTGCATTTAAATTTGCATAGATTTTTAATGAGAAATAATGGCATGCATTTCTTTTTTTATGTAAAGAATGATGTAAGTGCACACAGTGCTTTATTATATAATCCCTGAGAGCTACCTCTTCTGTATAAATTTCTTTGTTCCCTAAGGCCTCCCCCTCCCCTCATCTTCTTGCTTGTTTTCTCCTGCATCACATCAGCTGGAAGGAATGATGTACCTGATAGGAGACTCTTCCTCCCTCTGTAGGTTCTTCCAGCTGTAGCAACGCAGGAGCTGCCTGGCAATAACAGGAGCCAGGCAGAAAATTGTATGAGGAGCCATTAAATCAAAGTGAATGTAGGGAAAATAGTTGTCTTTGCTGTCTCTGTGAATGGTGAGGGGGAAAAAACAAACTTATCATGGGGGAAAGATAAGGAGGACAATGCTCAAGCCACAATTCTGAAACCATGTATTCTGGAGCAGTCCTATTGACTTTTGTGGTATACTAATACAGTAACACCATCAAATAACACGTCACCAGTAAGATGTAGCTCCCAAGACGTCAGTGAGGCTACTCTGAAGTAAGTGGTTTAAGAATTGCAAGCTGGGTATCTCTTTAGCTGCACCTAGGAAACTCCAGAAGACAAACAACACTGAATTTTCCTGCAGTTATAAAAGCTAAAAGAAAATGGGTGGAGATTTTCAGAAGAACTTAGGGCTGGCCTACCTCTGCTCCCACTGATGTCAGTATTAAGAACAGAACTGACTGTCCTTTTGAATACCTCACCCTTCTGTATACTTTTGGGAGATTCTGCAGTCTCCCTCTTCTCACAAGCCACCCAGACTCAGTCTTACATATCTTCTACCTCTATCAGCCAAGGCTTCATTTATGCATGTCAAAATAAGGCAGCATGAGACCAAGGATTCTCTCTCACTCAGTCCCCCCTCCTTACTCGCCTCACAGCATCCCAAAATACGGCTCCGTCTCAATACCCCATTTCCCCGAATCTGCCTACCTAAAATAGCTCATCCTTTCAAAAGCTGTTGATTTCAGCTGGTTTGCAGCTTCCTATCCCACCCAGCTGAGAGTACTCAGCACATCTGGGCTTAAAATAATGAAGCAGCAAGTACAAGCAGGTCTGGACCACGAGAAGCTAGAGCTTTTCAGGAGCAGGTTCCTGAACCTTTGATGATGCTGTGTTTTAATTGCTTTTTCTTCTGAATCATTTACATCTCAAGAGTACCAGAGCCAGCCTCACCACGGGGCAGACCAGGGCAGTTTCCCCAGGCCCCGATTCCTGGGGGGGCACATGCACTGCCTAGCCTCACATCACACTGCTGCTGCAGCCAGGGTCAAGGATTCTTCAGTCGCCAGCCAGCCACTGTCGCCAGGCTTCCCTCCACACTGCAGTCTGTTCTGTTCTTTTCTGTGCACACCTGGCTTACTGGCTGTGGAGTCTGTCTTTGCAAATCAAAACCCATAAACCATAACAAGTCTCTGAACATAAAGCTTCTATTTCCCTTATTCCAGAGATCCCCAAGGCCTTTCCTGACTGGGAAGGCTTTACTCCCCCTGCAACCTTCTTCCCTGGTGATCTCCCAGCTAAGCTCCCAACCCAGACTTAAATGTTCAGGGCTTCTAGACACCTGAGTAGGCCCCAACCAACTACATGCCCCGAGTGAGCACAGTGCTGTACAAGGTCTCCAATTAAACCTTACGGAGCCAGTCAGTTAGGGCCAGAGGCCTCCTGGGAAAAGTGCAGCTGAGGCAGGGCCAGTGCTACCATTAGGCTGCTCAGGAGGCCGCCTAGGGTGCCAACGTGAAGGGGGCTCCCAGGCAGCTCTTTTGCTCCTGATCAAGCTGCCCCTCTGTCACCATCAGTGATAAACTCTGTGTTTGATGGGACAGGAGAGCCCCCTTCAACTTGCTGCCTTAGGTGACCTTGGCAATAAGCTCTGCACTGGATTGGGGGGGTGCCCCCCTAGGTGGCTCCACCTCTGATCTAGGTTCCACTGCCATCGCTCCTGCTCCTGATCCAGCTGTTGCTGCCACTTCTCCTGCAAGTTGAAGGGTTGCCTCTCCCGTCCCTGATCCAGCTGCCACTGCTGGTAAACTCGGGGCTGGGAGGCAGGCGGGAGCAGGGCCTACCAACCCCTCAGTGCCCGAGAAGCAGGCTGTGCATGTGCGTGTTGTGCACTAACTGTGCGCACATGGGGGTTGTGCGTAACATGCGTGAGGGCTGCATGTGAGGTGCACAATATGTGCACAGGTTACACAAGGGGCGCATGCGCAGGGGTTTGCCTAGGGCAACAAAAGTCTTTGCACCGGTCCTGAGCTGAAGCACGCCAGCAGACCCGTCTTCAGGGTGACTGCATGGTGCTATGACCATTAGAGGGAGATAGTGGAGAAACTACGTTGGTTTAGAGCTGCAGTGAGAACAGCGGCCATGTAATTACATTGATTTTATTAAATCTCAGTAGTTACTTCCGTTTAATGCTGTTCATTTATTTATTTATTTAATAATTTGTAACCTCCTCCCTCCAGCCCTACGGCAGCTCGGGGTGGTTCACAAAATAGTTAAAACAATGTATAAAACAATCCATAAAGGGATTACTAAAACAATAAAAAACAACTACAAGGAGGTAAAACCACTAGTAAAAAAGCCCCACCCTTATTCCCTCCCTCCCCAAAAGGCCCGGACGAACAGCCAGGTCTTACAGGCCTGACGAAAGGCCAACAGGCTGGGAGCCAGGCGAGCTTCCTCTGGGAGGAAGTTCCACAGCCGTGGTGCGGTCACCGAGAATGTTGGACTAGGCCCCAGTCTACCCTGCTACAGTGGGTGCTTTTGCACAGATGGCACCCATGGTTCTGTTCTGCCTCACACCCATCCGGAACATCCCAGAGCACTGCCAACAGAGCAGGCTTCCCAAACCTGGGTCACCAGCTGGAGGTGGAGCTGCAGTCCCTGTACTCACAGACAGCCACTGCAGCTCTGCTCTTGGCCGGGGGTTACCCTGGGTAATGCGCTAAAACTGTGGGCAGCAGCCTAGAGCAGCGGCTGACCTGCCCGCAGCAATATAGTGTGGGGGAGGGGGCACTGCATAGGCAGAGTACAGGCTGCAGCAGCTTCCAGGTCCATATAAACCCAGCACAGGCAGGGCTGCACGTGGGAGGTGGGGGAGCAGGCCTGGCGGTGGCTATCCCCAGGTCCGTCTAAAGACACCCAATATTTCAATGTGAAAACATTATTATTGCAGAAATTTTGTAACCAACAGCTTAATTGCCATATTCAGGCATATGAGTATTCACCTTGTAGTTTTGAAATAGCGTGCGGTACATTAGACCTAAAAGATGTTTAGACTGAAAAGATGAAGCATGGAACCCACCCAACTGCACTAGCATTTAAAGTTACTGAATTTGCGCAGACAGCATGTCTGTGTACATGGGTTTTAAAGTGCCTGAAACCGTGTTCTACATGAGAGCAGGTTACATTCCAAGTAAGTGAGGAGAGGCATGATGTAAACCCCAGAGAAGGCGTAGTGATTCTGCCAACTTGGAAAAATCCTTCTGAAACCATGGCAAGGAAGCTATTTGCTAAAACATCTGTTGAAGCAAGAGGTTCAGGCTCAGTGGAGCTGTGCTTACTCTATGCTTGAATCACTCCCAAAAAAGCAGAAATCAGTGCAACGCTATCTGTGAAGGAGAAAAATATGCATGGCTGTTATACTGTCTCACTGGGAATTTGATAGTCAATTTGTTTGGCTTTATTCGCTTGCTGATGACATACCTTCATGGTAAGCTCTGTCTTACCTTGTATATCAAATATCTTTCAAATATCTTATGCCTCTTGTTTATATAAATATAATTTCCTTGCAATGAAGAGACACTGCTGCTGTGATGACAGCAAGTAATTTGCCGCCAATAAGTTGTGGCCATGAAATATTGAAACCCACATCTGTTTCTACAAACTCAGCCTAAAACCGAAGCAGACAAAAAACAAGGCAGATGTTAGGTTGTAACAACAAATGCAAATAAGGTTTCTTTGATAAAAAGTAAGCTTACTCTATCATCACAAAAAAATAATAATAATGCAGTAATAATTGTCCATCTTGGAAAGGGCTATGGAAAGTTGTAACCGGAACGGAAATGCATCATCTGAAATATTTTGTGTATGGTTTATCAGTCTTAAAAATTACTGTACCTAATAGAGAAACATATGCTTTGCTGTTTAAAATAAGGTCACCCAGTTTCCTGATTACTCAAATCACCCTATAAGTGACTACAGGAAAGACAGAGCTGAAGAGAGAGGTAACAACTCGAGGAAGATGTCTACAAATAAAGAAAGAGTAAAAGGCTGCATAAGTGCTGATGCCTTGCTGCTTCTAAGGTAGTAAGTTCCATAAACAGCATTTGTTATGTATGATGCTGCAGTGACATCTCCTTAAGGGTTTCGAGAGCTGTAATTATTTTCCAGTCAAATCAACCGGTCAAGTCTGCAAACAGAAAATCTTTCTTTCTTGCTGCTGGTCTCCCTTGTCACTTTATCTTGGCAGAGTTCCCTTTTTTCTTCCCATCCAGAAGCAATTTGTAAAGCATGCCAAATGCCAATGACTGTTGTCTTGAACTTTTCCACAGATTTTTTAATTATTATTATTTCTTTTGCTGGTTAGGTGAGAAATGAATTAGCAAATGTGTAGTAAACTCACCCTGGGATGGCTCTCATGATCAGTTATCAATGAGCTGAGGACATGGATAGATAAATTTTACATCAGCACTCTGTGGGTAGAAGGGGGTAGCCCCACATAGAGCATGTTACAATAGTCCAATCTCAAGGTAATGAAAGCATGGATGATAGAAGCCAGATCAGAGTCTGAGACATATGGCCGAAGCCGCCACACCAGATGTAGTTGGTGGAACGTGCGCCTCACCACAGCATCCACCTGGACATCCAGGTGGACCCGGAGCACTCCCAGGCTGCAAACCTGGGAAACCAATGGGGGACAAACCCCATCAATAACAGGGAGGACATCACACCCCCGTTGCCTTACCCACTAGCATCACCTCCATCTTGTCGGGATTCTGTTTCAGTCAGCTCACCGTCATCCAGTCCCCCACAGCCACCAAGCATCAGGTAAGCACCATGACTGTGGGGGCTGGGTCAGATGAAAACTCAGCATATTGATGACACGAAACATCAACCCTTCTCATGACCTCGCTTAGCGGCTGCATATACACATTGAAGGGGAGAAAATAGAACCTTGTGGGACCCCACACGAGAGGTCCTGAGGAAATGAAGAACAATCCTCAAGCACCACCTGCTGAGTTCTTCCGGCCAGAAATGAGCAGAACCAGTCAAGGATAACTACGCCCACCCCAGCTTGGTCCCGCAGGTGAGTTACCATCTCGTGGTCAATGGTATCAAAAGCAGTTGACAGATCTAATAGAATCAGCAGAGTCAATCAACCCCAATCCAATTCTCGGTGGAGGTAATCAACCAAAGCCACAAGTGCAGTCTCAGGGTGCTTTTAGACGAGACGGAAATGGCGGCTGAGCACTTTATCAACTGCCATTGTTGCCGCCCGTCTAAATCCCCGCTGCGCTCTAACATCGGATCTCCGCCACGTGAAGCCGGCCCGGCAATCCTGCCCCCTTCAAGGCGGATCGCCGCTGTGCCGGCTTTACGCCGCACTTCTGGGTTCCTTGCCAGAGTGTGCACATACACTCTACGCCGTGTCTGATGCTCTTCTGAACATCAGACACGTAGTAGAGAGGAAGACGGGTGCCTGATGCCGGTACTGAACAATCCCGCTTGTGAGCGGGATCATCTAAAAGCGCCCTCAGTGTCAAAACGCAGACGAAAGCCAGACTGTGAGGGATCCAGGAAACTGATGCCAGCCAGATGCTCCTGCAATTGCCGAGCCACAACCCATTCAATAATCTTCCCTAAAAATGGGGAGATTAGAGACAGGCCGATAACTGACAAGGGCGTCAATGTCAAGTGATGGTTTCTTGAGCAGAGGCACACCACTGCCTCCTTGATGTAGCTCGGTACTCTGCCCTCCCAAAGGGAGGCATTTACCACCCATGCCAGCAACAGCCCTAACATCTCCTGGCTGGTCTTAATCAGTCAGGACGGGCACGGATCCAGTTCACAAAAGGTAGCCCTGACAGCCCCAAGAGCATCCTCCGCATCAGAGGGCAACACCCACTGAAACTGATCCCATGAAACCAGACAAGGCGGGGGCTTCCACAGCCT
This sequence comes from Sphenodon punctatus, assembly GCA_003113815.1. Classification (NCBI taxonomy): domain Eukaryota; kingdom Metazoa; phylum Chordata; class Lepidosauria; order Sphenodontia; family Sphenodontidae; genus Sphenodon; species Sphenodon punctatus. The sequence continues at coordinate 928,914 of QEPC01000119.1, read as the reverse complement.
CTGGTTCTCCCATTGTATAAAACGCGGTGTCAAAGTTGCGGTGAATCCAGGCAATTTTATCCATGAAATAGTCAACAAACAGGTCACAGCAGGCATCCGATGGTTCAGGTTCCAGGCAGAGGGATGCCGAACTGACCAGCCCCCTCACCACCTGGAAAAGCTCCACTGGACGAGACTTCGCAGATGCTATAAGGGTAGCAAAGAATTCCTTCTTTGCTGCCCAGATAGCCACGGCATAGGCTGTAAACTGGCCCTTTGTTGCAATTGGTCAGCTTCAGTACAAGATCAGTACCACCATCGCTCCAACCGCTGCCCCTCCCGCTTCAGCCACCACAGGTCGTCAGTAAACCAGGGAAGCCTGCAGTGCCAGTGTTGGGGAAGTGGATGCCTGGGAACCGTCCAGTCAATGGCTTCAGTCAACAAGGTGTTCCAAAAGGTAACGAGGTCATCGAGTGGACGGTCGTCAAGATGGGCGATAATGTGGGTGATCAAAAAACTGCTGTAACCACATCCACAAAAAGTGAACTAGATGTTACTCTCTGTTGTCATTCATTTCCCTGTACTTTAAGGTTTGATAGGAAAAGCTGTGCTAGCAAGCAGCAAGAGAAATATATACATATTTCTTTTTGGCTTGCGTCAGTAGTGGAGGGCCAAGAATTCAGTGAATAGGCAATAAAGGGACGTTGACTGACAAAAATATATTTATTTTTCAAAGTAAGAAAATGAAACCCCTGCTATTGAGGATATGAAGCCTCTGTGTGGATATGAGGAGTCAGAACATGTAGCTCGGACTGGTAGTTAAGTCTTTTTTGTTTGTTCAGAAGACATTCTGCTCAGCCCTTTCTCTAATGCACAAGGATAGTGTAAATCTGTGGCTAAATATTCCAATGTGCAGCTGCAAGTGAGTGATAAAAATACCTGCTGACTCAGCCATAAAAGCACACAGGGCTCAACAGCGCGAGGTTTTTTTCCTCTCCCTGTGGAACAATGTGACGAGGTCTAAAGTTGCCACCTATGCAGTTTTGTCCTATGAAATAATTTAGTGCCATTATCCCGTACTACTGCATTGACGTATCAGATGACTGCTCTCAAGCCCAAGAGCCACATTCTAACATTTTCCGCTCACTAAGAGCCATGACGCACATCACACTGGGCGTTTTCAGACAAGAAACTCTCCACCCACTCCCCACCCACTATACATGTTGCAGGGCTGCAGTCTTGCCCTATGGGTGCCCTGTAACATTATATAGTGGATGGGGAGTGTCTTGTCTGAAAACGGCCATTAATTGTGGCTTCCCTCAGTCCCTGGGACAGGGCAGTACTGCTTTCACCCAATGAGAGCCGGTGCGGTGTAGTGGATAAGGTGCTGGGCTTGGACCTGGGAAACCAGGGTTCAACCTGTGAGTGTAAAGCGCTGCATACGCCTAGTGCTCTAGAAATGATCAGCAGTAGTAGTTCCCAGTCAGAAGTCTGCTCTGACTCCCATCTGGTCTGGGAGCCGCACAGGCTATCCCCTCCCATGGATCCCTTGAGGCTCCAGCAGTCAAACACTGACAGCTCGGTTTCTCGGGGAGATGCACGGACATGCCCCCAGACAGCTGCTTCTGGTGAGAGCTGCAGCACATGTGCCCAAGAACCACTGCAGCACCTGAGCTGCCAGCTGCCCACCTCTGCTTTGTAGCATGGCTGTAAAACAAGAAGATAGCATGCAGGGACATAGCTGGTCAGAAAATAGGGGGAGGTTCTTTCTTGACTATGATGGAACGCTGGGTATCAGAAAGCAGTGGCATACTAAAGTATGAATAGAAGAAGTTTTGGCAAGCCCATGATTTAAAAAATAAGAGTTGTACAATGTAAGTAATAAGATAGCGTAAGTATAAAGAATGTACAGCAGAGTCTTCTTAAGTCAAATTTAGCAGGCTTTCCATCCACCTCTAGGGATGCTGGACTCGGAAGACCCTCTCTGGCTACCTGCCTCCCCGGGTCCTTGTGGACCATTTTCGGGGGCGGGTGATTGAGAATGATACACTGGAGGGGGAAGCCTGTTGGACGGGGTTGGGAGGGGGTAGCTATTGGGGTCATGTTGGGCATGGGGAGGTATGGCAGGCGGGGAGGATAGATTATCAGGACTTTCTGGAGAGACACTTGATGTCTGTCCCTGTGTCCCATTCTCTCCTCCCCCCCCCCCCATTTCAGGATATTTGGGGGTTGGGGGCTATAGAGCCCCTGATCTGATACTGCTACTGCTTAATGTGAGGTTAGTGGCTCATAAAACATCAACCATCTGTGATCTTAGTCAGGAATCTCAGGATGAGGCTGCCACCTCATTTGCATTACAGAGACCTGGCTGGATGAGGGATCTAGGCCAATTTTGTCCCAAATGGTGCCAGCCAGGTACTCAATGCAGCATCAGCCTAGGATTAGGAACTGGGGGGGTGGGGGGTGGTTGTGATCTGTAAAGATCAGGGACAGCCCTAAGCATGTATGACATGTGTGGTTGCATATGGCCCCGTGCCAGGCTGGGCCCTGCATCCAGGGGGTACCAGTCTGGATTCTGCCCCGAATACCCGGAACCAACCAGCCGCAGCGGGGATGCCCAGCCTGCTGCCCTCTTTGCGGCTCAGGCTGCGTGCAAAGCTACAGGTACCGCTGTGTGATCCTGCCCCAGCAGCATGATGGGGTGGCTGGCCGGGCAGGGCTGCTGGCAGAGCAGGAGCCAGAGGTGGCAGCACGCTGAGGGCAAAGCGGCAGCAGCGTGAGGAGAGAGCGGTGATGACAATCGGGCTGCAGTTGCTCTGCCTCACCTTCCAGCCACTAGTGCAGGCAGCAGCTGCAATCACCACCCCCGCAGAACAGAGCACTGCCAGCCCGACGGTGCTAGTGCTGGGTTGGCCCGAGGCAAGTGGAAAGCCTCCCTCCCCTGAGGCGCAGAGTCACGGGCGACCATGGCAGGCCACCCCACTGTGCGCGGCACCTAGGGGTGTGCACTTCATTTTCGTTATATTGACAACGATAATGAAATTCTTCATTTTTGTTATCATTGCTGCAATAACGATAACGAAGGTAAATAATAACAAAATCAATAGAAGCTAGCCCAGGAGGGGGTGGAGCAGCAGTGGGAGCCACCCACTAAATGTTCACCTCAGAGGATCAAATCCCTGTGGCAGGAGCTGAGAGCTTCGAATGGGGGGAGGGGAGATGAGAGCTTGCGGAGTTGAGAGGTAAGTGGTGGGGCTGATAAAGCATGTGCACAGGTATGAGGGCAAATTATGCATAGATACAATTTATGCAAATTAGGCCCCACCCCATGATTTCGCACATGGCCCGGCAAACTCTAGGATACCCTGACCTTTCAAAGGTATCTGGTGCCTGACTCATCCAATATGGAGTGTGCCCACCTTGTGTTGGATTTGGCAGGGAATAGATTGAGGATTCTGCTGGTGTACCGGCCACCCTGCTACATGGCTGACTCCCGGCTACTCTAGCCGAGCTAGTCTCAAAGGGATGTTGGAATCGCTCAGATTTATTGACTTGGGTGATTTCAACATACACACGGAGGCCAGCTTTTCAGGGGCAGAGCAGGAGTTCATGGCTGTCATGACAACCATGGGCCTATCCCAGGTAATATCCCAGGTAATATCTGGCCCAACACATTGAATTTGATGTTTTGCACCAGACTTGAGATAGGAGTTCCGATTATCGGGGTGTTGTTATGATACCATTGTCATGGTCAGATTATTATTATTATTATTATTATTATCAAACATTTATATAGCACAGGCAATGTACCTAGTGTTTTACAAATTAATTGAACAGACATGGTCCCTGCCCTAGGGCTTACAATCTGAGAGACAGGGAGGCGGGGAGATGCAGGGGATCCCTTGCAATAACAAAAATGACAATTGAGAATAAGGACAACAATAATGAAAACGACAATGTCGTTATCGTTGCCATTATTAGTGACACAGTTGTGGTGTTGTTTTGGATGGAAATGGAGAGGGGAGGAGGGAGCAGACATCTCGGCTCCCTAAAGAGGCGTGAACTCTTGAACTGTGCCTGTTTTGGGAGGGGCGAGCAGCTCAGCAGTATCTGATGGATGCATCGCTGACCAATGGGCAGGGCAAGCAGGCCCCAGAAGTCTCATGGCACTCTGTGATTGTTCAATGCCTGCTGCCTCCCACAACCAATCAAGTGGGCTCTGGGGGAGGGCACTGCAACCCTTTATAATGGGAGGGCCAGGCTTTTTCTCTCTGTTCTGTGAAAGCTCTCTGCTTGTCAGGCTGCGTTTTACAGAACTGGTGCTTGCACACAAAAAATTCCTCCCTAGCCCTCATTGTATTACTAATTTCTTTCCTTCCTCATATACCCTACCTTTTACCTTCTCCCTTTCTCTGCCAAAAGAGAGAGAGAGAGAGAGAGAGAGATATTAAATATTATATAGGTATTTAGACTAGTTTGTTCTATTATATATATTGGATTATAGGATAGTAGGATAGGTTAAGTTTAGGTTAGGTTTTGTGTATATATAACTAGATCATACAGTACTTCTTTGACTGTGTGTGCACTTGTGTGTACAATGAGAAAGGGAAGGACAACTAGTTCAGTCTCTGGGGCAGGTGGCCCTGGTAGAGGGCGAGGCCGTGGGCATGGACGTGCGCTTGGGGGAGTTGTCAAGCCCGCTGCCACTGCTGGCACCCCACCGCCCAAGCTGAAGAGAACTGATTTTTTTTCCCTCATGGCAGCAGGCCTTATCAGGGGAACAGGCTGCAGCAGAATTCTTGGGAGTGGCATCCAGTGTGGAAGACAGGGAGCCCCAGTCTGGCACTGGGGGCAGCAGATATTAGTATGGGGAGCCGCAGCAATGATGATGATGATGTGGGTGCTGTTGCTGGGAGTGGTTCAGGGACAACCACAACTCCTTGGCAGACTTCTTCCACTGGCACACCCCCGAGGGATTGTGAGTATTTGAGGAAGGATTTATTTGAGGGCATCCTTCCCCGCCTTGGCAGCAGCAGCCCAGCTTCAGCAGATAGCAGCGGGGCATCCTCTCCTCTCATGCTGCAAGGTGGTAACAGCAGCAGCTTCAGCATGGCTGGTGTCATGGAGCTGGGCAACAATAAGGGGAGCGAGGAGGAGGTGGAGGAGACTCCTGTTGATGCCGATCCCCCTGTGGCCACATTGGGGACAAAGGCAGCGGCCCCCAGCAGTGGCATGAAGGGTTCAGGAAGGCACCCCAGGGGGCCTGTGTGGGATCACTTCAAGGAAGTGATTAAGCAGTCCTTAAGCCCTTTAAGGACATGACGGAGAGCCTGAGTGCAGCGACGGCCACCCTGAGGCAGGTAAGCCCCCTGGTCCGAAGTCTCATCAGGAGGATGGAAGGCTTCTTGAGAGACCAAGGCGGAGGGGCAGGGGGGAGGAGGAACATCAGCTTGTACCAGAGGTGGTGACCCTGGTACAAAAGTTGAAGGAGGAGCTGATCAGGTGGTTTGACCCTGTTATATACAAGGCGGTTTACGTACTCTCCACCATGTTGGACCCCAGGGTGAAGGCGAATGTAGCAGCTCGCATGGCAGACTTCACCCTGAGGAAACATGCTCTTGTGGAGAGGGTGCAGGCAGTTGAGAGGGTCATACAGTGGCAGCAGCAGCAGCAGCAGCAAGGCAGCCAGGAGGGGCAAAGCAGCAGCAAGAAGGCGGAGATGCAGAGCACCCCCAGGAGCAGCAGCAGCAGCTCCTCCTCAGCCATCAGCCGCCCCGAGTGGACCACCCCAGGGCAGGCAGCGAGGGCACATGCAATTGGGAAGGGAGTTGATAGCAGCAGCAGGCAGAGGGGAAAGGAGCCTGACACTGCAGAGCGGGCAGTGACAAAATATCTCAAGGAGCCGGTGGTGGATCCCAGCAGCGATCCCATTCTGTACTGGGCAGAGAAGGGAAAAGATGGCAGGCTCTGACCAGGGTGGCACAGGAACTACTGTCCTGCCCACCAACCAGCGTGCCCAGCGAACGGGTGTTTTCAGCGACAGGTGACATCGTCATTCCAGTCACGGGGGGCCTTCATCCCACTGCATCCAGAAGCAGCTGCTACTCCAGTCCCAAGAACCATCATCAAGGTTCTGAGTCCATCATTCCAGTCATGGGGGGATGTCATTCCACTGCATCCTGAAGCAGCCACTCCAGTCACAGGAACCATCATCAACTTTTCGAGCTCCTCTAGTATAAAAGGCACCCACTGCTGCCCACCGCCAGAGAGCCTCTCTCTCTCTCTCTGGCACCCCCACACAGTTCCATCTAGGGTTGCCACCTACGCACATTTTAAGAAGCACTTATGAAAAATACATGTTGCAGGGCCTGCACTGGTGACAATGCAGGCCCTATAACATGTATTTTTTCATAAGTGTTCCTTAAAAATTTACATAGGTGGCAACTCTAGTTCCAGCTAACCCTTTCTAGGACTATGAGACAATTTAATGTGGGGATGGAAGTACGGGCAACGTGGCGAGAATGATCAGAGCCAGCACAAAGAACCTTGTTTACAAGGGAGCAACCTGCTGTTCGTGCCCAACTGCGCACCATGGCATGCCTGATGGCCTCAAGCTCCTCTCTAGGATAAAAATCACTCTCCCCCTTCAGAATGACGGTTCCTTCCTATCCTATCTAGGTCTATGAGACAATTCTATGCGGGGATGGAAGGGTGGGTGATGTGGTGAGAATGATCAGAGCCAGCGCGAAGAACCTTGTTTACGAGGGAGATACCTGCTGCTCATGCCCATTTATGAGGAAGAATATAACCTTTCTTACAAGGCAGCAACCTGCTGCTCATGCACAGAGAGAGAGAGACAGAGAGAGAGGCTCCCCGCTGCTTGAATGAGAGACATGCTCCCGCCCATGCTGTCACCTGCAGTACATGACCACAGAGAGAGAGAGAGAGAGAGAGAGAGAGAGAGGCTCGCCGGTGCTAGAATGAGAGAGAGAGACATGCTCCCGCCCATGCTGTCACCTGCAGTACATGACCACAGAGAGAGACAGAGAGACTCCCGAGTCCCCGCTGCTAGAAAAAGAGAGGTGGGGGAGAGGGGAGAGATAGAGAGTTGCATCCTGCTCAAGCTGCCACCTACTCATGCTCAATGCCCACATCCAGCAGCAAACCCATCAGAATGAGATGGAAATATTACACAACATAATTATGTGCCTGCCAGTGTGCCTCCCTGCACATACTACCACCTATCTCAATGTCTGAATGAAGTGAGCCCAATCACACACTAAGGGCGAATTCACACGTGCAGCAATTATCTGGATTTTAAAAAATTCGGTTCTCAATAGTTCGCTGTTAACAAGTCCTGTTGCATTCACATGCATGCCATGCTGGTTTTAACTACAGCGAAATAACGCATTCAGACCTTCTTTTAGTGCGTGCTTACCCAGCTTCTCAGTGCGGTTCAATTACAGGAAGTGGCCTGTGGGAAGCCAGAAGGTTGCTGCCTTGTAAACAATATTCTTTGAGATGGCTCCGAACATTCTCACAACACACAACCTTCCAGCCCGCATGGATTTTTTTTTTCTTGTATGTCTAGAAAGGGTTGGAAGGAATGGTCATTCTGAAGGGTAGAGTGCTTTTTATACTAGAGAAGCTTGCATGTGAATGGAACCGTGCTTCCAAGTGCGCTGTTTTACTCCTGCCCCTACCGGAAGCAGTGAGACCAGCCGGGGCCCCGCACTTGCCTCTCTGGGGGCAGGCTGCAGCCAGCTTCTCCCCTCTAAAGTTCTTCTGCCTCCCCTCCATGCTTCCCATCCCTTTCCATCATCTGCCTCTGCCTCCTAGTAGCGCTGCAGCAGTAGCAGCAGCAGGACACCGGCACTCCGATTGGACTGTGAGATAAAGCAGAAGGTTGCTGCCTTATAAACAACATTCTTTGAGTTGGCTCCGAACATTCTCACAACTGGGTTGTGCATGTTCACCCTATTCAAATAATAGATCACATGATGGTCTCAAGCTTCTCTAGTATAAAAGCAGTCACTCCAGTCCCAAGAACCATCATCAGGGTTCTGGGGCCGTCATTCAGCTCACAGAGAGCTGTCATTCCACTGCATCTAGAAGCAGTCACTCCAGTCCTAAGAACCATAGTTAAAGTACTAGGGACATTATTCAACTCCCATGGGCCGCTCTCTCTCTCTGACACACCCACACGGACACAAGCCCTGCACCTCCTGGTGAGCGGAATACACTATGAGTGCTGCTGCTGTCAGGTAGGGATCTGACAAGCTTTATATATAATGAGGTCCTGCCACCTGCAAGAAGCAGCACAGAGGGGTAAAAGATTGGACAGGTCAAAATTGGCTGGTAACAAATATAACTTTTATAATAACATTTTAAAACACATTTTAACTATGAACAAAATAAACATTTGCATTATAACAAGGCATAGAAAGATAACTCAGGCTTCTTTGGGCCTGTCCCCTGGAACATGGGGAAAAGGGAACAACAGTGCATGGGACCAAGGTGTAGGGACGTCATCGACCTCTGCCCCATGTAGCCTCGTAACGTCCAGTGTCCCCAACATGGACTTCTTTCATGCCACCAGGGACTGGCGGAATGCCTCAACCGCATCCTTTTCAGTACGTATGTACTGTGCGTAAGCCTGGGCCTGCTGCTCCCTGATCTGGAGCTCCCGGAATTGCTCCACCAGCCTGTCCTCCACTTCCCTTGTGTGGGCCTTGAAGTCCTTAATATATTTTTTGGAGGGTCTCCGTAGCGACCCCTGAAATGCCCTCACTTTGGAGGTGTTCTCTTCCTGTGGGGCTGGTGAATTGTCCGAGGAGCTGGAGGGGGGAGGACTGGGACAGCGCCTCTTCTGGTGTGATTTCCTCCCTTCCTCCACCTGATGTTTCTCCCTGCTCCTGCTGCTTCTGCCAGCATGAGACGCATCCCTCCTCACCTCGATGAGGTGGACTGTCTTGACATCGGCAATCAGCCCCGATGTGATCCCCTACATCCCCCTCTTAATCTGAACATAAAAAGATAGGAATATAAGAAGTGTCATACTGTGTCAGACCAATGGTCTATCAAGCCCTGCCTGCATTCTGTCTCCATAAGTGGGTGGCTGGCCAATCTCTCTCTCTGCAGGGAACTTCCTAACAGGTCATAGGGCAATCCATTCCCTGTTGTTCCAGGCCCCGTGCATTACCTTGCATTGTGCGAATCTGCCTTTGGGGGTATAGAAATACTTCCATACTGTGGACCTTGTTGGCCTGGTTTGGCCCTGTGACATCCGGTTTGATGGGCTTTCGACACCAGCATCATCATCATCATCATCACCCTCTCTGAAACAGGAACACATAAACACCTACATTATATCATGCATTCATGGTGATGCCTCTAGTCCTTCCCAGACCAATACCCATTCTCACACACCAAGTGGATGGGTGGTGTTGCTGCCTATTCACCTCTTTCCCTTTCTCCCATGTACAACACTGCCACCTGGGGTGCTGTAGTGTCTGCAGGTTGAGACTCTGGCTGCTACTTCTGCTGAAAGTGCTCCCCTCTCTCTCTGACAGACCATGAAATAAGACACGTGCAAATCCTCCCTTCCTGGGGTGCTGCTGTCTGCAAGATGAGAACCCTGGCATGTCTCTGGGTGCTGCTGCTTGTGCCTGACTGTCCACCGGCACCTGCCAGTCTGTCCGCCCGCCAGCCTGCTCCTTCTCTGCCACTCGCTGCTGCTGCTCCTGCTGCTGAAAGAGCCCCTCTCTCTCTCTCTAGCTGACCATGAAATAAGACATGTGCAAATCCTGCTCCTCCACTGCCACCCGCTGATGCCCAGCCCGCTGCTCGTGCCTGACTGCCCATCCACCCACATGCCAGCAAGCTCGCGCTAAAGGATAGTAATCTTCTTGTCCTCAAAGTTATATGGAACAATAAATAAATAAAAACAAATTTTACAAACCTGGCAGTTGCACCTCCTCTGCCCTCCTTCTTGTGAGGAGCCCACCTCCACCACCTCACGAGATGGTCCAGCCTGGGCCTCCATGATTTGTTCCTCCTCCACCTCCACCTTGACTTTCCTCCTCAGGTTCTTCTTCCTACCAGTGCTGCTTTGTTCACCTTCCATTCTCAGATTTCTCGCACAAACACGCACAACCCCGCCCCCACACAGCTAGCCACAACAGAGCAGACACACACACACACCCACACACACACACAGCTAGCCACAACAGAGCAGACACACACAAGTTCACAACCAAGTAGCCACACACAGACACCACACAGCCGATCAAACTACCATTTCCGGTCTTTTGGTCTTGCGAGATCATGATACCAAATATCAATATCAATAACGAAAACATTTCCAAAAACAAATTTTTCATTTTAAACTGGTACCAATATCGCTAACGACAATAATGAAAACGACATTGTCATTATAACGATAAAACAACACATTTTAATAACGACAACGATAACGATAACAAAAATGACATGGGACTCTGGTGCACATCCCTATTGTTGACATGACTGCAGGACCTGGCTGGGGTGCATAGGACTGCTCTTGAGTAGTTCCACTCCTTCCTGTCAGGGAGGTCCCAGAGAGTGGTGATGGATGATTGCTTGTAGTCCTCTCAGGGCCTCCCCTGTGGGGTCCCGCAGAGTTTTATTCTGTCTCCCCTCTTGTTCAACGTGTATATGAGGCTACTGGGCAAGGTCATTTGGAGGTTTGGAGTGATGTGCCATCAGTACGCTGATGACACCCAGCTCTACCTGTCCTTTTCATCTGACCCAGGCCTTGCAGTCTGTGTGCTTACCTGATGTCTGGCTGCTGTTGGGGACTGGATGAGGATGAGCCAATTGAAGCTGAATCCAGACAAGCCTGAGGTGATGATGGCTGGTCGGCCTTGTGACCTGGAGGGGATTGGGACTCCTCTTATCGATGGAGTCTGGCCCCCTTTGGACAATCAGGTTCGCAGCCTTGGGGTGCTTCTGGACCCCTTGCTGCACCTGGATTGTCAGGTTGTGGTGGTGGCCAAGAAGTGTTTTTCACCAATTCTATCTGGTGAGGAGGCTGCCGCCTTTTCTTTCTGATTCAGATCTGGTCACTGTCATCCATGTTTTCATCACCTCAAGGCTAAATTACTGCAATGCGCTCTACGTGGTGTTTCCCTTGATAACTGTTTGGAAGCTGCAGCTGGTGCAGAATGCGGCAGCTCACCTCCTTTCAGGGGTTAGGCTCCAGGAGCACATTACACCAGTGCTCTGTAGTCTGTACTGGTTCCCTATAGTCAGGACCCCGATTCTTCTGCAAAAAAAAATCCAAAATTCTGCGACCCAAAATTGAAATTTCTGTGACCCAATAAATTTACAAAACAAGTCTAGTAAAAAAAAATGGCAATGCAGAGGGCACAGCAGGAAAGGAAACCTACCCCCAAACACACATGGCAATGCAGAGGGCACAGCAGGAAAGGAAACCCACCCCCAAACACACATGGCAATGCAGAGGGCACAGCAGGGAAGGAAACCCAGCCCCAAACACACATGGCAATGCAGAGGGCACAGCAGGAACCCCCCCCCCAAAAAAAACAACACATGGCAATGCAGAGCTCGCAGTGGGAATCCCCCACCCAGGAGGATACCCCCCCAATCACCTGCTTACCTTACGGCTGGAGCAGGCAGAAGCAGTGATCCCTGGAGCGGCGGGAGTGGTGGCAATCCCTGGAGCAGCTGGAGCAGCGGCGGCGATCCCTGGAGTGGTGGTTGGGTCCCTCAATGGCTAGAGTCCCTCAGCAGTCGGATCGGTTCCCTCGGCGGTGGTGGTGGCAATCCCTGGAGAGGCGGTTGGGTCCCTCGGTGGCGATCCCTGGAGCAGCGGTCGGGTCCCTCGGCAGCTGGAGTCCCTCGGTGGTTGGGTCAGGTCCCTCAGCGGCAGTGGCGGCAATCCCTAGAGCAGCGGTCTCAGCAGCGGTCTCTTCCTCAATGAAGAAGTGGCTTGGTAAGTGGCACGGTCCAGGACCTGCTTTATAAAGGCGGTGCAAGCCTCTGATTGGCTTGTGGCCTGAATAAAGCAGGTCCCGGATTGGCTCACCACCAGCGAAGGGAAATCCCGTGGGGAAATCCCATGAATCGCGGGAGCGCAGAAGAATCGGGGCCCTGCCTATAGCTTTCCGGGCATAATTCAAGGTGCTGGCTTTGACCTTTAAAGCCCTAAACAGTCTGGGCTCCACATACCTGAGAGACCGCCTGTCCTTCCATGCCTCATTGAGGGCTCTGTGATCGGCCTGGAGCGCCTCCCTGAGGGTACAGTCTGTTAGCCTTGTTTGTACAATGAGGGCTCACAGGGAGGCATTCTTGGTTGTTGCCCTAATTTTATTGAACTCCCTTTCCCCAGAAGTTTGTTTGAACCTGAGCCTGAGCATCTTCTGGAGGCAGTGCAAGACTTTTTTTGTTTGTAAAGGCATTTGGCGGGCATGGATAGGAGATGGGATGGGTTCGGAGTAGGGTTGTGAGGGGATGCTGGATGTTGGGAATGGGTAGGTGTTACTGGGTGGGGTTTGTTGGGGGGTTTTTGCATGGTTTTATTTTCTATTTTAATGTTTTATTCTTTATATATTTTTATATGTGTTTTATATGCTTCGTGAGCCACCCTGAGTCTCTTTGAGGGAAGGGCAGGATGGAAATCCAAATAAATAAACAAACAAATAAATAAATAAAGTTTGACTTCTAAACAACTTTAACAGACCTTAAAGAATGGTTCTGTCTTTGGTACTCTCCTTCAGCCTTATATGCAAAGTGTACTTGGTCTAGAGGGGTGGGGGTAGAAAGGAAGTCCTGCTAAATCCAGAGCCAGTACACTTTCACTTAAGACTGAAGGTTGGATTTGATTGAACCTGTAGCATGCAGGCTGAAAAACAAATGTAGTGTGTAGGCTGCCACCCAACAAACTCTTAACACTTAAAAGCTTGCCAGGAAATTGGATCAAGCTATCTCTTGCAAAACGGTAGCTTGTTCAACTGAAGGGGTAGGGAGAAGAGCAATTTGACTTTAAAGGAATTCTGCTTAACCAAATTTGATTTATGTGGATTCCACCATAATTAAAAATATTTACAGCTTCTGGCCAAGTGGAATCCATTGTGGTTTTCTCCACCCCCCATATCTTCCCAGCACATGGGCCTGACATGATATTCCCCCTCCCCCTTCTAAATTATAGGCTTAGTCAAATCAAATCTTTCTTTGGCACGGGCTTCCGCCATGGCCATAAACTTTAAACATACAAAAAGACAAGCAAACATTTCCGCTTAAAACAAGGCATACAATAAAAACTGTCTCCACATATACATATAGGACCAGATAGCATTAAAAACCTCCAATAGAATGTATGAAGGATAAAACATACAATTTAATCAGCATAATGAGCTGGGTTAGTGTTAGGTAACAACCTATGGACCCTGTCGGAGCAACAATGGCATAACCGTTAGTTCCATACTATCTCCCAGAGGTCTTTAACGATAGGCCCCTTAGTATAGCAATCAGGGTACACTGATATCCTTCTCCCTCCGCTCCAATTTCCCACGGATACAAGTTATTTTCTTCGAGGTCAAAAGCATATAAGATGCTAGGGCCTCGATCGTCTCCTTCTGGGATGAGGAGAGAAGCAAAAAGTAGCACCCCTTAGTGTCCAAGGAGATCCCCTCCGGCAACAACGGGACAAGCCATACTGACCGCAAGGCAGTAAAATACGGACATCTCAAAAGAAGGTGCTCAGTAGACTCGACTTCCCCTATATGACACGAGCATATTCTAGAGTCATAAGGAATACGCTTATATCTACCCTGAATGACTGCTGTCTCGACCAGCTGGAGCCTAAGTAGAGTATATGCCCTACACAACTTCTGATTTGACAAGATATCAAAATACGGTTCTAGGGAAAAAACAAGCTTAAATTGGGCAAAACACAGAGCTACCCTCCAGGACTTTATAGCCATCATATTCTCTTGTTTTGCTATATCCTGGATCCTACCATAAATTTCAGATGCAATACTCGAGAATGGTTTCCCGCTAAAATATTCAAAGGAGAAACCTAGGTCCCTAAGTAAACACCCCAGATATTGGATCCAGGGGTAACCTCTCGGGCCCAGATACAGAAGTTCTTCACAAAGGCATTTCAATGTTAGCACTTCCTCATGTCGAGCAAGCAATCTTAGCCAGTACCTTACAAATGCCTTTTTTGCTTGAGCTGCAATTGAAAGGACACCCGTCTCCACCCTAAGTATGGCCCCAGGGACGCTAGGCCCTATCTGTAATAGTTTCCTCAGGAATATATTCTGGACCCTTTCCAGGACAGACACAACTAGAAATGGTACCAGCTCCATCCCAAATAATAACATGGGAGGGATCTTAGCCATATATACCTTTAAGAATGCTGAGACCGGAACCGCGCATGGGATGTCACGGGGCTTGCATGGCTGCATTGGCCCTAGTCTGGAAGTGCGAACTCCATGTACCCCTGACATGGAAGGTCACCCCCAAATAATTGAAGGTATTCACCAAGGCAACCCTACCTGGGCTCAGATTCCAACTTGGAGGTAGATTTCTCTTTCCCGACACCAATATCTTGGCCTTGGAGCAATTTAATTCAAGGCCATTCCTCCTACAATATTGGTGTAACTTCTCAAGTGCTCTTTTAATACCAATCTCCGTCTGAGACAACAGCACGATGTCGTCTGCAAATTGCAGAAGATCCAAATGAATATCCCCAACCCTCGGAGCATGCATTTGAGGTGATTTGATATAATTAGGAAGGTCGGAAAGGAACAAATTGAAAAGCAGGGGTGCCAAAACGCACCCCTGCCTAACCCCTCTTCTTATTGGAATACTATTAGTGAGACCTTGGCCTTTGCTAACTCTGACCCGAGCTTGATTATTCGTATGCAGCCAAATTATGGCTGTCAGCAATTCTTGTTCTATCCCCAGATGTTTCAATTTTGCCCACAACCTAGCCCTCGGGACTGAGTCAAAGGCCTTTGATAGATCTGCAAAGGCCAGATAGATTTTGCCTTTCTTGACCTTATGATACTTATAAACAAGATGGCAAAGAATGTAACAACAGTCCAATGTGGACCGGCCTTTACGAAAACCAAATTGCTCTTGGGGGATGATAGCCCTCTCTTCTGCCCACTTTTCAAGGCGTACTAACAGTATCTTGGCGTATAGCTTTCCTGATACAGATAATAGGGTAATAGACCTGTAACAGGCCAGATCTTGGAACTTCCCTTTTTGAAAATGGGAACAATAGTACTGTAATTCCAAGATTGGGGGATTTCACCGCCCCTGGTCACTGCATAGAACAAATTGACCAGAATTTGAGCCCACCATCTTGGATCTGCCTGTAGCACTTCCACTGTAAGGTAATCGGGGCCTGGAGCCTTATTGGATTTTAGCCTCATGATCAAATCGATTAAGACAGGTTCGGCAAAATCCTTTGGATGCCATATTACATGGGGGACTGGCATCTCTATCTTGAAAAGATCCTCAATTCCCACCTGCCGCTCGGCATATAGCTCTCCAAAAAAGGCCTCCCACTCGGAATTCTGAGGCACCCGATTCCCACTTCCCCCCCTAGGCTTCAGAACTCTATTAAGGGAGGACCAAAATCCTCCCAAATTACCTGTAGACACATCAACAGCCATTTTGGCCCATTGCTGGCTGTAGTACGTTGACCTTACTGCCTTAAGTAGCTTTGAGTATAAGGCTCTTGCTTTCACAAACTCCTCACGTGTCTCAGGTGAGGAATTACTAGCCCACTCCTGTTTAAGGTGCACCAAATGGTTCTTAGCTCTTTTACATTCGGAATTAAACCATTGGTTATAAGGACTATAGCCACACTTCCTCCTATTTGGGCGAGATACCAATACTTTCTGTAAGCATATAAGAATTTCCTCATACGTGGATACTAGTATCTTAGCATCCTGAGAGCCAGTCATTGTTGCCTTTAGCCGGGTAAAATTGTCGGTAATACTAATACGGTGCAGCTCCTGCATGAGTGCTGTCGGAGATAGCCTCCTTAACTAGGGGGTAATACAGTACCACAATCACTCCTCCTTACCTTGGGACCCTCTCCCCCTACTATCCTTGTAACTAAGGCTACATGATCGCTCTCTGTATAGGCTTAGTGCTACAAGCTCTTTTTGTGAAGAACTACTATTGTCTTCAATGATAATTTTATAGCCGGAGGGTTTGAAGATTCAAACAGTCAATTTGGAGATGTGTGTATATGTCAAGCTGCCCTTGCAGGCACCAGACTACCCTGAAATATATGGGTGGTTACCGTCATGTCTGTTTTCACCCTATGTAAATGTTTCAAAACCCTGGCAGCTATCAAGGCTTCAGTGTGACTACTCTACTCTAGAGTAATTAGTTTATGGATTGCAGCCCATAAATTTGAACCAAATCCAACTTGGTTTCTTCTGGCTAGCTCTTAGCTTCACTGAGTACATCAGCCTTGGTACAGAGCCATTATTCATGATCTTCTCAGATGTCCACAGCCTTGGCCATGGATAATTAATTGGTAAAGAATCAAGATTGTAAATGACAGTAAGATTTATGGGTCAAATCTTGCAAACAGTTATTCATGTGCCTATGATTACTCATTGATTTCAGTGGAACCCCATGCAAAAGTAATGGAGGGGATTTTAAAAACCGCTCAGTCATGGTACCACTTTGCTCCTAGTAAAACTGGCGGTAAGACTCCCCCAGGCTTCAGTATCAGCAGGGTTGGGTCATTAATAAATGCTTGACTTCACTGGGAGCAGAGTTAAACCAATGCTAAGAACGTCTGCAAATTTCACTTTACATGAATCACTGACCTTATATGCAGGATCCAGACCTACAGTCATGATTCTATGTTTAGTGAAATCAATAGAAAAACTCCTATTGACTTTAATGATACTGAATCAGGGCCTAGGAGCTAGAGCCCTGTAACACAACCCAAACCCAACAAGATCCAACTGGTCCCATTGGGCTCTAGATGAGCAGACTCCCCAGTAGTGGGAGACCCCATCTCCCATGAAGTGTTCTGACAGATCACACCACTCCATGGGGGAAGGGCAAGGGATGCCATTAAAAAGTTGCTGGGGAATGCATGGCCCTTTTTTACATAGTCCTGCCCTCTATGGTGGGATGCAGTATTACAGTGCTCTCTGAGGACATGGCCACATTTGAAAGGGGGGTCATGCCATGCAGACGGAGTCCAGATTCTGACTTTTTTTAGATATACTTCACATGTCTTTTGTTGCAGTCTGGGGTCATGGGATTATACTTACGTTTTTAAATGTGATCACACAGGCACAAAGTGATCATAGACCACTGTTTTAGAAGTAGGTTTCAGAGTTTTACAACATGCCAGCACTATATTTCTTCTCCACTTGCAAAGGAAAGCATGCAATGGCATGAATCTGACTAGGCAGACTGAGAGAGAGAGAAAGAGAAATGATAACAAGTACATTGTAGAAATCTAAAAATTACACAAAATTGCTCTTCTGCACATAATAATGTCACAGATGTAAGACAGAATGTCTCAGAAACTACTATGACTAAGAGCAAGCGTTGTTCCCATTAGGCAGATGGGAAACTCTTGTATTAAATGGCACAGTTTCCATTTCTAGCGCTATTGAGTCACAGGATATTAGACCTTAGACCTGTCACTTGTGCAGTACTGAATTCAGGAGGTCTTGGTCCAAATGGCATGGCAGGGCTACACCTGGCCAACAGAGGGCCAAGGACTTGAGGCATGGGTACAGAAAAAATTGGGACAACAACTTTGCCTCCAGCCATGGGAGGCAAGCATCATCCTATTACAACATGTTGGACCAATTCCTCTGCATGGATGGAGCCATTGTGGCATTCTGCCCATAGGTTTGCACCTTTACCAGGGGTCAGAAGCAAGTGGATATTGCTCCCCCACTTTCCACTCCTCCTGCAACTGTTCCTGCTGCAACCACTCACACTCCCCCATTGAACCAATGACCACTGGCAGAGATCCATCCATGTCCGTTCCCAGTCTGGAATAAGCACAGGTTGTCATGGACACAGATGCTGTGACTCTCACAGTGTATCTCCTCAAGCTCAAGAGCCAGCCCTTGTTCAAGGAGCCACCTACGGTTCTGGTAGATGGCACGGAAGACCTGAATGCTACCTTTGTAGAAGAGGTGGAGGAGAACAGTAGACTAATGCACCTGTGAGGGTTGAGTTTACACAGTTCCATGATAAAGCCTTCCGTTTATTTTTATCTAATTATGAGAGCTTGGGGTTTTGTTTTGTTTTTGGTTTTTTACTCTGTTGGCAGGTGACCAGGAGAGCACAGAGGAGCAGCAGCAAGGTCCCTGGGAAACAGCTCCACCAGTCAGAAACAGTAGGCGCAGGAAGTGGGTAGTATGGCCCTATGGCAGGATGGGGGCCAGCAGAGGATGGAAAGGCACCATGGAGGAATGGCAGGATGGTGGAAGGTTGAAAGGTGGGATGGCAGAGGGAGTGGAAGCCAAAATTATGGATGGCAGTAGGGTAAGGGATATGATGCAAATGGTGGTGGTTGATTTCTGTATGTTCTTCACTCCTCTACAGTGATTGCGGGAGAAGTGCATGGCTCTGAGATCCCACCACAGCAACCATCCTGCAGTAGCAGCAACTGCCACAGTAGGAGCATAGGTCAGATACTCATTCACACTTCCCTTTGGGCAGAGGGATGTATATTGGGTCGGAAAGATGTTTAGTAAATTGGGCAGGAAGGGCAGTTGGTACCAGTAGCGGCTGGTGGGTTCTAAGGCTAGTGAGGCAGAGGGCGGGGTCAGAAGTGGACGGTGCCAAGCCAACGGTAGGCAGGGCCAAGCCATAAGTGAAGAGTAGATGGGGCCAAGCAGAATTACAGTGATCAGATCATATTCTTCCCTCCTAGAAATACCAAGTGGCCACCAAGCAGCAGCCACCCACCAGACAAATGCAGTCAAATGCACTACTGGCACTCTGGGCAGGGGCAGTGTGATCAGATGATAGTCCTTCATCATCTTAGTAATACCAAGGGGCCCCGCACCAGCCAACAGAGAAATGCAGCCAAATGCACTACTGGCACTCTGGGCAGATGATATTCCTCCCTCCTCTGTAATAATGGGGCACCCAGCAGCAGCCACCAGAGAAATGCATGCACTATTGCCACTCTGGGCAGGGGCAATGTGATGTGATGATAGATATTCCTCCCTCCATAGTCCAATGGACCACCAGAGCCAGACACACTTTTGAAATAATTAACAGTACAGAACACATAGATCTGAATGAATTGATAGATCTGTGATTTGAATTAATTTTATTGTCTTTATAAAATGTATTCATTTGGTGGATGTAGAAAAGGAACTAGCCTTGTACAGTTAATGTTCCTCAGAGGAAGGCAAAAACCACAACAGAGTTCCCCAAAAACCCTAAATTAGTTAGAAGAAAAAAAGGACTTTGTTGTTAAAAAATTCTTTCCTGACTCCAAAAAATGACAGTCAGATATAATCTCTGAGGAAAAAACCAATTTTTTCTAATTCAAATTAAGTCAATCATTCAAATTTGGAAACGCTCAAACTTTAAAGGACACAGGACAGGAACACGAGTGAGTCCATCTTCCACTCCTCTGCATCTTCTAGTCTCAATCATTCTGCAACACAGAAAAAACCTAAATTAGTTAGAAGAAAAAAAGGATCAGATGATGCTTCTACATCAGGATCAGAGACAGCAACACCCAGCAAGATAAGTCCAGGGGCCCCACAACCTGGTGACTGGAAAAAGCAAAAGTCAGTTTAAGACATGAATTTCTTTGTCCTACAAACCCTGAGCAAAGAACCACACAACCACAACCAGAGAGAGAGAGAGGCAAGAAAGAATCCATTTCATTTCCAGCTGGGAGCAGCAGCACCCCCAGAAATAGCCAGCATGCCTGAAGATCAGATCAGGGGGGATCTTATCCACCCCACCTGTCTGAAAACCAAATTTAAATCCAGGGGCGGCTGGTGGGTTTTCAGGTTGGAAGGGCAGTAAGGCTGGGCCGGCCTGCCAGCGGCAAAGCCGCCACCAGGCCAGCAGGCAGTGGGCAGAGCCAGGGCAACGGTGGGCAGAGCCAGGGCAACGGTGGGCAGAGCCAGGGCAACGGTGGGCAGAGCCAGGGCAACAGTGGGCGACATAACCCAGCAGTAAGGAGTTCCGAGGGTTAATGTTGGACGGACATTACATTACTTAATCCAGCAATTTCAGTTAGGTTAGGCAGGTTATAATCACCTCCTCTGCCAGGTTTAAAAGCAGGCAGACAACCTTAAACCTCACTTACAAGCAGTTTTAGCAAAGACACACACACAC
>QEPC01000119.1:893265-907078 GCA_003113815.1 Sphenodon punctatus | reverse complement strand
GCAGGGGGGGAAAGCTTATGGGGGTGGGGAGGGTGCAGTGGGGGAGGGGAGGGATCTCTTACCTGCTGGCTCTGGTGCGGTCCCCGTTGTCCATCCCAGGCTGCAGGCAGGGGGGGGGGAAACTTTAGGGTGTTTTCTTTTAATTGCCCATGTGTCCTGCTCTCCTCCATGGAGGCAGGATGCGCGGGCAATTACAAATGTTTTTTAAAAACAAACAAACGTTCCCTGCCTTGCCGCTTCCCTCCCCCTCCTGCTGCTCTGAGTGGCAGATTGGGGGGGTGCGGCAAGGGGCAGTGGCAGGGAAGCAGCTGGGCTGGCAGCGCGATGCTGGAGAGCTGAGCTCTCCAACAGCGCACCGGCAGCCATGTTGAGCATGTGAGGCAGGGAGTAGTGTGCATGCGCGCTGCTCCCTGCCTCAGTCCCCCGACCCTAGGGATCTCGCCAGGGCTGTTTCAGCAAACACCCTGGTGAGATTTTCCATTGAGCACATAGGGTTCAATGGAAAGGTTAGCTCTTCCCTCCACAGCACGTCTTATACGTGCTGTGGACGGCGAGGCTCAGCCGCCCAAATTGCATTTTCATAGAAAACACAGTTTGGGCTTAGTCTTTTTGTCCCTTGCGGGACCCACACCTCAGGAGCAAAGTCAGAGGTTGCTGCAGCGCTGTCAGAAGCTGCAGCAGTGGGACTTTTTTTTAAAAAAAAAAAACTGACTGACACGCCGCAGCAGCCTCTGAAGCAAAGCAAAGGCTGCTGCAGCACTGTCAAAAGCTGCAGCAGTGGGGCCTTTAAAAAAAAAAAAAAAAAAGCAGCAACGGCTGGCCCTCCGCGGCGCTTGGGGGGCAGTGCCGCAAACATCCTGGGTGGCCAGTCGCCACTGTTTAAACCATGAATTTCTGCTTCTCCCCCACAAAACCCCAGGTAAGATGCAAGAAGCCACATGATCAGAAGCAGAGAGGCAAGAAACAGATAGAATTAATTTCCAGCAGGGGGCAGCAGCCAGAAACAGCAAAAAAAGAAAAATTAAAACCATGTATTTCTTTGTTCCACAAAACCAAAGCTGAAAGCTCAGGGTCAGGGCAAGGATGGAGGCACAGCAAAGTCTCCTTTGCCACTACGATGGCGGCAATGGGGTATTTGTCAAGCCCTCCCCTTGTGGGGAAAATGGGAATGGAGGGAGAAGCTGCGCCGTGACTGGTGAGTGTGCTAGAACGCTCACCAGCGATTTGCCTTGTTGCTGGGCAGAGTTGGGAGTGTGGGAAGCATTGATTGAACAGCAGATAAGGAAACCCTTAAGGGACAATTTAGATTACAGTGCAGTATGGGCAGCTAGGCATACCACGGGCATTGGGAAAAGCACTTCTAGCAGTAAGTCGCTGGGGCAGACTTTCATAATGCCCTATGAGGGGCAAACACTGGTATCTAAAATGTGGCATCCCCAGTCAGCCCCCACCAGACACAAACATGTGAGGCAATAAGCCAGCGCACTGCACACACCACAGAGCCTGCCTCCCAGCTCCCTCTGCAGCTGCAATTCCAATCCTGGCCTAGGCCACTGCCTCTTGCCCTAACAATGAGTGTAGGATAGCAAGCAGTATTGATGGTACAATAGGCAATCAAAACGCCCTAACAATGAGTGTCTCACCAATCCGGTTCACCATCAGAGTCCCTTGATGCTGGTGCACGTGGTTAGCGGGCGGTGGAGCTGAGAGTAGTCAGCTGCCACACTTTCTCTGTCATGCTTTTTGATACGCCTTAGCTGTTTCAGCCTACTTGACCACCTGACCGTTACTGACCAATCTAGTCCAGGCCCTCCCTTTTTGGCATCCAAAAGCGTGATTTTGGGGCCGGATCACCTGGCTAGACTTGACCAATCCAGACTTGGTCCATCCTTCTTGGCAACGCGAGGCGGGATTCTAAAGTCAGCCCACCTATGGCACCTCCTTAATCTTCTTCGCCCGTCTTATTTTTGACAGGGTAAAAGTCCCTGGCCTGAATCCATAGCTACTCCCTGGTACCCAATGCACTCTCGCTTTGGTTGCCAAGTCAATACAGATGCCTGCTAGCTGCTTTACTTTGCTTGACCAAAGCTTCTTATAAACTGCTTAAAAGCAAAATATCGTTATGAAAGTGTCTGTTTACTGTGTGAATGTGTTCCTTGCTGTTTCTGTGTGTATTTGTATACAAGTCTTCTGGATCAACTAAAGTAAAACGATATATGTATTTTGATCTGGTCGTCTACTAAGTAAAATACTACAGGGGTGGGTGGGTGTTCCCCTCTCTGTCTTTCTCCTAGCTGGGTGTTCTAGTAAAGGATTTTGGAGCATGGTTCATGGTAATCTCTGACCTCACTTGTTCGAGCACCCCAATATTTGAATGTGAATGAGTGTAATCTAAAGGTGTGTCTAGAACGCAGCTGTACTGTTGCCAGAAACCTTTAGGAGGTGCTTGTGAATTAGCAACGCCGTTGGGCAAGATGTCCAGAAATATTTCCGTTATCTGTTTTGGCACTGGTTGGGGAGATATGCCTGTTTTGTCTCTATGTTATTTCAGTGCAAGCTGACCTGTCAGGTTTTGATAGCTTGTTACCTTGTTATTCGGTACCACCTAAGAACCACCCTACCCTTTGCGTCACGGATTTGCAAAATTTGCTAATTTTTGTCAACTGCAAGTTTAAACCCTAATGCAATATTTTTATGGGCCTGCCTTTTAGCATCTGTTTTTCTGGCCCACCCCAATTGCTGCTGTCACCTCAGAAGACAGTGGTTGTGGCTCTCACCCCTATATCAGGGAAGAAAGCCTGCCTGTGTATTAGGCTTGTCACACTAAACCTGTGTGTGGGAGCTGAGTCGGGGCTGCCCACACGCACAAGTTTTACATGCAGGGGGCTGCCTGTTTATTGGACTCTACACACTAAACATGTGTGAGTGGGGGCTGCACAGACTGAAACCAGACTCCAGGAGGCTATTATCTTGTTTTTTAACACCCTCTGGGTCAGGACACCAAGTAAGATCACACAACAGCTGTAGATGAGATCACGATACTGATGATATTTATTTATTTATTTATTTAAATATTTTTATTCCACCTCTTCTGCTCACAGTGGCTCGAGGCGGTTAACAGCAGCAAAATAAAACATAAATACAATAACACGTATATTAAAACACTAAGAAACTGTACAATTAAATTAAACTAAACTGGGGGTAAAAAATAAATCACCCTAACACCCCAATCCACCCCTCACCCTTCACCCATCTCCCTCACCGAATGCCTGGTGGAACAGCCAGGTCTTGCATTTTCATCGAAAGGACAGAAGGTCCATAGTCAATTGTGCCTCTGCTGGAAGGGAGTTCCACAGCCCTCTCCAGAGTCGCCCCCCGGGATACCCGAGGGACCTCCAGAAAGTCACCTCTGGCCAACCGCAAGGGCTGCTCCAAGGCCCAGGGAGTGAGGCTGTCCTGCAGGTATGCAGGGCCCAGACCATTTAGGGCTTTATAGGTCAAAACCAACACCTTGAATCAGGCCCAGAAGACTATAGGCAGCCAGTTCAGAGAGCGGAGCACCGGTGTAATGTGCTCACGGCAGCCCACTCCCATAAGGAGGCAGGCCGCCACATTCTGCACCAGCTGCAGTCTCTGGACCATCACCATGGGTAGCCCCATGTACAGCACGTTACAATAGTCTAGCCTTGAGGTAATGAAAGCATGGATGACAGTGGCCAGATCAGAGTCTGAGATATACAGTCAAAGATGCCGCACCAGATGTAATTGGCGAAACGTGCTCCTTGCCACAGTCTCCACTTGGATATACAGGCAGAGCTGGGAATCAAGGATCACACCCAGACTGCGAACCTGAGAAGCCAGTGGAGGACAGACCCGATCAATGACAGCGGATGCCACACCCACCACCTTACCCACTAACATCACCTCCATCTTGTCGGGATTCAGCTTCAGTTGGCTCACCCTCATCCAGTCCCCCATAGCTGCCAAACATTGGGTAAGCACCGAGACTGCAGGGTCTGGGTCGGATGAAAAAGAGAGGTAGAGTTGGGTGTCATCAGTATATTGATGACACCAAACATCAAACTCTCACCCAACGGCTGCATATACACGTTGAACAGGAGAGAGGACAGAATGGAACCTTGTGGGACTCCACATGAGAGGTCCCAGGGAGATGAAGACCAATCCCCACGCACACACACACACACCCACTGAGTTCTTCCGGCCAGGAATGAGTGGAACCATTCAAGAACAAATCCGCCCACCCCGGTTCAGTCCCACAAGCAAGTCACCAACATCTTTTGGTCATGGTATCAAAAGCAGCCGACAGATCTAACAAGATCAACAGGGTCAATCGATCCTGATCCAATTCCCGGCGAAGGTCTGTCATGTATTTCCTATTATAAGCATATATTTTTTGGCCATCTGTGTTCCTAATGTATTGATTTTGAGGTTCAATATATTAACTTTCTGTTTCAATGTATTGAACTTGTGTTTTACTCTATTAATTTGTATCCAATGCATTGATTTTTAGAATCAGTTTCTATATGTACCTTGGTTCAGGCTGAGGCCTCCTCAGCTGTGTTCCAATGAACTTTTTTTAAACTTCTCAGTGAACTTTTCACCGTATCCAAGGAAACAGAAAAAAAATAGCTAACGTTGGAGGCCAGACCAAGGGCCTTATCAGTCCATATGTCTAAATGACAAATGGTGCCAGGCACAGCCATTCCCAAAGTAAAAGTTTTAAGTTTTAGTTTTTCCTAGCAGGCACAGCTGCTTCAACTAATTGGTTAAAAAACCTTGAAACTGTGGTCCGTTCTCTCTGTGATCTGATAATTAATTTTGATGGAAATATGAGGTTTTGTTCAAACTCTGAAGGATATCTGACTCTTTGTTCAGTCTCCTTACTTGCTCAGAATTAAGAGAACCAATTGGAATCCTGTGTATTTCCATGCTAACTGACATCAGGACTGCCAGTTTGCTTTAAGAAGGGCGACACTGGCTTTTCCTACACTATGTTGGGGTTTCTTTCTCACCATCATGGCAGAAAAAAAGGGAAGAACTGGTGAAGTATAATTTCTTGATATCTTTGAGCCAATGAATTGAGCATATGTTAAGCTTTTAGAAGCTATTTTCTTAAACTAGAAATGTTTTTTAGATCATGTAACTTTGATTGGCTATCAATACCATTCTATGAAAGCTACTGATATTTTCTATTTAAATTTAAGTCTCTTGCTTCATTTATTTATAAATATATTGTCATTTTACAATACTTGCTTTGCTAGCTTGGCATCAAAGTAAAGTGTAAACTCATTTTATACAACTTGGAAAAGAGTGGCCCAATCCAGTTAGATCTTGTCTGCTGGGAAACATAACTCTCTTTCCTTTTGTAAAAAAAGAGACACGCAGTGCAACAGGTTGTCGACCAAAGCCACAAGCGAAGTTTCAGTATCATAACCCAGATGAAAGCCAGACTGGGAGGGATCTAGAAAACTGATGCCATTCATATGCTCCTGTAACTGCTGAGCCACCACCCACTCAATAGTCTTCCCTAAAAAGGGAAGATTAGAGACAGGCTGATAGCTAGTCGATGTCTAGTGATGGTTTCTGGAGCAGAGGACACACCACCACCTCCCTGAGGCAGCTCGGCACGCTACCCTCCTGAAGGGAGGAATTAATCACCCCCGCCAACAGCAGTCCCAACGTCTCCCGGCTAGCCTTGACCAGCCAGGACGGGCACGGGTCCAGTTCACAAGAGGTGGCTCTGACCACCCCAAGAACATACTTGGGGTGGTCCTGTCGCTTCTCCCTCCATAATGTTGCTAAGATTCACCCTTTTCTCTCTGTCTCCTCTGTCAAAACCCTTGTTCATGCCCTGGTCGTCTCTTGCCTCGATTACTGTAACCTCCTCCTCACTGGCTCCCCCTGCTCTCCCCTTTCTCCCCTTATCTCCATCCAAAACTCTGCTGCCAGGGTCATCCACCTCACTCGTCGCTTCGACCACGTACATCCCCTCCTCTCCTCTCTTCACTGGCTCCTTCTTCCTGAATGAATCCTGCACAAGCTCCTAGTCTTGACCTATAAAGCTCTTAACAACCTTGCTCCTGCCCTACCTCTCTGCGCTAATTTCCCTCTGTACTCCAGTCTGTGAACTCCGCTCCTCCTCTGTCCCCTCTCGCCCTCCCACGCCTACCCTGCTCCCCTAACCACTTTTGTCCCTTCTCCCTAGCTGCCCCCCATGCTTTGAACTTCCTTCCCATCCCACATCCACCTTGCCCCCTCCCTTCGTACTTTCAAATCCCTCCTCACGACCCACCTCTTCCACTCTGCCCTCCCCGACTCCTCGCTCCCCTCACCTAACTCCTGCTGATACCTTCCATTCAGTACAATCTGTTACTTGAGGTCTGTGTGCTCATATCCTCACCACATGGACCAACCAGCCATCATGTAACCAAGTCAAGCACGTGCACCTGGGACCTCGCATCTTCATGAATGTTACACCCCTTGTCTCTCCCTCTGTTCCCCTTCCTTCATCTCCCCCTCCCTCACCATCTCTCACATTGTAAGCCCTAGGGCAGGGACCATGTCTATTCCATTACTTTGTAAAGTGTCAGGTACATTGCTGACGTTATATAAATGCTTGATGATGATGATGATGATGATGATGATGATGATGAATTAATTAATCCTTTGCATCAGTGAGCAATACCTACTGAAACTGATCCCATGAAACCAGACAAGGCAGGGCTTCCACAGCCTCTGGTTCTCCTATTGTATCAAGCGCGGCATCGAAATTGTAGTGAATCTGAGCAATTTTATCCACGAAGTAATCAACAAACAAGTCATTGCAGGTACAGGATGGTTCAAGATCCAGGTGGAGGAAAGCCAGACCGACCAGCCCCCTCACCACCCAAAATATTTGATATATTTCTCATGCTTTGTCACTGTTTGGGTCACAAGACTATAGTTAAGGCTGTTAATACATGGATGTGTGTGTGTGCGTGTGTCCATTTACATATGCACACACCCACTTCCACCCATCTCTACCCACGGAGCCTCCTCCGTTTTACTAGAGGGCTCTGTGGGTGGAGGTGACTGTGTGGTGGGTGGAAGTGGATATGTGCCGGGAGCGCGGACGCACAAACACCCACCGCCCATGGTGTTTACATGGGTGCACACCCAACCCCCCACACACCATCAGCCATGTACAGGGACTGTTCCCCCGCCACACACCTGTCCAAACACCAAACAGCGGGGTGGGAGCATTTGTGTAAAAAAGGCCCAAGTCAAGCCGCTATTTTGCAGGAGGGTGTGGGATGAAAATATCCCAAAATAAATAAAATATATAAATAAATAAAATGGGGTCTAACAGGTAACGTGTTTAGTAACCACTCTTTTGAGGAATGGTTTTTATGGAGTGGTTTGGGTTTTTTTTAAATAAGCACCTGTGCCTGAAATATATTTATTGTAATCAAATTGCAATGGTATGCCTAACTGTGTTTGCCTATGCTACTATTTGACACTACTAGAAACTACTATTTGACATTAGTTGAAGCCTGTTGGTATATTTTATGTTTGTCACAATGATTACAATTTCTTGAAATGCATCACAATGGGTAAATAAAAGATTATTTGTCTCTTTACCCAAATTAATGCTTAAGCATATATGTGCCAACCTTAATGAGAGAAGTTATCTCAATAACAGTCAGTGGCAACTCAGTTTGAACTTAAAGAAAGATTCTTACTTTTATCAATTATTTCAGCAACTCAAGTCATCAGGAAAAACGTGTCTTTTCATTTGGCTTCTTAGGTGCTAATCAATTGTTAATTATCTTTAACCATATCGACCTGCTCCCACTGTTTGTGCCATATAGATTAATGAATGACATTATAAGGAACACAATATCCCACTTGGAGAGGAATGGATTCATGTATTATTCACCTCACATAAATACTTACACTTTTACTGGGACTTTGAAAGGTCTCGGGAGGAAGCATTAAGGAGGGTTACAGTTGGCTTGCAGACAGAGATGGCAAAGAGGACAGAAAAATATAATGCACATAAAAAGAAAAAGAAAATGGATGAACAGCTGTAACAAACAGAGGAGACATGCACATGTCTGTGTGTGCATGCAGATGTGCACGTGCACACACACACAAATACATGTCCATCACCTTCTGGAAATCAGTCTTGATTAATTTATGTATGAATTAGCATGATCTGGGGGCATTTTCAGATGTTGTGATAGTTATACGTTCAGAACTGCCAACATGGGCAATCCTGGACACGTAGGGGAGTTTGTATACTTGTCTACACATTAAAGCTCATTGGTGTTCAGTGGGCAGCTGCTGAATACCCAGTGGATACCCACAAACAGGGGGCAAAGGCTTACCAGTCCTCGGGAGCCACGAGTAGGTCCCTGATGCTACTTATGTCACCACTGCTTCCTGCTCCCTTGGGTCAAAGGTTCTCCTGAAGTGGCAACAGGGAGGCGGGACTGAGAAGTGGCAGTGTAGCCACGGTCCTGCCTCCCTACTACCGCTTCAGGAGAAGCAGTGACAGCTGGAGAAGTGACAGCACGGAGACTGACCCTGACTTGCTTCCCTGCTGCTGTTTCTTAGCAGGAGAAATTGAGGCAGCAGGAGAGGCAGCACTGGGGAGCCAAGCCCGGGGCCTGCCCTTGACCTGCTTCCCCATCACCACTTTTCCCACCACTCCTGCTTGCTTCTCCGAGGACAGCATAGATTTTGTGAGCTCCTGTTTAGACCTCACAATGGCTATGCACAACTGCTTGCACTTCACAGTGGGCCCACAGTGGTGAGCTCATCGCTCATGAGTGGGCACAGCATAGCTGCAATGTAGCGACTATATACTGGGGAATTAGTGGTAGTTTTAATTAGACAGTATGGTAACCAAGGTCTTGTGAGTGGTTCCTAGAATGTCTAAAAACACCCTCCAAAGATGAGGGAAATGGTAAAAGAAGATTTTAAATATAAAGAGAATCTGGAACTCCTAAAAGTCAGTTAGATCAGTGTTCAGATACAATGAGAGAAGACACTTTTCCATTGTCCCACCCAGTGGCAAGCCAAGGTTACCCTGATCAGAATTTGTCTGCATTGGAAGACGTCAAGAGGCAACTAGAGGAGGGACTGGTGTTTGAGCTCCATAGGTCACATTATTTCTATTACTTCTGTGGTTTTAGACTTAGGATGAATCTGGCACAACCACTCTCATGCATAAATTATGTATCTGACGTACTGATTTGAATATGAGACTGCCTGGTATTTTTGAGCTGAAAGAATCATAGAACTGTAGAATTGGAAGGGACCTCATGGGGCATCTAGTCCGGAGGCAGAATTCTGACAGATGATATGTCCAGTCTTTTAAAAACAAGAACAACAACAAAACCTCTAGGCAGCTTGTTCCACTGCTGAACTGTGCGAACAGTTAGAAAAGTTTCCTAATATTTAACCTAAGCCTACCTTCCTGCAATTTAAAACCATGCTACATTTCCTCTCTTGAATTGCACTGGAGAAAAAACATTCTCCATCTTTTTTATTGCATCCTTTTATATATTTGAAAACTGTCATCATGTCCCTGTAGGAGTGCGCAACCGGTAAAGGCTGTGACACCTTTAAGGAGAGACTGTAAAAGTGCGAGAGACTGACCCTTTAAGCCTGGCAAGAGTGGAGGTTAGGCCATGCCCACTCAGAAGTATAAGAAGAAGTAACTCTGGCTGGAGAGGAAGAGGATCGTTGTGTGCCAGAGAGGAGAGAGGAGCTCCCTGAAGATGGCTGTCTGTGGTCCTGAAACACTGCAGAAGAAGAGGGATAAGCAAGAGCGGCCTGAAAGTGGAGTGCTAACCTGAAGGAACTGAAGCCTGGAGCTGTAAGTGCCTGCATGGCTGGAAGGGACTTTGGGCTTACTATTCTATATGAGAGGCCATTATTGGTTGCAGACAGGGGCACTGGTCCACAGGTATTCCTAAATGGGGAACTCATGCAATAGAAATTGTATGAAGATGGACATCTGAATGAGCTATTGGTGGAGAGTTGATTTGAATGAGTAGCCAGCCAGAGGACTAAGAGTTGGCTAAGCTAGAGCTAGACAGGGTCTGGGTTGCTGAAGGGGTTGCATTCCTGGCGTTAGTCAGCAACTTCACTTGTGTGAAGAGACTGTGATGAAAATGTGCATAAATAAAGACTGCGCGTTGATTTCCTAAGTGACTGAATGTTTTTGAACCTGTTCCTGTGGGGACTTACCCCAACACATCACCATGCTGTTACAGTCCCCTTAATCATCTTATCCCTAGGCTAAACATGCCCAGTACTGTCAGCCTTTCCTCATAAGACTTGTATTCTAGATCCTTGATCAGCTTTGTTCCTCTCCACTGAATCTCTTCAAATTTGTCAACA
Source organism: Sphenodon punctatus (assembly GCA_003113815.1). NCBI lineage: Eukaryota > Metazoa > Chordata > Lepidosauria > Sphenodontia > Sphenodontidae > Sphenodon > Sphenodon punctatus. The sequence continues at coordinate 896,665 of QEPC01000119.1, read as the reverse complement.
TCCTTCTTGAAATGTGGAGCCTAAAACTAAACACAGTACTCCAAGGAAGATCTGACCAGTGCTGACTATAACTTCGCTAGTCTTGGATGTGATGCTTTGTTTTATACAACCCAAAATGGTGCTCATTCTTTTTGCTACTCCATCATCCTGTTGATCCATTGTAACCCTCAAATCCTTCTTAGCAGTGCTACTGCCTAGCCAGTTATTTTCCATCTTATACTTGTGCATTGTTGTTGTTTTTTTATTATGTACAATGCTTTAGATTTGTCTTTGTTGAATTTTATTCTATTCTTTTCAGCTCAGCTCTCCAATTTATCAGTCATTTTGAATTTTAAACTTATCCTTTGGGGAGTTTGCAATTCCCTCCAGTTTTATAACCTCCACAAACATGGTAAGTATACAGCTCACTCACACCTTCATTTAAGTTACTAATAATTATTATTGAACAGCACTGTACCCAGGACTGATACCTGTGGAACCCCACTCAACAACTTTTTCCAGTTAAATGTTGACCCATTAATTATTACTCAATGAATGTAGTTTTTCAACCAATTCTGTACCCACTTTGTAATAGTTCCTGTGTTGTAGATCACATGTTGAAGACCACATTTCTCCATCTTGCTAGGAGAATGTCATGTGGGACTAAATCAAAAGCCTTGCTGAAGTCAAGATATATTATGTCAACTGCATTCCCCTTATCTACTAAGCTAAAGAAGGAAACAAGGTTGGTCTGGCATGACTTGTTCTTAATAAATCCATGTTGGCTACTAGTAATCACCCCAGTTTTTTCTACATATATACAAATCACTTGTTTTATTACTTGCACTAATATAATTTCAGGTATTTAAGTCAGGTTAACTTGTGTATAGTTTCCTGTGTCCTCCTTTTTCATGACTCTAAGGGTGTTTTCAGACGTGATGGGGCCAGTTGGCCCCATCACGAAAACAATAAAGTCATCCCCCACCGGGACGACCCCGTCACGCCCTAACAGATGTGCCGGGGGATCCCGGCGGGGAATTGGGGACGGGGAGGGGGCGGGGCCGTGTGGCACAACGTGCAGCCGCACAGCCCTGCCCCCTCCACGCTCCCCGCCGCCTGCCCTCTGGGGAGATGGGCGGGCGGCAGAGCCAATGCCACCACAGCGTCTGGCCGAATCCGCCACGGCCCAGAATCCCACCGGTGTTTCCGGGCCGTGGCGACCGACCAGACGTTACTTTTCTTTGATCCCTGCCGGGGATGACTTTCACCACGCTTCCGGGGGAATTGGTGCGGCTAGCCCGGAAAGCGTGGTTGAAACTGACCCCATGTGGGGATTGAGCGTGGCGAACATCTGGTGGTCGCCAAACAGACGTGCGAGTCACAGTGACCGCAGGTGGGTATTCACAGTGGTTCATTGTGATCTCATAACATCTGAAAATACCCAAAGATAGAGGTATGAAGGTCAAGAATATCTGTTGTAACTAAGGGTGGTTTCAAACAAGATGATAGCCCACATTAGTCTTCACCAGGTGCTTTCCCACCTGCCTATCTATTGTAGCTTCCACATGGTCACCACACAGCTGCCACTTATGGTCTGCCACTGTTAAGAAGGTTTTGAGGGTTGCAGCCGATTACAAGCTGAACATGAATCAATAGGGTGATGGAGTACTAAAAAGAATTAGCACCATTTTGGATTGTATAAAACAAAGCATCATATCTAAGACCAGGGAAGTTATAGTCAGCACTGGTCAGATCTTCCTTGGAGTACTGTGTTTAGTACTCCAGGAACATGAATCAATTCAATAGGATAATGGAGTAGCAAAAAGAATGAGCACCATTTTTGGTTGTATAAAACAAAGCATCATATCCAAGACTCAAGAAGTTATAATCAGCACTGGTCAGATCTTCCTTGGAGTACTGTGTTTAGTACTCCAGGGACATCACAGCCCACCATTTGACCAAATCAGGGCTTATGGATGTCCACGTTTCCACGTCTCATAAATTAGGTTCACCTGCAGCCTTTCCTGCATCAAGGCCCACCAGCACCAGAGAGTCCTACCTAGCGCCCAGCCAGCTGAGAGGCGGGAGTGGTAGCAATCTCCCTCCCCCCTCAGCCACCGCTCAGCTGAGAGGCAGGGAGGGAGACTAAGGGAGAGAGATATCTCAGTATAAGCAGGGAGGGAGATGGTGGGGATAGGGAGAAGTCTAGTGTGCCTCTCAACTGAGAGACAGGGGGAGACTGTGGGGAGATCTCTAGCATGCCTCTCAGCTGAAAGGTGGCCGTGGGGGAGGGAGATCATTAGCACCACTGGTGGAAGCTGGCGCAAGAACATAAAATGTGGGCAAGGGGCTGCCTATTTAATGAGGTGGGACACACTAAATATATGAATGGAAACTGCCTGGGGGCTGCACGAACTGAATACAAGCTCCAATTTCATTTGATTTCACCATTGGTGTAATTTCAATGAGCTGGTTGGTGTTTGGTTTATTTTCACCAGCTGAGTAACTGACTGCCATTTACTACTGGGCAGAGGGCTCCACACTAAGGCCACTTTCAGAATTCTCTCCCCCCCTCCCCCCCGCCACATATTCTGGCTGCGAAAGGGAATGCACAGTCAGGATATGCGTAGGGTTCGGACAGTCTGAAACACACACACACACACCATGCGGCTTTGACGGCAAACACCCACAAAGATACAGAGCAGGGTGCGGGTGTTTGCCAGCAAAGCCGCGCGGGGCAGAGGGGGGGGCTTTCAGACCGGAGGCACCCCGCTCATATCCTGGCTGCACATTCCCTCCTGCAGCCAGAGTATGGGCAGGGGGGAGAGGTCTGAAAGCAGCCTTAGTCTTTGCACCATTCTAGTCCCATAAATGTCCTGTTTTGAGGATGGAAGTAGAATTTCATTTACATATGAATCTCATACAGACTCTCTACCAGGGGGGGAATTGTAGCCTTAGCATGCAGTTAGGACACTTTCCCCCCCACTCCAGAATGACAATGTATTTGAGTTTTTAGTGACTGACACACAGGGTGCAACCACACAAGCTGCAGAGGGCCTATTTCCGCATGGCCCCATGGTGGGCAAGTGCAGCTGCCACACTGTGGGGACAGCACTGGAAGCTGGACAGATGGATGGCCCCTCTGCAGGACAGCTGGGCATGTAGGCCACTGTCAGATCTCTTGCCATGGCGGGGATAGACCAAGGTGCCAGCCACACGAACAGGCGCCTGGCCTTGCCCTGTCTCTCTCCCCTGGCCCGACCAATATCCCGCTCCTGGCTGTGACATGTCAACACCCACTGCTCAAAGTCTTGCAGCGTACCTTGCTGTGCAGCAGGGGAGATGGAGTCCAGGCACACAGGCTACCCTGCCCTGGGCAACCTTATTATTATTATTATTATTATTATTATTATTATTATTA
>QEPC01000119.1:865629-876036 GCA_003113815.1 Sphenodon punctatus | reverse complement strand
GGCCGCAATGGCCCCGCCGCCCGCCCGTCTCCTCGGAGGGCGGGCGGCGGGGTGCGTGGAGGGGGCGGGGCCGTGCGGCTGCACGTTGCGCCGCGCGGCCCCGCCCCCTCCCAGTTTCCCCGCCGGATCCCCCCGGCACGTCTGATATGGCGTGACGGGGCGACCCCCAGGGGGAATGAAGCCAGTGATTTCGGTACGGGGCCAAAGGGCCCCGTAACGTCTGAAATCACCCTATGATCCATTGGAGTCTAGCTTGTGGTCTACCAGTAGATCACAATTTACTTCTTGGTAGCCCCTGGGCTAGATCCATATACTTTTTACAGAACTGAGTTTGGTTTGTTTTCAGGCTGCTTTTTGTTCAATGCTGTTAAAATATCTGTGAGATTGGTGCATAATTGTTAATTATGCTGAGCTTTCCCAGAAAAAATCTTAGGGGGGAAATGTTTGCAATATCCTTGTAAAATTAATTCTGTCAACACTTAAAATGCATATGTTAAAATGCATATATAATTGGGAAACAATTATTCCCCAAATATTCAATCTACAATATAAAAAGACGGAAGTATTTTGCACTGCAACTGATCTGTTTCTTCTAAATTGCAACCTTAATTGTAACTCAGCAAATGTTGCTGGGTGACTGTCTAGCTTACATTATGCACTGGATGATGCTGATTATAGTTATTCCTATAGACTATGTTTTCTTCCTCTGCTTCACCTGTCTTGCTGCAGCCCAACATATTTCAAAGCAGAGCAGCACCATCTAGTTGTTCGCAAGGCGAACATGTTCGTACTGCTTTTTTCAACATCCTTAACATGGGGTGCTAACAAAGGAGACGATAGCCCACTGCAGTCCAGGTTGGGTTTGGGCAGCCCCCACTGACAAGTTTAGCTTGTCCAAACTAATAAACGGGCAGCCCTCTGTGTGTATTTCATGCGCTTGTGGACAGCCCCCACTTACAGCACCAATGTAAGCAAGAGCAGAGAGAAGGGCAGGAAGTGGTTGCTCCTCAGATGCTCTTTGGTGCTGGCAGACCTGTATGTGTGGAGGTGCTGCACCCAACCTAATTGACAGGACAAGAACACATGGGCACACGTTAGCCCACATTTCCCCACATGGTGGACTGCACATTCTCCACGGTCTCCACCCACCGCAGGTCCAATGCAGGCCCGGTGGGGGCAAACACCTAATAAACGGGCAGATGGACACCCACTTGGTGTGGGCTAACATCTCGTTTGTTATCACCTGTTGTTACTGTTTGATGGGAAACAATTTGATTGCCAAGTATCTAGTAAAGATATCAGGTTGTTAAATTTTATTTTTATTTATTTATTTTATTTTATAAATTTTTACCCTGCCCCTCCTGCCCCAGGCAGCTCAAGCAGCTCACAACATAAAAACCATAAGACTACAATATTAAAAAATATAATATACACATTGGGGGCGATCCCATGCCCTACGCATCCTGCGCATGCTCACATCCTGCACATGCTCACATGTGTGCAAACTGCACACATCTCCATAGAGATTGCATTGTGCCATGCGGATCCCACTTGGGATTGTGGCCAATATAAATAACAGTATTCTTTGTAAAGCATCAGATATATTGCTGACACTATATAAATGCTTATAATAATAATAATAATTAATAATAATAAAATTATCAAAACAGTGTGCAACCAAAAAGACAAGATCCACCCACTAAAACCAACCCTCTCCCCCACCAAATGCCTGGTAGAAGAGTCAGTACTTACACTGATAGTGAAACACGAGGAGGCTTGGGCTGAGGTGGACCCCCACTGGGAAGAAGAAAGAAAGCCTGCCAGTCGGTCCCCACTCATCTATAGCATGGAACCTCCAGGATGGTGCCCCCCAATAGCTACAGGAGCTGCCCAGGGGCCCAGGAAGTGAGGTGGTCCCTCAGATAGCTAGGGCCCAGGCCGTTAAGGGCTTTATAGGTCAATACCAGCACTTTGAACTGGGCCTGGAAGACTATAGCAGAGCCCGGAGCACTAGTGTAATGACCACAATAACTCACAGGTATAGTTGAGTCCTTTTGCATTATTTTGGTGTGTCTTTAGGACACCTGTTGTGGAAGGTCTTGAACGCATAACTGTTTCCTCTTAATATGTTTCCTTTGTTTTACAACTGTGATGGCAGAACTCAAGGAAGCCATGCAGGGCTTTTCATCCCAAGCATTTGCAGAAATGTTCTCAATGAGGATTCCTTTTGTCCTACTATGCAGGAATGTTCTTAGATGGTGTAGGGGTGACAATGCAAAACCCATAGCTATTGATTAATGAAAGGGAGAGCAGCAGATGCAGTGGCTCCAGCTTAATTAATGTACAGGTTTGTCCCTATTGCTTCTGTGTATTTTCCCAATGTATAGCATGGTTACTCAGAGAGAGTACTGCCCTTTAGGTTTTTATATTTAAGATCTTAGCTGTGAGCACTACTGCAAATCACTTATCAGTTGAACCCACAGGCATGCTGTTCAAATGGAAAGAGACTCCAAAACAAGAAGACATTTCAGGGATTCATGAGCCTATTAACATCTAATTAAACTGATTTGTTCTTTGTCACAGCTAAGCATTCCATTTGGGATGCCTTTTGAAAACACTACAAGATAGTGCAAGAATATTGGCAAAAGAAGGAGGATACAGGAGGAAGGGGAGAGGACAAGATAAAAAAAAAATGTTTCAGAATGCAACATACTAATGCAATATTTTGAGAGTAGTAAAAGACTGTAGATCTCAGTCAATGCATGTTTACATGAGCTGGGTACTGTGCTTCTGCAAGATGGTTGGTCCCATGGCATTTCTTTCCTAAGCAATATTTTTTGCTGTGAGCAGGTTCATGGGGTATTTTCAGAAGTGACACTACCACGTTTAGCCACACTTTACGACACTTAACCCCACCCCGGAGTCACCACCAGTGTCACTTCTGTTCAGCAGTCACCAGATGTTCACCAAGCTTTGCCACAAATCATTGTAGCAGTTACCACAAGTTGTGATCTCGGAAAGTCGTAGAGCACAGCTGGTGGTAAGCACTACCATGGTTCAGGGCAAAGTGTAGTAAGGTGCACTGTCATGTCTATTCTGGGTACCAGCATACCCCAGGGCAGGGTGGCAGCCATTACCCTGGATTGGGTCTAAGCGTGGTAGCGTCACTTCTGAAAATACCCATGGATATGTTTATAAGCAGAAACCAGCTAAGGTACCAAAAAATATGCTGTTAGAAACTATATTACAAAAACCTTTTTGCAATGTACAATTTAGGATTCAGAAAATGACCAAAGAATTTCAAAAACAAATTTATGTCAAGGAGCCTTTTATAGGGAACTTTCTGTGAACATGATCTATAAATATAGTGAATCAGAGAAATGTGTAAAGTGACTCAACCAGACAACAGATTGGAAGGATAACTCCAGATGGAAGGCCAATAGAAAAAAATACTTCTAAGCATAAAATTCTTTTGGTATTCTAGAGATCAAATTACTACCTAGGAGGGTATCTCCAGAAAGGACATATTATCGTGGTATGATGTCAAGCATCAAATTCCATGACTGACAGATTCAAATGACTTTTATCTATAAAACCTGTTTTCAAGGATTTGTGATCATTGCTTACATCAAAGTGAAGAAATGGTTTATCTAATTCACATAGCAGAAAACCTCTGAAAAACAAATATTTGTATAAGCCATACACAACAAAGGATACACAACAAAGCATGTAATAATGCACTTAATGTCTAAAACCACCCTATATCTCTTCTTCCCTGTTCCTCACCTTCCCTGCACCCCTGCTTCAGCTAATGTTCTCTGTTTCCAGAGACTGGGCCTCTTACCTGAGGATCTCCCCTCCCAAACTATTATGGTATTGATCCTTCTGCTGCTACATTCAAGGTGCTGCCGCCAACTCTGTGCTGCCCCATCTGAGGTGGAACAGATGGGGAAGGGGCTTTTGGGGGCCACACTGTTAGCATCTAAAAGTCTGAGGAGGAATCCTCCCCGACTAAGAAAATCAGGGGGAAAATCTTCCCGCTTCTTTCACCTCTGGTTGGTTCCATTGTAATTCTGCCCAAGTGGCAAGGGGCACTTTTTAACCCCTCGCCCATCCCCACCCCCAGGTGTGTCTCCTTAGCCAGATTGGCTGCATCATGCATGCTAGGTATGCAGGCTGCCCCCTTAGGGCCACCCCTCACCTTTGACACGTGGGGTATTGGAAAGGCACTGGGTCCAAGTCCAGCCCCCTCAAATGATGCCTCCTGCTAAAATCAGGGGGTTTCTCTTGTCAGTGGCTGATTTAAGCAGCTGATGTCTGTCTTTTCCTTTTACAAACTCTCTCTCTCTCTCTCGCACCATTACACTGTTTTTCAGCTTCCCAGTGTTTTTGAACTATAACGGTAACCAGTAATCACTGCCAGAGACTTATTTCCTGACCACAGATCTCATCTGGACCTGAGCCACTCTCCTTTCCCGCTACTCTCCTGCTGAATCCATCTAGCTCTTTCTCCACTTCCTCTTCCCCTGTTGCAAATTGTGTTGATAAAAGAGGAAAGCTCAACCTCCTTCGAAAATATGTCCAACTCCATCCTGTTTACACCAATTAGGCTTGACCTATGTGACTAAAATGCAGACGGGCACCACTACTTCTCCATAGTAATCTACAACACCAAAAAACAATGAAGGTGCGGTGTAAATTTGCTCACTTTGAAAGGATTTAAGGACTTTTGCAAAAGTGCTGTATAAACATTAATGAATCAATTGCGAAAATGGAAAGGAAAGTGCTAAAACATAATGAAGTAAATAAAATATTAAAATAAATCACCAAGCAAGTACCTTATCTGTTTAGATTTCAAAACTATAGGTTTGCTTTAACACTATTTATAAGATAAAATAATAAAAAATCAATGTTTACATCCCTGCAGCCTTTTTGTACCTGTTTATATTCCTAAATGAAACCCTTCAATTTTTATGTGGATCATTTTGGTTACCCCTAAATTTACTAAACAAGATCTTTATCCCTGTTGGCCAGATAGCCTACTTTCAAAGGCAGAGCAAAAGCAATGTCCCCATAGTGTAAAAGAAAACTACTGGAAAAATTGCTAGCTGTGTTTCCTTTTAAGTTTCTAGGTGACTTTCTAAACTCAATAGAGATCGAAAAGTTATGTTAGAATGGTGCGGAGGAGGGGGGAAATGGACGAAACTGCTTTCCCTAAAGCATTTTGTAGTTGTTCTGCCTCTGAAATTAATGGCATTCCTCATTTTCTCTTTGTAACAAGAAGCATTGATCAGTTCTGATTTATGTAAAGATGAGATTTGAGGTTGTTTCGTCTTGTGATGCTGTGGATTTAATTTAATTTGCTAACCCATGATTTTGTTGTTTGATAGCTTGCTACAAGAGTTAGTCTGATTACTTCTTTTAATATGACTTTTTTGGTAGCTGATTGAACTGTGCACATTTCCAGGCTAATGATATATCTTTTTCAGTAGTTATTGTAACTGTGCATTGGTAGGGCTGAGAAGCATTAAAGGGGTCCACAGCTAGTCTGTGGAACAAGCAGTGGCTACAGCAAAGTGAACTTCACTCCCGCCAGCAGCAGTGGCATTTCAAGCCACTGGCTGAGAGGACTGGGTCCTTGCATGTTTGAGGTAGAGCTCTGGTCCTCTCCAGCAGAACCCAGCCTCCCTACTGTTTCTGATGCTGTTGGTGCTTCAACCCTGCACTTGCCAGAGCAAAGCATGGCGCTTAATTTGTGTGGGAGGAAGAAGAAGAAGAATTAATTTATTATTATTATTATTATTATTATTATTATTATTATTATTATTATTATTTTATTGTATTATTTATTATTGTCAGGGCCCAAACCTGTCCCAGAGGACATGCCTCCTGGCTCAGAGCTTTTCAGAGCCAGGAAATGATTGAGCCTGTTCTCCAGAAAGCAACCCAACCTCTGGACTACCTCTCTGACCGCTCTTTTAATGTGTCTCTTTCAAATTCCAGCTCCTCCTCCCTCCCTCTCTTGGTGGGAGTTCCGCAAGGCTCTGTCCTGGGCCCTCTCCTCTTCTCTATCTACACCCTGTCCCTTGGCAAACTCATTGCCTCCCACGGCTTCCAATATCACCTTTATGTTGATGACACTCAACTCTATCTCTCCTCCCCTTCTGTCCAAGCTCGCCTCGTCAACTGTCTCTCTGATATCTCCACCTGAATGTCCCAACGTCAGCTCAAGCTCAACATGGCTAAGACTGAACTTATTTTTCCTCCCTACCCTTCCTTCCCCTCTTCCCTCTCCATCCTTATTGATGGGGTCACCATCCGTCCTGTCCCCCAAGCCCATAGCTTGGGCTTTGTCCTCGACACTCACCATTCCTTCAAACCTTGCATCAACTCTGTTGCCAGGTCCCGTCGTTTTGCCCTCCATAACATTGCACAGATTCGCCCCTTTCTCTCTGACTCCTCAGCCAAAACCCTTGTTCACACCATGGTCATCTCTTGCCTTGACTACTGCAACCTCCTCCTTGCTGGCCTCCCCCACTCTCATCTGTTCCCCCCCTTATTTCCATCCAAAACTCCGCTGCTAGGATCATCCACTTGGCCCGTAGCTTTGACCACATGCAGCCTCTCCTCTCCTTGTTTCACTGGCACCCCCTTCTTGCACGCATCCTTCACAAACTCCTGGTATTTACTTACAAAACCCTTCACAACCTGGCTCCCCCTTACCTTTCAGCCCTTATCTCCTTACACACTCCTGCACGCACTCTCCGCTTCTTCTCTGTCCCCTTCCTTGCTCTCCCTCATCTCCCCTCCTCACCTAACCTCCTTCGTCCCTTCTCCCTTGCTGCCCCCATGCCTGGAACTCCCTCCCTGCACATATTCACCTTGCCCCCTCCCTCCGCACATTCAAATCCCTCCTCAAAACCCACCTCTTCCTCGCCGCCTTTCCCGATGCCTGTTAGAACTTCCCGCTCAATACTTAGTCAGCCATCCCCGCAGACTCCTGCCTAACTGCAACCAAGCCACGCACGTGCACATGAGCCTTCGCATCAGCTTGAATGTTTTTATCTCTTGTCTCTCCCTATGTCCCTTATCCCTGTCTTCCCCCTCCCTGTCTATTAGACTGTAAGCCATAGGCAGGGACCGCGTCTATCTCATTGTTCTGTAAAGCACCAGGTACACAGATGGCGTTATACAAATGCTTATAATAATAATAAATAATAATAATAATAACAGTAGGGATGTGCAAATGCGATTCAGATGTTTGGAGTTCAGGCCAAACTTGGCCTGTTCAGACAACTGAACCGAACGTCCAAACCAAACGTTTGAACGGCCGAACAGTTCGGAAAAGTTCAGATGAGTGCGGATGAGTTCAGGGGTGGGAAAAACGTGACTTTGGGTGGGAAAAATGTGTCTGGAAGGGGGAGGCAGCTGAGGAGCAGACTTCCTGGCACCAGGGGTGGAGACCAGGGGTGGTTTCAGGGCTAAATGATACCGATACCGGGGGGGAAAAAATCAATATCGGTATCAATCGTGTATTTTCGGATGTTTGGCCGAGTTCAGCCAAACCGAACTCCGCTGAACTGAACAACCAAACCCGAACTCGGATTTCGAACTAAATCACTAAATGTCCGAACCATATTCTGTTCACACACCCCTATAAAACAGGAGTTCTTGTGATTTAATCTATATGTTGACCAGCACAAGGGGGATGGGGCAGGAAAATCACTAATAAAAGCCAGATATACCATCCAGGTTTTTTACTGGTTTTCAGTTCCAACCCTGAAATGGACTGTATTAGCCTTTTCCAGGTCCTTCACATTTTGGGGTGCATACTCCTGCTGGGAACATTTCCGTGAACTTCATTGCTGGGGCCAAGCCCTGGCAAGTCCCCCAAAGTTGAATGCTGGCAGAGCAGCATCAGAAATAGCTGGGAAGGTGAATTTTGTATGCCCTGACTCCTGGACTTTGTCCTAATCATGCCCCTTCAGAGCACTGTGACATCACAATGTGCTGTAAAGAGTGGAACCATGCTGGAAAGTGTCAGAGCCACACCAAAAGCGATATAGCAAAGGGACTCTGCCCCTTTCTAACTTAGCCACACCCTCTTTGGAGCTTTGTGATGGCATGACCTTCTACAGAGAGTGGGGCACACATCAGAAAGAGGGCAAGACAGACCCATATCTATGTAGTAGTAGTAGTAGTACTATAGTTTTATTGACTCAACCATTGGTTGCAGCAATTTATACAAAAGAAATAAAATAAAATAATAACGAATCTATAAAAATTATAAAATACATCATTTGCCTTTATCCAGGGTACACAAGTTTCCATAATACAATACAACTCAACCCCCGTGGGATGGTAAAGGTAAAGCAAAAGCAGGAAGATGATTCAGCCCCAAGAACATCCTCAAATAACAGGTCCCAGCCCCGCTGTAGACAGGGGCCAACACTGGCACTTCACCCACTTTGGGTAAAACAGACATGATGGAGGCCTGCTTTGGCCTAGGACCCACCAGCACACATGTTTATGCGCCACCAGATGTTTGCCTGGGACTGCGCTGAGGCGGGTAGGCAGCTAGTCCAGGCTGCATTCTCAGCAATTCTCTGTGGAAGGGCTGCCAACACAGGCTAGTATGCGTGTTCAGCCTTGTCATCCCTGTCATGGGGCAGGAGCCGTCAGGCCAAATGCCATGGCTGGTTGCCATGGCTGCCTGTCGTGGTGGGGCACTGGGAGCATGGTAGGGCCAGCACATGTTTGTTTAGCTCCCCGCTCTACCCAAGGCATGTGGGCGGTGGGAAAGCTCTCCGGCCATGGGCACGTTAGTTCAGTGCCCTGACCCGGGCCATGACAGTTGTGGTTTCCCACCACAGGTCAGGCTGGGGAGCTACCACGCTGCCCGCACATCTGTTTTACCCTTTGAGTGGAAAGGGAACTGAGGAATGACCGTAATGCACGTATGTTAGCCACAACCTATATAGTGGATGCCTGGTGGGCCACCGAACATTTTAAGGACTGACCCTGGTGCACTGATACAAAAACTTGGGGAGCTACTGCTCACCATAATTGGTTTTCTAGTTGTGGGGCAGGGACATCTTTACAAATTTTGTTGCCCTAGGCAAACTGCTAATGTGTCCCTTACAATGGCACCCCTCAAACTCAGGGCTTTGCTGTGTGCTGGGAATGGACTGTTGTTGCTTTCACTGAACAACTGTTCAGCAGGGACCAGGAGTGCTCTCAAAGTGTTGACCCTAGGGCAGGGAATTTAAAAGGATGGAAAAATAAACCTGCCTTAATCTTTTGCCTACTGCTAAAGCCAAGTTTCCCTCTCCCCTCTTGTGGGGGACAGAAAGAGGCTACAGTAGATGACAACACTTGTTTACCTGCCCACCCTTTTTTTCTTTTCTTTTTTGGAGAGTAATTGGGAAAGAAGTCTTTAAACTTTTATTTATTCTACAGGGTAAACATTGTAAAAGAGTTTGGGAACTCCTGCACCAATTTATATTGTAATATTATTTATATGGTGTTACAATGTTAGTACGCCACTGCCATCTACAAAAAAGAATGGGAATTGCTCAACAACATTATAAGTCCTTAGTGCCTAACAACTAAAATTTTCTTTTAGATTAAATAATATTTATTATCTTTTAGATTAAATATAATTAATATTTATGAATAGTAATCAAGTTTCTCATCATAGAGATTAACAGTGAATTGTCATAGGCATTGTCCTAGGTATTTCTCCCCCCCGTCATCACCACTAACCAGCTGACCTGCAGCGGGGCTTGGAGCAGCAGCAGAAGCAGCAGGGCCAGGCGGGCCCCAACAAGAACTGTGAGTAGCCGGCTCCCTCTTTTCCATCTCTCCCTCCCCTGGATGGAGGAGGGGGTGGGGCCGGTGCTCTAGAGGGCGGGGACTTCAGGCCCAGAGGGGCCAAAGGAAGTTGGCAGCCTGACTGTGGGAGACTTCCCTTCCCCTCCCATCACCACTAACCAGCTGACCTGCAGTGGGGCTTGGGGCAGCGGTAGAAGCATCAGGGCCAGGCGGGCCCCAACAAGAACTGTGAGTGGCCAGCCCCCTCTTTTCCATCTCCCCCTCCCCTGGTTGGAGGAGGGGGCGGGGCCGGTGCTCTAGAGGGTGGGGACTCCAGGTCCAGAGGGACCAAAGGCAGCTGGCAGCCCAGCTGCACCACAGGCACGTGCCCCAGGAAGCACGCCTAAGGGCCGCACCCAAGGCCCCTTGGGCATGGCCCTTGGTGGGGTCAGGGGTGGGGGGAGGGTATCTGTGGGAGAGAGGAGGGAGAGCGGAGAGGCAGGAAAGGTGCTTAGTGCACGTCCCGCTCGCCTCTCCCGCAGCGGATGAGCAGGTGCGGAAGGGTGAGGAACCTATTAGGATGGTCCGCCCCCC
>QEPC01000119.1:843288-863930 GCA_003113815.1 Sphenodon punctatus | reverse complement strand
ACCCCCCCCCAGGGATCAGGTCTATACTTACCGGCTGCTGCTGGGACGCTGTGGCCGCTGGTGCTGGGGGGGGCTCTTGAACTTGCCCGCCGGAGAGGAATTTTTTTAAAAAAATCCAGGCTGGGCAGGGTGGGGGGGGTGTCCCCCCTTCCACCCGCACAGCCTGGGAGGGGGAGGGGCAAGGAATTTTATTCCATTGATTTCATTGGGGACACAGTGCCCCATTGAAATCAATGGAATAAATCCGGTACCGGTATACCAGATTTAATCCGAGAATCCGGTTTTTTGGAAACCGGAAACCGGTAAATCCGGTATCCGGTAATTGCCCCGGGGTCCCACCTCTACAGTATGGTAATTACCTTATTCTTCTTCCCATTTACTAAATCTGTTATAATTTTAAAAGGTGCTTTGTCCTGCAAACAAACTACTTTCTTAACACGTTGCATTCACAGCAGACATAAAATGGGCCAGGTCCAAACTTTCATTGTTAACTTAAACCATTTCCAGATTCATTTTAGTAATGGGGCATTTTGACTCATGGCAACTTGCTCCAGGCCAAGTACCTTGTTTGCTTAAGGCAATGTTCAACATGAATGCACTACCGTGTAGCAATTTGACAGTTGCTCTGGAGCCAACAACTTTGGAGCTGATCAGGAGTAATTTACTCCAGGCTTAGGACAAGCCTCCAACAATGAAAAGCATGAGAGCTATCATTTTGCACAACCTCCTAGTTGCTCACATTCCTCCTTTTTAATCCAGTTCTGCTTCCCTTTTCATACGTTATTTGACACTAAATGGGCCAATTCAGCACTAGCTTCAGAGGAGTTGCAGTACACTGATGACTAAAGAGCATCTTATTAACTGCTTTAAAACTGACAAAATGTGCTTTTTTATCTGATGACTGTAAACGCATTTTACCTAACGTTTGTCATTTTGTTCTCGAGCGGCAACTTTTGCTGCTAGTCTATAATCTGTTTGCACATTTTACAGCACTGAGAACTATACTTAGTTCTGTCACATCTGTTCTATCCACTTACCTTGATAATGGATGTAAAGTAACTAAGGGAATGCAGAAACATTTCACACAACCCTGTTATACCGTATGCTGTTTGGAGGTAGGAAGAGAGAAACAGGCAAGCTTGATGGAAGGGAAGTGATAATGCTATGTTCATTTCAACAAAATATACAGCATAAAAAAGGTATTCCCTGAAGTACTAGAATGCCTTCTAATCAAGTCTGTCATCTGTGCTGATGAAATGCCTATTGCTGTGGTGACTAAGCACTGCACACGTTCTCATGACATGGTGTCTCCCAGCATGTACTGCCCCCGTTTGTGGGTAGAGATAAAGATGACTTTAAAACTACTTTTCCAGCTCCCTAATTCTAGTCCTAGTCTAGTGCAATTTAAAGAACCTATTGGGCTGTTTTAAGTTACAATTTCTTTATACGGCCTCCCTGAAAGACTGTCCCTCCCCTGATATGCCCTCTGAGCTTGTCCCTAGCATGTCCATAAATTAGGAACTGCAGGGCCAGCTTTACCATGGGGCAGGTAGGGGCAGCCACCCAGGGCCCCATGCTTGGGGGGGGCCTGCGGGTTTGGGGTTGATTTTTATTTTATTTTATTTTATTTTAAAAAGTCAGGTCAGGTCTGGTGGGTGGAGCAGCAGGTGTGAGGGAGAGGCAAAGGCCCCGCCTCTCCCACACTCCATGCCCCCCCCCGCTGCCTGGCACAGTCTCAGCCAGGAAATGAGGGAGAGAGAGGCAGAGGCCCCGCCTCTCCCTCATTTCCTCTGGGCAAGAGATTTGAAAAGAAATTAAAGGGTTTCAGTTGCTTTTTTGCACCCTGGTGAAGCAGGTCCCTGTCCGGGAGGGGTTCAGCTGCTTTTCTGCACCCTGTTGAAGCAGGTCCCTGTCCGGGAGGGTTCAGCTGCTTTTCTGCACCCTGGTGAAGCAGGTCCCTTTCAATTCCCGGGATCAAGTGGAAATACTACTGGGTTTGAGAGGCTGGGGAATTACTCCTCTTCTATTTCTAATAATGACTCTTTTGTTCAATCAAATAGACCCTTTATTCAATGATAGCAACACAATTTAACATACCAATTATTAAAGAGATACTTGCATTCAACATATGATCCCTCTCACCTACTCTGACTACTTCAATACATACAAAGTATATATTCTTACGTGATCAGAGGTCAACGGTCTAGTTCCAGAAGGAGGGCAGGTAGGGGGCCCAACGAAGCTGAGAGAGAGAGAGCCTAGCTTTAAGGCACGTGGTAGGACCTCCTAAAGAGAAGTCCCAGAGAGGGCCAATCACCGAGCTCGTCGGCACCCTGATAAGGGCTAGTGACTGAGGACCGTGAAAGGCAGAGAACTGATCCAGAGGCTGGCCTTATATACAAGTTTCCCTTATTACTTATCCATATTAAGGGGCTATTTGCCTCTTTCTTCAGAATGTTCCCCTTATGGCTATCCATCATTGGGGTCTTTCTGCTTAGTCATTGGTGTGGGGGGTTTGCCCTGACCTTCCTTTTGTCCCTCAGTGTTCCTGTGAGTTATAAACTATTCAGTTTTGTTTGGGAACACGGGGTTTCTGCTCTTTCTCTCAGACATTATTTGTTTCCTCTGACCAATTTGACCATCTTCCCTACTAACACTTTCTGTTCTTTAAAATCAATGAATTAACACATGTACTAAATAATGTCTCACCTAATTTCTAAATAACAGCTACAGTGGCCTACACAAAAGTTACATTCAAAGTGTTACATACTTATAAATCCAGTGTATACTTTTGGTTACATTTCAAGAAGGAGTAAGTTACAATAACATTCAATGTCTGTTCTGGCACATTTGTGTTTTGGTTACATTTTAGCAAGGAAATTAGCATCTTTGTTAGGCCCATGCCATATCATAACAGATTGACAGGCAGCGGAGGGGGCCAGCGCTATGAGGGAGAGGTGGGACCTCTGCCTTCTTCTCCCTCACTTCTCACTGGCTGTTTTGACATGGGGAAATGAGGGAGAGGCATGGCCTCTGCCTCTCTCTCCCTCATTTCCCCTGGCCGAAACTGTGCAGGCAGTAGAGGGGGGGATGAGCCCGGCGCGGGGCCCAGAGCGGAAGTGGCGGCGGCAGCGGCAACGGATCAGGTGAGTCCGATTCTGTCACCAAATGGCTGATCAGGTTTGGGGATGGGTGGAGGGGAGTGCCCCTCTGCCCATCCCCGAGCCCAGGCCCAGGTAGCATGCCGCCCACAGACTGGGGAGTGCTCCCTGAGCCGGGGAGTGCCACTAGATATGGGGCCCTGCTTTTCTTTCCTGCCCAGGGCCCAGCTTAGGGTAAGGCCGGCTCTGAGGGACTGCACAGGGAATATCAGCCCTTGACTACTTGACCACTGGGAGTCATGCTGCACCAGAAGTATTGCAAAGATCTTTCAGGATGTCTGTTACTTTCTTTCTGTCCTCTTTACAGAACTGAACTGGTGACAGCAAGCGGTATCTGGAGAGAAGTTAAGTTCATTGCCCAACTCTGTGAATAACTAGGGCTCTTGCTTCATAGCATGGTGTTGAGTCCTGCTCTCTTTCCTGTCCTGGGCTGTTATTTTTGAGCGAGGTGCTGTGTTTTTCTTCCATTCAGCCTCTTTGGGGAATGCTGTGTCAAAGGGGAGTGCTTTATAGTGTGACCTACAATTGGCAAGAGTAGTAGTCTATCCTATTATCAACATTCCATGTACTCAAAAATAAACCTGCTGCTGTGTCAGCAGATTAGGTACAAATCCAGAAGGGGTGATTTGTTAAATTATAGGATAGGAAGAGAAAATAAAATTGGAGTCACTGCTTCAAGGAAGTTTGCACTGCTTTCTGACATCCCCAGCCCGAAGAAGGTTGAATAGTATACAGAGTGTATGTTACTGCCTGGATTGTGAACACCTGAATCAGAAAATTAATAAGGCCTTCATGCTGCTGAAAACATTTAAACTTACACAGGACTCCTAAGACTATAATATAGTATTTTTCTGTGTGATTGGAAAGAAATAAATTCACAATTTTTACTTCCTACAAATAAGGAGTTAGGCTATCAATAAATGTTTGTGATGATGATAAATACTCCTCCAGCAGCTCAGGCAGGCAGGCTCCTCCAGAGATGACATCGACTGGGACTTAGTAAAACAACAGAACCTTTATTTGTATAACAAGGGTAGAGGCAGCCAAGAGACTTCAGCTGTGACACAGGCTGTTTTTACATGGACACCAACCCATATTTAAAATCCCGGGTTCTTAATCCCTGGTTCCTGTGTTTACATGGTCATTTACAATTCAGAATAATAATTAATCTTGGATTAAAGTGTTCATGGTCAATATGTGTTTAGTCTAACACTGATGACTGAAAAATCTGATGATGCTGAGCTGCTGAATTTCATTGCCTTCTTCTGCTATGATTTTTGCTCCCCTTTAGAGATATCTTTGAACAATCCCAGGGCTAATCTATACACCAGGTTTAGGGGAAGAGAAATCAAAATGCTGATTTCCTGGCCAGAGCCCCAGAAAGCGCTGAAAACCATAGAGACATTCCTGGGTAGAAAGAATGTTTGCTCTATCTACTAATGTCTATGCTCAATATGTACTAAATGTTTACATGGACGTTATTCCGGGCTTATTTTATCGTGTGTCAAATTAACCCTTGAAGTTCAAGGTTGAATAAATCTGAGTTAAATATTAATCCTAGGTCATTTAAGCACTGAATACTAGGGGTGGGAAGTTCGGATCATCCGGTATCCAATACTGCCAGTATTTTGGTGTACCGGCAGTATCGGATTACTCCAGTATTTGGGGGTACCGGTACCGGATCCCCGTGTCGGATTTTTTTACATTGCGGCCATTGAAATGAATGGCTGCAATGTAAAAAAAGAAACAAAAAAAAACCCCAAACACTTTCCCTCCCCAGTCCAGGATGTGCGGGTGGAAGGGGGGACACCCCCCACCCACCCTGCCCAGCCTGGATTTTTATAAAAAAATGTTTTCCCCGAAGTCCCTGCTAGTGCGGGCTCCAGGCCGCCGCCGGTGACCCACAGCCTGCAGCAGCAGGTAGGTACTGTGGTACTAGGGTGATCCCTGGGGTGGGGGGTGGTTTAACACACAGCCTGGGAGGGGGAGGGGGGAGGTATTTTTTCCCCCATTGATTTCAATGGGGACAGTTCCCCATTGAAATCAATGCAATAAATCCGGCACTGGTAATCCAGTTTTAATCTGGTAATCCATTTTTTTGTAAACCGGTAACCGGTAAAACCGGTAGCCGGTATTTGGCCTGATATCCCACCCCTACTGAATACGTGTTTACATGGATATTTAAACCTGGAATGAGACCTTTATATCCGTATTTAGCTTCCATGTAAAAACAGCCAGTGTCTCGTTCTCCCCTCAGGAATAGGCCAGAATAGACTCTCCTCTTAGGAGCAGACCTTTTCAATAGGCCTCTTGCCTCTCTCTTAGGAGCAGGTCTTCTTCTCAGTCGAGTCCAGGCCAGTCTTTGTACATCTGCGCTCTCTAGTAACTGGAGGCACCCCAGACACCCTCTTTAGCTGTTTGTGACAATGATAAATACACAAACACCTGTCAGTTTTGTATAGCATCCTCCATTTGACAAAGTACACTAAAATTGTTTGATTGTACTAAAAAAACAACCCTGTTTCCTTTCTTTAGCATCCTATGGATTAAAAAAGAACAAAGAGTGAAGAAGTGCCCCTTTTCTATTTACTTTTTGCCGTTTCATTGTTTTAATTTTTTTGTAAATTAGATGTTTGAGCTATATTTTGGGTTTTTAAAGCAACAGTCATATAAGGGAAGGTGTAATGGGAAATGGGTGATACACTGGCTGTTTTCAGACGAATGCTCTAATTCCATCATTATTAATAAAAACAGCATTATAGTCATGTGGTTTTAATCAGGATTAAATGTTCTGACGATCACAGTCATGCTGATATAAATCATCAAACCAGTATGGCCATACAAACGCTTATGCCGGTATAGGGGGTCGCTAGGAGGACTCAGTCAGTCCAAAGGTTCACTGAAACTGAATTTCAGTTCCCTGCCTGCCACTCCCATCACGGAAGTGGGCATGGCTCTGCTGCTCCCGTTGCAGAGGGAGATCCAAGGGGTCAGAGGCGAGACACACGGGATCATCATCCTGTTAACCTGCTTCTGGCTTATGACTCTTTATAGGCAGCTTGTGGGCACCTCTGTCTGAAATGCGGCAGCTGGGAGCTGGCGCAGATCTCCTGAGTCCCTTCAGGAAGGGGAGAGTGCCTGTCCTGGTCTCCAAGCCCGGCCAGGAGAGGAGGAGACCCTCAGGCAGCACAGGAACTTCTCAATCCACTCCCAAGACTCCAGAGTGTTGGAGGGAGCATGTGTCTTGCGGGGCTCCTGCCTTGCCAAGGCTCAGAGAGTGGGGAGAAGGCAGAGCCTCTCCAGTAGACAGCTGCCCAAATGCAGCCCACTCTGTTTAAAAAACCGATAAAGGAATGATAAAAAAAAACAAAAAAACTTTGGTGTCTCTGGTCTGATTCCTNCCCTTTTCTATTTACTTTTTGCCGTTTCATTGTTTTTATTTTTTTGTAAATTAGATGTTTGAGCTATATTTTGGGTTTTTAAAGCAACAGTCATATAAGGGAAGGTGTAATGGGAAATGGGTGATACACTGGCTGTTTTCAGACGAATGCTCTAATTCCATCATTATTAATAAAAACAGCATTATAGTCACGTGGTTTTAATCAGGATTAAATGTTCTGACGATCACAGTCATGCTGATATAAATCATCAAACCAGTATGGCCATACAAACGCTTATGCCGGTATAGGGGGTCGCTAGGAGGACTCAGTCAGTCCAAAGGTTCACTGAAACTGAATTTCAGTTCCCTGCCTGCCACTCCCATCACGGAAGTGGGCATGGCTCTGCTGCTCCCGTTGCAGAGGGAGATCCAAGGGGTCAGAGGCGAGACACACGGGATCATCATCCTGTTAACCTGCTTCTGGCTTATGACTCTTTATAGGCAGCTTGTGGGCACCTCTGTCTGAAATGCGGCAGCTGGGAGCTGGCGCAGATCTCCTGAGTCCCTTCAGGAAGGGGAGAGTGCCTGTCCTGGTCTCCAAGCCCGGCCAGGAGAGGAGGAGACCCTCAGGCAGCACAGGAACTTCTCAATCCACTCCCAAGACTCCAGAGTGTTGGAGGGAGCATGTGTCTTGCGGGGCTCCTGCCTTGCCAAGGCTCAGAGAGTGGGGAGAAGGCAGAGCCTCTCCAGTAGACAGCTGCCCAAATGCAGCCCACTCTGTTTAAAAAACCGATAAAGGAATGATAAAAAAAAACAAAAAAACTTTGGTGTCTCTGGTCTGATTCCTACCTGAGTGCCTTTCCTGGTTGCTGTGTGGGCAGCTGTGAACCCCTCTCCTCACAACATCCTTGCCTGTCACTTGCTGTCATGGGTCCCTGGAGTGGATAGGTAGACGGGACGTAAACTCTGCCTCTGAATTTCTATGGTCTCGGGGCTTAATATTGGTTTAGGTGTTCACATGAATGTTATTCTGACATTATTTCAATCTGATATACATAAGACCTTTAAATCCAGGTTGAACTATACTGGTATTTAACCAGGATTCAACTTGGAAGTAGAACTATTTATACGGGTATGGCTGTTCAGACATTAACCTTCAATCCGTATTTATAGGGAATAATACCGGTATTAGGCTCGTCTGAAAATAGCCACTATCGTCAGTCCACATAAGCATTCGACCTATAAGTAGACAAAAAAAGTCTCTATGTTACTGAGGGGGTGACTTCTTCATCTCTTCTTTGAGGTGCACTGTAACCTACTCTCAGCACTGGCACTACACTTCCATCTGCTGTGGAAGTAAGACTGACTAAGAAGGAGAGTCCCAAGCCCTGGCCCTGCCTGTATCAGTCTCAAGCTGGAGGTGCCTAGGAGCCACAGGGATCTGTCCTTACACGAGCCCCACAATCAGGCACTTTACAAGGCAACAGGGATGCATCCCCCCCATGTTCCAACAGCTCTCTTTCTCCCATCCAGCTCCAATTGGTTCATGTCCTGAAGGTGTTGTTCTAAGCAGGGCACCTGGGGATTCACCACAGGGGAGGCTGGCCCAGGATTCAAGAGTGTTTACTGTGGAGGTTTGGCCTCCAGCCTACGTGCTTGACTAGAGAGGAGTGTCAGGTGGCGTGGGTGCTGGCTGGATCCAAGGACCTGGGGACTCCGTAGCTGGAAGCCTTGTCCAAGTGCAATCTGACAATTCCCTCCCCTCCGCCCCGCAAGACTCTCAGTCCTCGGTGTCACTGGGGGCTCAGCTCAGAGGGACAGGAATAAGGTCCCAGCTGGCAGGCAGTGGGGTTGAATGCTCTCCCTTCAGTAGCTGTATCTGTTAGCAGTAGCTTCAGTTGCTGCAGCAGTCCCTCCCTCCCAGATGGTGAGCTAGCTGCCAGCTCTTCGAGGAACAGGAGAGGAGTGCCAAAAAAACAATTTTAGACAAACGGGTCCTGTAAAAGTTGGTGGACACAGACAGCACCTCCTCCCCCATCAAAGCCAAGCAGCTGCAACACCACCCCCACTTCACCTGCCCTGGCCTTCCCCCGTCTCCAGGGTTTGGGCAAAGGGTGGAAAGTCCCCATAGGGAAAGGAAAGGCACAACCTTCTCCCAATGGATCACCCTTAGCCCCTGCCCGTCCCTCCAGTGACCCAGCCCAGTCTCCTCATTAGCAGAGACTTCTGTCTCCAGAGCACCTGGAATGTCCATGTTCAGGAGCAAAGAACATTTGGGGACTGGGTGCCCTGTTGGGAGAAAGGGCACCAAGGCAAAATAAGTGGGCCCATAATCCCCCAAACACCAGGGCACTGGAGTTCCACAGGTTTTCTGATTCCCGCTGCTAAATTTTTGGAGGGGCACATGATCCTCTTCCCCCCTCCCCTCCACCACCTATGCTCATTGGACATCAACCCACGCCTGGAGCCCTCCTCCTTGTCATTACACCCAGCCCATCCTTGGTCTAGCCGCTCCCATTTACCTCTCCTCTGTGTCATCACAGCGACTCCCCTTCACTCCCAGTGCTCCCTGTACCCTCTTCCTCTGTCATTCCAACCCCCACCTAGTCCAGACACTCCCAGAGGCCTCTCCTCCACCATTCCACACACTCCCCTTTCAGGTTAGGTTCTCATGGCAGCCTGTGCGGTAAAAAGCCTTTTGCCCCTGCCTTTGCCTCTAGAGGGAGCCTAGCAGGACAGTGTTGCATTCCTAAATAGGGTGGGACCTGCCCTCCTTTCTCTTGTGAGCACATGTCAACCTAGTCACATTCCTAACATTCCTGAACTGAGCAACTGGTTTGTCACCACATGGCTGGGCAGAGACCTCCCTGCCTCGGACTGGGTCATAGAGCAGGTGACCTCCCACGGACCAATCTCAGCAGAGGGGGATAGGACCTTACAAGGGACAGACCGCCCCTTCTTTGCTCTCTTGCCTCTTCCTGCCTGCTCTGACATCTACAAGATCTGGGCTTCTGCCAGATTGGAACTAAGAACTGAGCCCTATGTAAGTTACCTGTACATGGAGTTATATGCCACCAGATTGCCTGCCTGAACCAGTACAGTTTAGGCAGTTGCAGATTCAAAAAGGGTCCTCATACCCCTCAAACTGGACTCTGGGCCTTGCTCAATTACTTATCTTGCTTCTTACCCTTTTGTGCCTTTTTGTACCCGTTTAACCCTATAAGTAAAGCCTAAACTTTTTCTATTCTTAACTCCACTGGGTGTGTGTGTGTTTACCTACAAAGAACGCCTCCCTTTGCCTGGAAGGCATAGCTACCAAAGAGGGAGAAAGGAATTTCCTTCTGGCTCTTTTTGCCCAGACAGCTTTTGACCAAGATAAGCACCTCTGGGTGGCTCCAAGGGTTCTGCGACCTGGAAGGGGGAGAACACCAGATAAAGGGGACTAGGGTGCCTTGGGAAGCTGTGGGCTTATAAACTTCTGGGGTTCACATATCCTGGGTTGTGTGGATTCCCTCTGATTTTTGGAACCCAGGTGGTGGCAGTGAAAACTAGGTTTTTCTGGGGTTTGCCAGCTGTGGGGATCCCAGGTTAGAGATTTGGACAAACACAGTGAGGTGGGTGGCTCAGTTGTATAGCACCCCCTTGCTGTGTTTTGCCGCAGCCTGCTCCCTGTGTTTTACATATGTACACCTAATGATCGCTCCCTCCTTGGTGTTATTTTACCCAATGAGCAAGTATCTACAGAAGCTACATCACAACAACACGCCTCATTAACAGTGCACCCATTAATTGTTGAACCATAAATGGTTCATGCCCTTTATTGTGCATGAACACGTTATTATTTACAGCTGTATGCTCCTTCCTCCCTCCTCGATCCACACCTGCAAGTTCTCGGTATATGTACAGATATATTTGCATATTTACATTGTCTATGCGGGCAATATGCTAGCACAAGACATCCCGGATCCTCCATAGGTTTTGTGGCAGTAGTTCTCCTGCCTGTACACGGGCAGTGGCTTGTGGGAGGGGGTACTCTAAGGGCGTGCCATCCGTCTCAGAGGGCTGTTGGCCCGACACATGATGGGGGACATACCCTGGACCTGATATTTTGCACTGGCCTTGAGGCAGGGGATCCGGTGGTGGGGGAGGTATTAGCTGTGCCCTTGTTATGATTGGGCTACCTCCTCTGGGCTGGTCTTCTGGCGCATGTCTGCCCAAAGAGAGATGCTGAACCAGTTTGGTTGGTTCACCTCCAGAGACTTCTGGAACCAGAAAGGTTCTGGAATGCTCTTGGGGAAATCCCCCCCCCTAATCTTGATGACTGTTCACTTGATGACTTTGTAGCTTTTGGGAACACCTTGCTGATTCAGGCCATCGACCAAACAGCTCCCAGGCGTTAGCTTCCTGAATGCTGACAACGCAGGTCCCCTTGGTTTACAGAGGACCTGCAATGGATGAAGCAGGAGGGACGGTGGCTGGAGTGATGGTGGTGATGTACTCGTGATGAAGCTGATTGATTGCCGCATAGAGTTAGTTTAAGAGCCTATGCTGTGGCTGTGCAGGCAGCAAAGAAGATGTTCTTTGCTACCATCATAGCATTTGTGAAGTTGCATCCAGCTGAGCTTTTCCAGGTGGTGCAGAGGCTGGTCAGTCCGGCCTAACTCCATCTGGAACTGGAATCTTCCAGTGCACGCTGTGACATGTTTGTTGACATTTTTGTGGATAAAATTGCTCAGATTCACCACAACTTCGATGCCGCACTTGTAGCAGTGGGAGAACCTGAGGTAATGAAGCCCCCGCCTTGTTCTGTTTCATGGGATCAGTTTCAGTGGGTATTACCCGCTGGTGCGGTGGATGTCCTTGAGGTGGTTAGAGCCACTTGTTGTGAATTAGAACCATACCCATCCTGGCTGGTCAAGGCCTGCCGTGAGAAGTTAGGACCGTTGCTGACCGGGGTTGTCAATGCCTCCTTTAAGGAGGGCAAGGTGCCAGGCCATCTTAAAGAGGTGGCGGTGCAGCCTCTGCTCAATAAACCATCGCTTGACATTGACTCCGTTGCCAGCTACCAGGTGCCACTCTCTAACTTTCCCTTTTTAGAGAAGGTTACTGAATGGGTGGTGGCTTGGCAGCTTCAGGGGCATCTGGATCGGATCAGTTTTCTTGATCCGATCCAGCTTTCGCCCTGNCCTGGAGCCCTCCTCCTTGTCATTACACCCAGCCCATCCTTGGTCTAGCCGCTCCCATTTACCTCTCCTCTGTGTCATCACAGCGACTCCCCTTCACTCCCAGTGCTCCCTGTACCCTCTTCCTCTGTCATTCCAACCCCCACCTAGTCCAGACACTCCCAGAGGCCTCTCCTCCACCATTCCACACACTCCCCTTTCAGGTTAGGTTCTCATGGCAGCCTGTGCGGTAAAAAGCCTTTTGCCCCTGCCTTTGCCTCTAGAGGGAGCCTAGCAGGACAGTGTTGCATTCCTAAATAGGGTGGGACCTGCCCTCCTTTCTCTTGTGAGCACATGTCAACCTAGTCACATTCCTAACATTCCTGAACTGAGCAACTGGTTTGTCACCACATGGCTGGGCAGAGACCTCCCTGCCTCGGACTGGGTCATAGAGCAGGTGACCTCCCACGGACCAATCTCAGCAGAGGGGGATAGGACCTTACAAGGGACAGACCGCCCCTTCTTTGCTCTCTTGCCTCTTCCTGCCTGCTCTGACATCTACAAGATCTGGGCTTCTGCCAGATTGGAACTAAGAACTGAGCCCTATGTAAGTTACCTGTACATGGAGTTATATGCCACCAGATTGCCTGCCTGAACCAGTACAGTTTAGGCAGTTGCAGATTCAAAAAGGGTCCTCATACCCCTCAAACTGGACTCTGGGCCTTGCTCAATTACTTATCTTGCTTCTTACCCTTTTGTGCCTTTTTGTACCCGTTTAACCCTATAAGTAAAGCCTAAACTTTTTCTATTCTTAACTCCACTGGGTGTGTGTGTGTTTACCTACAAAGAACGCCTCCCTTTGCCTGGAAGGCATAGCTACCAAAGAGGGAGAAAGGAATTTCCTTCTGGCTCTTTTTGCCCAGACAGCTTTTGACCAAGATAAGCACCTCTGGGTGGCTCCAAGGGTTCTGCGTCCTGGAAGGGGGAGAACACCAGATAAAGGGGACTAGGGTGCCTTGGGAAGCTGTGGGCTTTTAAACTTCTGGGGTTCACATATCCTGGGTTGTGTGGATTCCCTCTGATTTTTGGAACCCAGGTGGTGGCAGTGAAAACTAGGTTTTTCTGGGGTTTGCCAGCTGTGGGGATCCCAGGTTAGAGATTTGGACAAACACAGTGAGGTGGGTGGCTCAGTTGTATAGCACCCCCTTGCTGTGTTTTGCCGCAGCCTGCTCCCTGTGTTTTACATATGTACACCTAATGATCGCTCCCTCCTTGGTGTTATTTTACCCAATGAGCAAGTATCTACAGAAGCTACATCACAACAACACGCCTCATTAACAGTGCACCCATTAATTGTTGAACCATAAATGGTTCATGCCCTTTATTGTGCATGAACACGTTATTATTTACAGCTGTATGCTCCTTCCTCCCTCCTCGATCCACACCTGCAAGTTCTCGGTATATGTACAGATATATTTGCATATTTACATTGTCTATGCGGGCAATATGCTAGCACAAGACATCCTGGATCCTCCATAGGTTTTGTGGCAGTAGTTCTCCTGCCTGTACACGGGCAGTGGCTTGTGGGAGGGGGTACTCTAAGGTTGTGCCATCTGTCTCAGAGGGCTGTTGGCCCGACACATGATGGGGGACATACCCTGGACCTGATATTTTGCACTGGCCTTGAGGCAGGGGATCCGGTGGTGGGGGAGGTATTAGCTGTGCCCTTGTTATGATTGGGCTACCTCCTCTGGGCTGGTCTTCTGGCGCATGTCTGCCCAAAGAGAGATGCTGAACCAGTTTGGTTGGTTCACCTCCAGAGACTTCTGGAACCAGAAAGGTTCTGGAATGCTCTTGGGGAAATCCCCCCCCCTAATCTTGATGACTGTTCACTTGATGACTTTGTAGCTTTTGGGAACACCTTGCTGATTCAGGCCATCGACCAAACAGCTCCCAGGCGTTAGCTTCCTGAATGCTGACAACGCAGGTCCCCTTGGTTTACAGAGGACCTGCAATGGATGAAGCAGGAGGGACGGTGGCTGGAGTGATGGTGGTGATGTACTCGTGATGAAGCTGATTGATTGCCGCATAGAGTTAGTTTAAGAGCCTATGCTGTGGCTGTGCAGGCAGCAAAGAAGGTGTTCTTTGCTACCATCATAGCATTTGTGAAGTTGCATCCAGCTGAGCTTTTCCAGGTGGTGCAGAGGCTGGTCAGTCCGGCCTAACTCCATCTGGAACTGGAATCTTCCAGTGCACGCTGTGACATGTTTGTTGACATTTTTGTGGATAAAATTGCTCAGATTCACCACAACTTCGATGCCGCACTTGTAGCAGTGGGAGAACCTGAGGTAATGAAGCCCCCACCTTGTTCTGTTTCATGGGATCAGTTTCAGTGGGTATTACCCGCTGGTGCGGTGGATGTCCTTGAGGTGGTTAGAGCCACTTGTTGTGAATTAGAACCATACCCATCCTGGCTGGTCAAGGCCTGCCGTGAGAAGTTAGGACCGTTGCTGACCGGGGTTGTCAATGCCTCCTTTAAGGAGGGCAAGGTGCCAGGCCATCTTAAAGAGGTGGCGGTGCAGCCTCTGCTCAATAAACCATCGCTTGACATTGACTCCGTTGCCAGCTACCAGGTGCCACTCTCTAACTTTCCCTTTTTAGAGAAGGTTACTGAATGGGTGGTGGCTTGGCAGCTTCAGGGGCATCTGGATCGGATCAGTTTTCTTGATCCGATCCAGCTTTCGCCCTGGGTTTGGCATGGAGACTGCACTTGTGGCTTTGGTCGATGACCTCTGTTGTGAATTGGATCAGGGCAGATCGTCTCTTTTGATTTTATTAGATCTGTTGGCAGTGTTTTATACCGTTGACCATGAGATGTTGGTGGCCCGTCTGCGGGACCAAGCTGGTGTGGGCGGAATTGTTATTGAATGATTCCACTCTTTCCTGGCTGGGAGAACTCAGCGGGTTGTGCTTGGGGAGTGTTCATCATCTCCCCGGAATTTTATGTGTGGAGTCCCACAGGGCTCTATTCTGTCCCCTCTCCTGTTCAACATATATATGAGGCCTTTGGGTGAGGTTGTGAGAGGGTTCGGTGTACATTGCCATCAGTACGCTGATGATACACAGCTTTACCTCTCTTTTTCTGCAGACCCAGATCCGGCAGTCTTGGTGCTTACCCGGTGTCTGGCGGCTGTGGGGGACTGGATGAGGGTGAACAGAATCCTGACAAGATGGAGGTGATGTTGGTGGGTAGGGATGAAGGGGTCATGACCCCCCATCATTGATGGGGTTTGGCTCCCTTTAGCTACTCAGGTCCGTAGTCTGGGGGTGCTTCTCAATTCACAGCTCCGCCTGGATTCCCAGGTGGTGGCAGTAGCAAGGAGTGCCTTTCACCAGTTACATTTGGTGCGACTGCTGCGGCCATATGTTTTGGATGCTGACCTGGCCACCATCATCCATGCCTTCATCACTTCTACACTGGACTACTGCAACACACTCTACGTGGGGCTACCCTTGGTGATGTTTCGGAGGCTGCAGCTGGTGCAGAATGAGGTGGCCCGCCTCGTTACGGGGACGGGTCATCACGAGCACATTACACTAGTGTTCCGTTCTCTGCACTGGCTGCCTATTGTCTTCCGGACCCGATTCAGGATGTTGGTGTTGACCTATAAAGCCCTAAACAGTCTGGGCCCCACTTACCTGTGGGAATCCCTCACGCTCCGGGTTGTGGTGCGGACCCTGCAGTCAGCTGGGGATGCCCGACTCGAAGTCCCCCGGGTTTCTCGGGTGGCGATGATTGGGAGGGCATTCTCGGTGACTGCTCCTAGGCTGTGGAATTCCCTCCCGATGGAGGCCCGCCTGGCCCCAGACCTCCCCTCTTTCCAGAGACAGTGTAAGACCTGGTTGGTTGCTGGGTCTGTATATAAGGCCAGTCAGCTGCCACAGGAAGTTGGGCAGATCATCTGTCTTACTTTCTGGTTCACCTGCCTGTTTGTCTCCTTCCCTTGTTGGTAGATTCTAGATTGCTTTCTCCTGCCCTGAATCCTGTTGTTTGTTTGGGCCTGGACTAGCTCTGTCCTGTCTGATTCTGCTTGTCTTAACCTGTCTGCCTGTCTTTTTCTGTTTGGACTTGTCTTTCTATTTGATTCCTGATCTGTCTGTTTGGACTTTGCTTTGGAACTGGTCCTGTGCCCTTCTGTTTTGCTTGTCCTCCCGTTTTCTCCAGCACTCTAGTTTGCTTTTCCCATTCCCTGGCCCATGTGCTGTTCCCCAGTGTGCCTACCATGTCCTGGACCCTGATCCTGCACTGATGCACCGGGACCTGAGTCCTGATCCTGCACTGATGCGACCCAGGATGTATCCTCCACTAACTCTCCATGCCCCAGCCTGCACTTCTGACACCTCCCTTGGAACTCGGCACTATGGATTTCCTTTTTTAAAAAAATAAATTTTTATTGAAAGTCACCAAATGGTGACGATAACATTGCAAAAACAACAACACAAAAGAGAAAGGGAAAAAAAGAAGAAGGGAAGAGAAAGGGGTATTACGTTCATCAAGCATCTTGAGTTTACAGTTACAAAACAGAGGTGAAGGCACGAGCCATTGCTGTCAGCAGTCTATCCCAGTTTTACATCTTTAGCCATTACTGTTGATGGGGATAATGGTCTTATTATGTACCTATTGCCCAATAGTTCGACCATCCTCATTGTCCATATCTTTTTTACACGGACAGCGCAGCAGCGCCGATGGGCGGAGATGGGTGTGGATGTGTGGGTGAGCACAGCCAGCGAACACCCGGTGCCGCCGAGCAGGGAGACACTTATATGGACAGTGCCACAGGGGGTGGTGGGAAGGAAAGGGGAGGGGCCCGCAAACACCCAGTGGTCAAACACCCATCCCGGGAAACACCGAGCAAACACCTGTGCAAGTACACGGACGGACGGGAATGGCAGAGAAGCCCCGCCCAGCACAGCGACGGCACAACATGTCCGACCAAGGGCAAACGAAGCCGCGCAATGTGGCCCTGCCCCCCAACCGCCAGGACCCGCGCGGGCGGGGCAGGAGGGAGATGGGATGACAGTTGCTACAATGGAGTCGGCTCCACAGAGCCCAAACCGCCCAGCGCCAGGCCCCCCTCCCCAATGCACACCCACAGCAGAGCCGCACACACACAGCAGGTAGCAGAAGCACACAGGGATGGGCACACGGCCCATGGGGGGAAAAAAGGGGGGGGAAGGTACCCACACAACACAGGCAACACCCCCACACCCCTCGCAGAGGCACCCGCACAAGGGGAGAGGTCACAGCACAGCACAACACGGACACACCAGGAAAGGAACACACAAGCCTTTATTAATACGGGGAACCAGCAACAGGGGGCAACAACAACAGGGCAGGGAGGGGGACGGGGCAACAGAAGGGGGGGACAGCGCCAGCAGAGGCAGGCCCGGGACAGAACCCCAGTCAATACGGCCAGCGACCCCGCACCCGGTGCCAGCACTCAGCTTGCGTGCGGTCCAGTCAGTGCAGCTGCTCCAGGACATGCAGGAGCTCCAGCAACTCCCCCTGCTCCCGGGTCCGCTCCACGATCATGGCTTGCACTGAAGGGGACAGAGGGTGTGGAGACAGCCATCAGATCGGGCCGCGGGCATCAAGGAACAGAACCACCCATGGAGGGACACAGGCACATGGCCCAGCANCCCTTGTGCCTTCTGCCTGGGGCGCTTCCCCCCCCGCACCGCCTTGCTGGGGCTTTCCCCCCCCCGGGCATCCCTGGGTCCCCGTGCTCACCCAGCCCCTTCCCACACATGCGGTGGCGTCCGCTCCCATGGCCTTCTCGTGGGCCTTCCTGGTCGCCATCATGGGAGCCCGCACTCATGTGCCCTGCTGCCGTCCTCCTTTAAGGGTTTGCGGCCAGACATCCGGTCCCCCCCCCGGGCATGGCGGCGTGTACGTGCCCCGTGGTGCCGGCGCAGTGGGTCTCCGCCGGTCCGGTCCACGTGGGTGTTTTTGCTTTTACATGGACGCTTGGGTGTTGGACACCCATCTCCACCCGGCTTCCTCACAGCTGCTCCGTGGGTGTTGGCGGTTGTGTCGTGCATGTGCCCCCACCCACTGGTGGACATTTACACGGACACTCTCCCACCCATCCGATGGGTGTTTCCAGGTGTTCATGGGTGGGTGGCATCTGTGTAAAAGTGGCCTATATTTCTTTTAAACACACTGGGTGTTTGTAGCTGTCTATATCAATGTGAACAGTGATAAGTTCCCAACATGGGTTCCAGATTGTATAGAACTCTGCCAGTTTGTCATGGATGTCTGCAGCTATCCGCTCCATGGAAGCCATGAACCACAATCTTTGTATCCAGGTAGGGTTGGACTGGCCAGTGTCTTCCATTTCTGGGTGATGGAATGGATTGCAGCTAGGAAGAGCATCCCGTAAGAAACCTTATGCATGTTATTCACAGAGTTAGGGGGATACAATCCCAGCAGTGCCACCCGGGGTGATAATTCAACATTTGGCACCAATAACTTTTTAATAGAGTCCCAAACACTGCACTATTTTGTTGTTTGTTTATTTTATTGGCACTGGCTTCCGCCCTGGCCCACAAAACACATACACATACAAAAACAAATTTGGATCTGACAAATTTGCTAATAGGGCCAAAGGTTGAAAGGGGTCCAACCCCTTGCCCTCCAAAGTGGGCTTCAGCCAAGTCTCCCTCAAACGGGCATAGTACAGGCAGATGAAAATTAAATGCTCCACTGATTCAATCTCTGAGAGGGAGCAAGAACATTTACGATCCCCATATGGGACTTTGGCATATCGGCCCTCTACCACTGAGGTTTGGGTGAGGTTAAATCGAAAAAGCGTATAGTGTCGCCTCACATGGACATTCCTCAATATGTCCAGATATGGTTCTCTTCTAGCAGAGATCTTACTGACAGCCAATCCGGGGGCCACCTTCCATCCCTTAAGCACAGCATAGTCCTCCTGGTTCGCTATGTCCCTAGATCTTTGCTCAAACAGGGCCCTTATTCCAGCTAAGGATTGCCCAGCTAGATACTGGAACGAGAAGCCCAGACCATTCAGTAGTGCTGCCACATAGTGTATCCAGGGGTAGGGCCTAGCTCCCTCATGCTGGAGTTCCTCTCTTAAACAGAGTGATTGTAGGGCATCAGGAGAGCAGGCGAACAACTTAACCCAATACCTCGTAAGAGATAGCCTAACCTGGTGCTCTATCGAGGGCACATTTAGCTCTGCCCTTACCACTGCACCAGGAGTGCTGGCCCTCACCTTAAGGACTCTGCAGAGGAAATTATTCTGGACCCGTTCCAGAATCAAATACCCCAGGAACACTACACACTCAACTCCAAAGGTCAACATGGGTATTATTTTCACATGAAACACCTCTAATATCATAGGAATGGGTATACCATAGGAAAGATTATAGGCCTTCAAAATGGCTTTTACAGCAGTGAGCGATAACCTGGCTCTGTGTTGGACCCATGTACATCTGGAGGTAATTACCGTGCCAAGGTACAGAAATTTATTCACCACCTCTATGGACACATTCGAGACTAGCCACTCTACCTTCTTTTGAGGCTTCCCCCCAACAATCAAAATCTTAGTTTTCTTAGCATTGACCTCCAACCCATTTAATGCAGAATGTTCTAATAAGCTTCTGATCGCGGTTCGCAAACCTTTCTCGGTCTGAGCAAACACCGCCAGATCATCGGCATACTGTAATGCATGCATCTGATAGTTCTGGATTTTGGGAGGATGGGGATTATGGGCCCTAAGAGTATCGATTAAGTCTGCAACATACAAGTTGAAAAGGAGGGGGGCTAGCGGACAACCCTGCAGAACTCCTCTCTGAATTGGAAATGGGCCACTGGAAGCACTCTGAAATCTACCCTCCACTTGCACTCTTGGGCACTGCCACTAGCAGTGGAGGTACGTGCTGCTCTGTCCACAACCTCACCAACATCTGTCTGGATAATTTGCATTCATTTGGTGGATTTGCATTGGTGTTAGACATACCCTCATGGTAAGCTTGATTTGGGGATCTTTTATCATGAGTGATTTGGCGCATTGAAACATTTGCTCCTAAATACTGCTCATATTTTCCTGCACTATGGACTTCCTGTGTGAGTGATCTCTCCTCCCTTCCCAACTGTCACGACCCCCTCAGAACTTTGTGCTATGGACTTTCTGCGTGAGTGTCCATCCCTGCCCCCCAGGTGCAGGGATCCCATTGGAACTTTGTGTTATTGGCTGCCAGTGTGAGTGATGTCTGTGGGAGGAGTGGCATTTCCCCGCCCACATCTGCTGTGACTCCCTTTAAACTGCATCCTATGGATTGCCAGTGTGAATGATCTGTGGCCTGTGGTGTTGATGACATCTGGAAGAGTCTGGACTGGCAGCCTGCCAGGGGGACTGGTTGTTTGGGCTGCATCCGGCTGCTTTCATATGTCTCCCTTCTACTTTCCCCTTTTCTTCCTGTGCTTGCGATGGAGTGTGCACTTTGCTTCCTGCAACCAGCTTTTGGTGGGTGGTGACTGGTTCCCCCTGTGGCTGGCTGGCACCAACATGTGCCAGCAGGGATGCCAGGGGCTGCTTCCCCAGCCTCTGCCCCCACCCTCCCAGAGTAACAGTGGAGGGTGGGTGGAAGCAGCTGCTGTGGCTTCTTTTGAGGGCTTGTTGCGGGCTTTTTGCTGCAGCTGCTGCCACTTGTCATCTGGGCCCCGATCCTGCACCAGCCACTCCAGTTGCTGCTCCAGCTGCTCCCCCACTATCCATCTGAGGGGAGGAAAAGATCTGACTGTAAGGAGTGGGGGGGAGAGGGAACCTTAAAGGTGGGACACCCATACTGGGTGCCCCGGCCAAACCCCACCCCCCACTGGAACAGGAAGTGCCTCGGGGGCACTAAAGGGAG
>QEPC01000119.1:812172-841643 GCA_003113815.1 Sphenodon punctatus | reverse complement strand
TGGGGGTGCTGCTGGTGTACCGGGCCCCTTCCTGCCCGGCTGCATCCCTTGCTGCTCTAGCAGAACTGGCCTCGGAGGTGGCGCTGGGCTCCCCTAGGAGCTTGGTCCTGGGGGACTTCAATGCCCATGCTGATGCTGGCCTTGCAGGAGCGGAGCGGGAGTTCATGGCTGCCATGGCAACCATGGACTTGCCCCAAATAGTCAACTGCCCAACCCACGTGGAGGGGCATACCCTCGACCTGGTCTTCTGTTCAGGCCTTGAGGCGGGTGATCCGCTAGTGGGGGATGTCAGGATGACACCATTGTCATGGACGGATCATTATCTCCTACAGGCCTGCCTCCCGGCACACCACCTCCAGAAGAGGATGGAACCAATTAGGTTGGTCCGCCCTTGGAGGCTGATGGAACTACCGAGATTCCAGGAGGCCCTGGGGGAAGTTATCCCTAGACCCTGACGGCCACACTGTCGATGAGCTGGTCCAGTTCTGGAACACCTTGATGGAGGTTAATTATTGAGAAAAAATTATTTGCAGCATGTTATGTTGTCCTATAAATTACCAATGTTTCCCCCCCCCTCCCATGTTTTGCTTTTGCTAGCTAAGTAAACGTTCAAACTTCTAAAACATAAAGAGCTTAATATTAAAATTGGAGCTGGCCGAATAGGACTTACTTGACTTTACTTTTTGATAATTGGCATAAGGCTTTATTTAGAAAAGCCTTGTTAGTTGTTACAGTGCTGCAGAGTGAGCGGGACTATGATGAGGCAGGCTGAAGTGTGAGACAGTGCAGGTTAGAGGGGAAGAGTACTCCCCTCCCCTTCTCTCCACCACTGCATTATACTTTTTCCAAAAGACAGAAAGAGGGGGAGAGGCAGCCCCGAGACTGAGGCAGAGTTGGAGATGTCTAGTCTTTGCTCTTGCACAAAACCCAAACCTTGTCCCCCTCCCATCAGTGCATACAGAACACCTGTAAAGAATCCAGAATGCACCGCTTTTACGGGGCTGCTGTTAGCGGAAAGTCTAACCATTTTTCTGGGAGGAGCTGGACGGATTACTGACCAGCACTGCCCGCTAGGTAGTCACATGACACAAACCCTATCGCTAGTTCCCCAGAGCGCACTAGCTCTGACTTCCTAACACCCGTCCTACTTGCATTGACCTGCACTTCTGGGGAGCCACTCCATTGGCTGGGAGACATGAGGGGGCGGGACTTTCTTGGAGCGGGCCGGGAGTGCGCAGGCGCCAGCAGCTGGGGCGGAAGCTGTTTAAACTTGTGGCGCGTGGCCTGCTCTCGCCGAATCTTTTGCTCGGGCTTGCCAGTTACCATGGAGACCGTCCTGTCAGGTATCGAGCCCGGTTCGAACCGCCGTTGCGGAAGGTTGTGGCCAGAGGCCCAGACACCGGGGGGGTTGTCGGTTCCTGGGTGTGCCCCCTCCCCGCGGCTTGAGAACCGACTCCAGCACATACTCATTCCCTCCTTCGGAATAGATTCCCTAAGAACTCTCCCCTCCCCTTTGCAGCCCTGTGAGCAAAATAGGGGAAAGGAAAAGCGTATATCGTTAATTACAGCTACACAAACACACACGCTGTGTATAAAGTGCATGTCTATAATTACACGTATTGTGTATACACCCGTCCATGTGCAGCATAGGCAATTATACCCTATCATTTCGTGTAATGTATACAATTATGTTAAAATATTTTATGTGTAACTTACATAAAGTTTTATGATTTATACTCGTGAATATTGTATAACACCGAGGTCTATGCCACAACCTCCCAGTGAGGGTGGGGAGTGTACTGTTGATGCTATGGCTCCCCCTGTGAGCCTCAGGCATGGAAGGTGGGCGTTTTATGGGGTATAGGGTGTGTTTTGGGGGAGGGTTGGTTGAAGGGTGGGATTTTTATGGGAAATACTCATTTGTGTTTCTGATGTTTATTGTTAAGGAGGTATGGGAGGAGACTGGATGGGAGCAGGATTGTTCAAAGCTGAGTTTGTTCAGATTTGAATTGTATTTTTAACACTTGTTAACTCCCATAGTCCTTGTTTGGGAAAGGGCAGCATGAAATGCTAAAATATTATTAATCTAAATTGCATAAAATTATATATTATTTGACTTTGGGGTTGACAGGACTACACTAATAAATAAAATATGAATTAATCTTTCTAAGTTGCAATTTTTCTTTTCTCTTGTTTTCATTCTTGTTTTTCTCTCTTTGGTCCTTAATTTTTTTCATTGTTCCCTTTTAACGTTCTCCTTATGGGTGTGGCTAGACAAAGAGCATATGCTGATGTATAATTGTTTTTCTTTTCCCCCCAGATGTTGTGGCATATGTGGATGTGTGGTCATCCAATAGGACAGAAAACTATTCAAAAGCATTTACAAAACAACTTCTTGATATGGGAGCAAAAGTGAGTACTTGAATCAGAATAGCTAAGTTCCTTTATTCTAAATACCCATGTGTATTTTTAGTACTTGGAAAACTTCCTTGTGCAGTGGTTAGGGTGACTATGTGGCATATGTAAAAGCCTCTTGTAAGGGGTAAGGGAATAAAAAATGAAGAATTAATCATGCATGCCTCCTTTAGCTAGTCCAGATGCCTTAACATTAACATAACTACTGTTCATAGTAGCCTGTGCCACATTCATAACTCTACTCTCTTAAATAGGTCCGCAACCTTTATATACTACTTTATTAGTACCTCCTCAAACAATGGAATCGTAGGTATTTGGTAGTGACTAAAGGGTTGGTTTTACAGTTGTGACCTGTGACATATAATAATGGTAACGACAGGTAAAATGGATGCTCGGGGGAGAAAGAGTATAGGGTGTGAAGAAGATATCCCAGTTAACTCCATGCTTGTCAGCTGTTCTGTGATAAAGAGTACATGAGAAAACAAATGACTGCAGATAACAAAGATTAGCTTTTTTGAGTAAGAAGGTACTTTTGTAGTTGCATAAAACAATAACAACATGTAGAAATGAGATGCTGAGAATCCTGATCAACTGAATTCTTGAAAGTAGATGATGGACCATTTTCAGTTCTTGCAGTTGGGACTCTTCTACCATCTTCCTGAAGTAATCTGTGTGACAGAACTTTCTCCTTGTGCCCTTTATTGAGAAATAGATCATCCACCACCAAATCCTTTAAAAGGATCCCTTCTTTGAGACAAGCCTCTGCGTGTGTTTAAACGAGATGCCACCATGCATGGCCACCCAGGAGCCACTCAGCTGACCGCCTGTCTGAAGGTGGTGCAGGGCGATGCGCGTTCTCGTGAGCCACTCAGTACCCACTCAGTGGTGCAAGCCAAAGAAGTGTGGGGCAACAGATGCCTATGCGTCCGCTGCCCATATGTACTGGAGCAGTCACCCACGCCAGCAGGCCAGTCTGCTGATCATAGGCACTGGGGGGTGGGGACACAGCCTTTGCAAGTCACAGGAACTGGCCATAAGCACTAGGGAGCCTGTACTCACCCCTGGGACATGTAAATTTCAAAGGCCAGCCTGATATACTTCTAGGGCTGCTACCAATGTATTTTTTTCCAGACCACTTAGGAAACGTACATGTTGCAGGGCCTGCATTGGCACCTACGGAACCAATGCAGGCCCTGCAACATGTATGTTTCATAAGTAGCCTGGAAAAATATACATAGGTGGCAATCCTACATGCTTCCCCACCCCTGTGGTTCGTGGCAGTGGAGTATGTGGTGGCTGCCATGGTAGTCGCGCTGGGAAACACCCATTAGAACTTGCCATGCACTTCACCCGAGTAGCTGCTCTGCAGCTGTGCCACTCAGCAGTCACTACCCCCACCCTTGCTTGTTTTAAAACACCCTCTGTCTGGACTTCCAGTCTTTCTCCTCTGTGAAATAAGCGCAAGGCTGGCTGCCCAGAGGTTCCTGGAAGCTAGGGGCAGAATGTCACATGGGCTTCTCCCTTATTCCACTCCACTGTCTTCAGCTTTACAAACAAGAATTTTTAACTTGCATTTTTATATAAAATTGATTTAAGTGTTTAATGTTTATAGCAAATTGTGATGGGACAGCCTTGTGGTTGATCCAGGGACCCGTCACAAAGGAGGCTAGACTATACAGATGTTTCAAAACCAACAAATCAAGCTGCTTTACTAGGAAAGATTGTTGAAGTATTTACATCCCCCTCTGGGATGGTAAGAGATTTTTATTTATTTATTTATTTTATAAATTTGTACCCCACCTCTCCTGCGAGCAGCCCGGGGCGGCTTCCAACAATAAAATGGCGTACATAAAAACAATTAAAAACCATCGATAACCATACAAAATCATTAAATCAGGGCTCAGGACCTTCATTTAAACAATAATAAATAAACAATGAATAAATAAGGTGGGGGGCTAAAAAAATCCCCTTACCCCACCCTCCCCAAAGGCCTGGGCGAACAGCCAGGTTTTACAACTTCGCCGGAATGTCAACTCCGGAAGGGAGTTCCAAAGTTCCAAAGGCGCGGCCCAGCCACCGAGAATGCCCTCTCCATTGTGACCCCCCGCTTAACATGGGGGACCTCCAAGAAGGCAACCCTGGCAGACCGAACGAGCCCTAAACGGCCCTAAATGGTCTGGGCCCGGCTTACCTGCGGGACTGCCTCAGGCCCCGGATTGCATTGTGGCCCCTGCGATCGGCCGGGGATGCCCAACTTGAAGTCCCCTGGGTTGCCTGGGTGGCGACGATGGGGAGGGCATTCTCGGTGGCTGCTCCCAGGGTGTGGAACTCCTGATGGAGACCCGCCTGGACCCGGACCTCCTCTCTTTCCAAAGACAGTGTAAGACCTGGCTGTTTCACCAGGCCTTTGGAGAGGGAGAGGGAGAAGGTGGGGTGGGGATGGGAAATTCTGCCCTTTTAGTTCTTTTTATCATTTGAATGTTTTAATGATATTTTATGTGTGTTTTTATTGTTCTTTGTGCATTTTGTAAGCCGCCCTGAGCTGCTCTGTGAGCAGGAGGGGGCGGGGTAGAAAAATAGTTAAATAAATAAATATGCTTTTATGGTGGCTATTAGAAAATGTGCTCCAGCAGTGATCCAAATGTTTTCTGGAACCAGGTCATCCACTAAACATCTGGCAATTTATAACAGNGGAGTGCATGGTGGTTTGTTTGAATCCCTCTTCAATCATTCCACTTGAGTGGGTGCTCC
The DNA here is from genome assembly GCA_003113815.1 of Sphenodon punctatus. Lineage (NCBI taxonomy): Eukaryota > Metazoa > Chordata > Lepidosauria > Sphenodontia > Sphenodontidae > Sphenodon > Sphenodon punctatus. Next base: position 836,477 of record QEPC01000119.1, on the reverse strand, counting down.
ATGGCGGTGCTACTCAGCAGCCATGCCCCCCTCCCTCCCCATATCACCTTGCTCGTTTAAAAAAACCCCACTGTCTTCCCCACAGTTTCCAAGCCCAAACTGGTCCCATAAACTCCCTTTCTGAGATTTCCCCACAACCATCAGTCGCTCACTCCACAATCCACACTGCTCTGTGCTGTACAGCCAATTACTGCTTTTTCCACGCAACCATCAGTCGCTCACTCCACAATCCACACTGCTCTGTGCTGTACAGCCAATTACTGCTTTTTCCACGCTACAACCTTGGAGTTGGACCCAAAACCACAGCTCTAGATGGCAGTTCCCCTCAGTTACCCCCAGAGCTTGGTAGCCTCCAACTGCCCTTTTCAGGTGCTGTCGGCCATCTTCCCCTGCCTCAGAACCAATCTCTTTAAACTTTGTCAAGTTTCTTTGGCAGCTGCTCAGGCTTCAGCATCAGCCAACTTCCTATTGGTTACTAGAGTGCTCTTTGGTGCTGCCACTCCCCTGGGTTATACCATTTACCTGTTAGCGTTCTTCTTTTGGCTTTTTTCTTTGGCTTTAAATTCTTCTTTGGGCTTTTTTCATTAGTGGAAAAATAAAATAAGCCCATTGTTGGGCCCTCTTTTGTTTGAGTGCCAGAACAAACTTCCTCTTTTCCCATTCCCTATGGTGTTGGATAAGCCCCTCCCAACTCACCAAGGTCTCTCCTGCTCGCTTCCTGGGGCTTCCCTTGGTGTTCTGTCTGAATGTCTAGCCTACTTATAGGCTGTTTCCCTCTCAAGACCACTCCTTTCCATCTCGTGCAAGGGACTCCTTCTCATAAAGAACATAAGAAGTTCCATACTGGGTCGCGCCCAGTGGTCCTTTGAGCCCAACATTCTTCTCGGACAGTGGCCATTCTCGGTTGCTTCGGAGAAGTACGCAACAGGCCATAACGTAGTGACCTGTTCCCTACTGTTAATTCCCAGCTCCCGACAGTCAGAGGTTACGTCCCCCAACCTGCTTGGCTAGTAGCTATTAATGAACCTATCTTCCAACAAGCTATGCTACTTGCCTTAATCACCTTCTCTGGAAACAAATTCCACAGGTTAATTGTGTATTGTGTGGAAAAAAAACACTTCCTTTTGCTTGTTCTAAATCTGCTGCCAGTTAGTTTCATGGAGCGTCCTCTAGATTTAGTGCTATATGAGAGGGTAAACAACAACTTCCTATTTATTTGTTTCACTCCACTCATGATTTTATAAACTTCTATCATATGCCTTCTCAGTCATCTCCAAGTTGGAAGAAGCCTAACCTATCAAGCTTCTTGTACGGAAGCCATTTATCTTTTTTGTTGCCCTCCTCTGTACCTTTTCCAGTTCTACTGTATCTCTTTGAGACGGGGTGACCAGAACTGCACACAACATTCAAGATGTGTTTGGCCCCGTAGCATCGTTATGATATCTTCTGTTTTGTTCTCTATTTCAAAACAAAACTCTTTACAGTTTAAAAAACCTTTAAAGGCAGAACCATTTCCAAACCAAAAAACTTCCCTTTTCAAAACAATTTCACAAAATACATTTTTCCCTCACTTAAACTCCAAAAAATATGAAACTGAATTCCAATTCCAATTAAAAAAACATTTCGCAACATGCATTGCAACAAAACATAAACGCCAAAAAGCATGGAAATTATTTACAGCTCTTCTATCTATATTCCATCATTTATCATCAACATTAAGGGAAGATATCTACTTAATTTATTACGATACATAATTAGTTTAGTTAGTGTTAAATAGTAATAAGACTATCACATTATTTCATTACAGGTCATTTATCTATTATCACCTCCAAATTTTTTTTTTAAAATGCCTTAACTGTACTTTGCATGTATAGAAATTGTATAAAGTTTATACAATGAAATTCTTACAATGAAAGTTTATACAACTGTATACAATGAAATCACTTATACAATGCAATTCTACACAAAAGAACAGAGTTAAGGAATTTAGAAAAAAATTGGGATAAGTTTGGGGCTAGGGAAGCTGCATGGGGCTGTTTTTTTAAAAAAAGCTGCCCGCCCACCCGGTTCAGGCTGCTGCTGCTGCTGCTGCAGAGTAGAGCCTCCTCCCGCTGCCCATTGGCCCGGAGAGAACACCCACCGCCTGAGAGCCGTGTGGCTGGGAACAGGCTGCCTGCTCCCCACCTGACTCTCCGCTCCTGTCCGGCTAGGGGGGCTGGCAGCTCGGGTGGATCTGGATGCAGACAGTGGGAGCTGGGACTCTGCAGAGCCACCGCCTGAGCAAGCTCTGGGCAGGACCGCACAAATGGGGGGGGAGTATTCTGGCTGCTGCAGCCAGAAAATCCTTTTCCAAATGATACCTAACATTCTGTTTGCCTTTTTGACTGCCACTGCATACTGAGCTGAGAATTTCAATTAATTGTCCACAATGACTCAAAGATCCATTTCCTGAGTTGTAACTCCTAATCTAGAACCCAGCATTGTGCAGGTATAGTTCGGATGATTTTTCCCTATTCCTATGTACAACACTTGTCAACATTGAATCACCCAGACCTTAACTATCTTGAATAACTTTGCATCCTCTTCAAATTTGATCACCTCACTCTTTACTCCCCATTCCAGGTCATTAATGAATAAATTAAAGTGCCCCTGTCCCAGTACAGACCCCTGAGGCTCCCCACTATTTATTTCCCTCCATTGTGAAAACTGACCATTTAGTCCTAACCTTTGTTTCCTATCCTTTAACCAGTTACTGATCCACAATATGACACTGCCTTCTATCCCATGACTATTTAGTTTCCTCAAGAGTCTCTCGTGGAGGACTGCATCAAATGCTTTCTGAAAATCCAGATATTCTATATTGACTGGCTCACCTTTAGCCACGTTCTTATTTTACACCCTCAAAGTTCCAGTAGATTATTGAGGCATGACTTCCCTTTGCGAAAACCATATTGGCTCTCTCTTAAGTCATGTTTATCAGTATGCCCAATAATTTCATATTTGAGTTTCTTCAGAACTCTTGAGTGAATACCATCTGGTCCTGGTGACTTGTTACTATTTCATTTGTCAATTTGCTCTAGTACTACTTGTAGAGTCATGTTGATTTGTGACAGTTCTTCTGATCCATCACCTACAAAGAATTATTTTGGCGTGGATATCTCCTCCGCATCCTTTGCAGTGAAGACCAAAGCAAAGAACTCATTTAGCTTCTTGACAATTGCCTTTTCATCCCCGAGGACCCCTTTCACTACCTGGCTATCTAATGGTCATCTCTAGCAGGCTTCCTGCTTTTGATGTACTTGAAAAGTGTTTGTTGTTACTTTTTGAATCGTTGGAAAGATAGCGGTTGTGACATTCCCATCCACCACCTAATTCCTGTCATTTCCACCAGTCCAATCCCCTCCTTCCGTCTCCCGCCTTGTCATCCCTCAGAACCCCTTTCACTGTCTGATCATCTCTAGCAGGCTTCCTGCTTTTAATATACTTGAAAAGGTGTTTGTTATTAATTTTTGCATCATTAGCAAAGTAGGGTTTACCTATGTTGTAGCTGATAGTTACAGCTGTGGGAAGAAATGCTTCCCATTAGGACAGGGGTGGGGAACCTCTGGCCTGGGTGCCAAATGTGGCCTGTGGCAAGTTTTTATCTGGCCCTTTTCTACTTCCTGGATCTGACCCTTGAATCCAGTTCTTATCTCCAATCACTGGAAAACAGCTCAAGGGAAGGGAGCAGGGATGAGGTCATGTAGCAAGGACAGGGGACAGTTCTATGGCACAGATCCATGATTTGGGCCCTCCTTTCCTTGAGTGCATCCCTTAAGCACCCGCGTCCCAACTTCTGTGGTCCTTGGAGCTTGTGCAAGCTTTCAAAGTGGCCTCTGGGAGGGAAATGTTTCCCCACTCTGTATATTTATCATTGGTCAGTGCCATCCAGAAAATACTACAATCTATGGAGTCTGCATTTCATGTTAGCTGATAAGGCTACAGCTATGACTTCTTTAATGAGATCCTGGATAGTAGCAACACTGGTGAAAAAGGTACAATAGGAGGTTAAACTAGTGTTTTTAGAACAAAGATTCTCAATCCTTCCCATACCTAGAGCACTATGGGACCCCTTACCTATACCAGAACTTCTTCAATCATATATCATGAACCCTCCTGTTTCATGATATATGATTGTGAACAACAGACTGCTTTTTGCAGTCATTGAGTCATGCCCCACAGTTTTGTCTATTTAGTGGCATCATGGGGCAGGGAAATGCCATTTCATGGCTACAGGAAACTGAAATCCACATAATCATGATTAGGATGAATGAAGCAGTTCAGATGACTTAAATGCATTGTTTAAGAATGTCTACAGGTTTTGTCTGGCATTATTAGTATTTAGGTTCCTTTTATTTAAGGTTATTTCTGCAAAACCTAAGTACTAGAAACATGCTCTTATATAAAATAAAGAACAGGAAACTGAGAGGAAAATTTCCCTGGACCCTCTCTGGTTGATAACCCCTTGCCTAAAACAAAAAAGTGTGTGCATAGTCTGCTTTCTTTACTCTGTCTCATCACAACATTTTTCCTTGAGGTGTCAGGGTTTTTGTTTTTTTTTAAAAGTAGTTTTAAAGTAGTTTGATTGGTCAGGTTGTTTGAGGGTCCTGTGTGTAGCCTACTTACACATGAAACCTCTAAAATAAAATCTGCAGTAATAGTAAAGTACTTTATTTAAAGTAAGGTTTCTATAGGGTTTTTTGAGCTATTAAAATGTCTTAAAATTTTCTCCTTTTTAAAACTAGGTTTCAAAAACTTTTAACAAGGAAGTAACTCATGTAGTCTTCAAAGAAGGACATGTGGGTACATGGAATAAAGCACAAAAGACAGGCGTAAAATTAGTTTCCGTGCTCTGGGTGGAAAAGTGAGTATTGCTTTTTACTAAAAGATGTTACTTGCCAAAAAAACAGAAGAAAATCTTAAGGAAAACTGAAAATAGTGCTAAGTCGAAGAGTAGAAAAGTACAATGCCTATGACTTTTGCAAGGTATGGGAAAGGCGTGGTCCAAAAGCTTACATACCTCCACCAACTGTAGTTGGTCCAATAAAAGATATTGCTTTACTATCGCCAACACAGCAACGCTACTTTCTCTATATGACTTTTGTGTAACTTGAGTTCTGGCTGTTTCCTTGAGAGATCCCAGGCTAACTTGATATATACTTGAGAGTATATTTATCTTAGGGAGTACTACAGCCTAAGGAAGATAACAGTAAGGTTCTGTACTATAAAAAAATTCTATAAAACAAAAAATAAAGTGACCCCTCCTGTCCCTAATATTCATAAAAATGTGCACTTCTCCATTTATCATAGATGTGGGACCAGAATGCTATTATCTAATAAGGTTGAAGAAAATGTGTTCTTGATTAAATTTGTAGGATTTACTTAGGAACAGATTAATTATATTCACCCCCCATTTAAAGATTTATTCAAATAGTAAAACTTTTAGGATCACTTTATGGTACACTTTCAGGTGTCACAGATAAAGGGAGACCTACTTTAATTGTTTATAATCCCTATGAGATCTGGTAGGAGCATGGCAATTCTTTTGTGAAAGTTCTCAGCTTAAAGTTAAAATACAAAATAGAAACTTTGATTTTGATTCTGAAGATGCAGGATGGGGAGATTTTCAGTGATTTATAGGCCTTAGAGAGACTTGGATAATTTGTCCAGGAGAGAGAAAATGGACAATTATTTTGGTTTGTATGGTAACACTTAAGCATGCTGTTGCACCTCATACTTTTGTCAAAGTCTTTGTGGTGTTGCTAGCTGCTACAGAATTTAAAGGCCCTTTTTAATGGTGACAAAGTTGTGTCCGTGACAAATTTCAACTTTCTATTGATTTTGGTGCTAGAGCTGCTGAACTTAGAACTGGATCTGAGGAACTGTCACAAATCAACGTGACTCTAAAAGGTACTAGAGCAAATTGACAAATTAAATAGTAACAAGTCATCAGGACCAGATGGTATTCACCAAAGAGTTCTGAAGGAACTCAAATTGTGTTAAATAGGCTTAACATATATATATATTTTTTAAATGAGGAAAGTAACATTTTATTTCATCTTATTCCTATACACAAGTGAAACTTGTAAATTAATTGTGCCCTTTAAAAATACCAATAAAGTTATGTATACAATCCTAGAACATAGTTACAAAATGCAAACATTAATGTTCTGGTTGCTGAGCAGTCTGACATTTTGCAGGATCAGGCCTGCAACTCCACAAGTTTTCCAGCCAGAGAGCTTGTAGTTAGAACCAGAACAGCAGCCAAATCCCAAAATCCACATACACATACGTAAGCATTTCCTCATTGAGGGAGGCACCTTGCCAGGTTACTAACCTTGAACTTAAAGTTAAGTTCTTTAACTTAACTCCTGCCTCTCTTCTCCTTCTCCCCAGCTTCTCTTGATGAGGTCTCCTCGCTTTGTTCAACCGCTCCACATGTCCACTTGACCCCATCCCCTCTTGCCTCCTAAGGGCAATTGCCTCCACTGCTGCACCTTCTCTGCTGCACATCATCAATCTCTCCCTCTCTACTGTGTCATTTCCATTGGCTTTCAAACACACTACCGTCTCCCCTATCCTTAAGAAGGCTACTCTGACCCCTCTGATCCTTCCAGCTATCGACCCATTTCACTCCTACCCTTTGCTTCCAAGCTCTTGGAGCGAGCTGTCTACACGTGCTGTCTGCTCTCCATATTCCTTGCTTGAACCCCTCCAATTGGGCTTCTGTCCTTTCCACTCAACTGAGACTGCCCTTGCCAAAATAACCAATGACCTTCTCTTAGCTAAGTCCAAGGGCCTCTACTCTGTTCTTGTCCTCCTCAATCTTTCTGCTGCCTTTGACACTGTCGCTCATTGCTCCTGGATTTGCTGTGCTCCCTTGGTTTCCAAGACTGTTCTCAACTGGTTCTCTTCGTATCTCTTGAATCGCTCCTTCAATGTTTCTCTTGCTGGTGCCTCCTCTACGTCGTTTCCCCTCTCTGTGGGCATCCCCCCAAGGCTCTGTCTTGGGTCCCCTTCTCTTCTCCCTTTACACTCTTTCTCTGGGTAAACTCATTGAAACCCACAGTTTCCAGTAGTACCTGTACGCTATTCACACACAACTCTTTCTCCGCTTCCACGTTCTCCCCCTCCAGACTCTTATTGCTAACTGTCTTGCTGACATCTCTGCCTGGATGTCTCATCGCCAACTCAAGTTTAATATGGCCTAGAGGACTGAACTACTCATCTTTCCCCCAGAACGTTTGCCTCCTACTTCCCTCTTAATTTCCATTGAGGGAATCGCCATCCAACCAGTCTTTCAGGCGTGTAGTCTGGAATTCATCGTTGACTCTTCCCTTTCTCTCAAGCCTCCGATCCAAGCTGTTTCTAAATCCTGTTGTTTTGCTCTGTACAATATTGCTAAAATCCGGCCCTGCCTTACTGTTGCCACTGCAAAAACCCTAGTCCATGTTTTAGCTATCTCTCGCCTTGACTACTGCAGTTTCTGCCTTACTGGACTCCATGCTCAGCCCCTCCTTTCCGCCCTGCACTGCCTCCCTCTACAGGAAAATCAGCACAAGCTCCTGGTCTTCACCGTCAAGGCTCTTCATGACCTTGCTCCCTCATCTCTCTACGCTCTTGTATCCCACCACACTCCTATCTGGGAACTTCGCTCCTCCTCTGCCTCCACCCTTGTCTGATCGTGACCCCCTTGCTCCTCTAAACGTCTTTGCCTTTTGTCTCTTGCTCCCCCTCATGCCTGGCACTCCCTCCCTGCATACGTTTGCTCTGCTCCTTCTCTCCCAACTTTCAAATCCCTCCTGAAAACCCACCTTTTCCATCAGGCCTTCCCTAGCCTGTCATGAGTGAAACTACATCCATCCCCTCTCCGAACCTAATTCCCTGTAACTACACGAAGCATGTGAGCCTGCAACTTCTCAACCTCATTAATATATTCTTGTCTCTCCCGATGTTTACCTCTTCCTTGTCTCTTAGATTGTAAGCCCCTTAGGGGCAGGGACCTGTCTGTAACTATAGATTGTACAGTGCCAGGTACATTGCTGATACTACATAAATAATAATAATAACTTTGAATAGTTACAATAACCTTGAGTAGCCCAGGGTACCAATGCAGGCCCTCCAACATCTATTTTTCATAGGTGTCCTGGAATAAGTTGCATATATGACAACTCTAACTTTGAGAAAACCCTTTCTGGGTGTGCCCTGGAAGTGTGGTGGTGGTGGTTCTGCTCCACTCACCGCTTTTGAGCCATTCCCTGGACTCAACCAAGCATTCTATCCCAGCTTAATGTAGAGCTCATTCAGCTCAACTGGCCAGCAGCTTCCTTTCTGTTCCCAGGTGAGGTCAATTAGCAGGGTTAATAATCTTCTTGGAAAACTCAGACTGCATTCACATGAGATTATTATTATTATTAGTAGTAACCATTTATATAGCGTCAGCAATGTACCTGGCGAGAGAGAGACAAGGGGTGTAACATTCATGAGGATGTGAGGTCTCAAGTGCACGAGCTTGGCTTGTGCTTACATCGAGAATGATGGCTGACTGGTCCATGTGATGAGGATATGAGTACACAGACCTTAGGTAACAGATAGTACTGGATGGTAGGTATCAGCAGGAGATGGGAGTGAGGAATTGGGGAGGGCAGAGTGGAAGATGTGGGTCTTGAGGAGGGATTTGAAGGTATGAAGGGAGGGAGTGAGGTAGATGTGGACAGGGAGGGAGTTCCAGGCGTGGGGGAGGCAGCTAGGGAGAAGGGACGAAGGCGGTTGGGGCAGGGGAGGCATGGGAGGGCGAGAGGGGACGGAGGAGAAGCAGAGTTCACGGACTGGAGTACGGAGAGAAATTAGCGCAGAGAGGTGTGGGGGAGCAAGGTTGTGAAGAGCTTTATGGGTGAAGACTAGGAGCTTGTGCAGGATTCATTCAGGAAGGGGGAGCCAGTGAAAAGAGGAGAGACGGGGCTGCACGTGGTCGAAGCGACGGGCAAGGTGGATGACCCTGGCAGCAGAGTTTTGGACGGAGATAAGGGAGGGAGGTGAGAGTGGGGGAGGCCAGTGAGAAGGAGGTTACAGTAATCGAGGCAAGAGATGACCAGGGCATGAACAAGGGTTTTGGCAGAGGAGACTGAGAGAAAAGGGCAAATCTTAGCAACGTTATGGAGGGAGAAGCGACATGATTTGGCAACCGAGTCGATGTAGGGTTTAAAAGAAAGGGGTGAGTCAAAGATGAAGCCTAAGCTACGGGCTTGGGGGACGGGAAGGATGGTGACCCCCATTGATAAGAATTGACAGGGAGAGGAAGGATGTGGGTGGGGGGGGATGAGTTTAGTTTTAGTCACGTTGAGTTTGAGTTGACATTGAGACATCCAGGTAGAGATATCAGAGAGATAGCTGGTGAGGTGAGCTTGAACAGATGAAGAAAGAGAGGGAGTAGAGAGAGAGAGTTGTGTCATCTGCGTAGTGGTGATGTTGGAAGTCATGGGAGGCAATGAGTTTGCCTAGGGACAGGGTGTAGATAGAGAAGAGGAGAGGGCCAAGGACAGAGCCTTGGAGAACACCAACTGAGAGGGGAAAGGAGGAGGAGGTGGAGTTGGCAAGAGACACATTGAAGGAGCGGTCAGAGGTAGGAGGAGAACCAGTCGAGGATGGAGCCACGGAAGCCAAGAGAGTGAAGTGAGTCCAGGAAGAGTGAGTGGGCAACAGTATTGAAGACAGCAGAGAGGTCAAGGAGGACAAGAATGGAGTAGAGGTGATTAGATTTAGCCACAAGAAGATCATTGGTGATCTTAGCGAGAGCAGTTTCAGTAGAGGGAAGGGGGCGGAAGCCAGATTGGAGGGGGTCAAGGGAGGTGTTGGCAGAGAGGAAGTTGAGGCAGCGGGTGTAGACAACACGTTCAAGAAGCTTGGAAGCAAAAGGAGGGAGTGAGACAGGACCATAGCTAGAAAGGTCAGTGGGGTCAAAAGTGGACTTTTTGAGGATAGGCGAGACTGGTGTGCTTGAAGGCGGAGGGAAAGAAGCAAGTAGAGAGGGAGAGGTTGATGTGCAGGAGGGAAGTGGTGACAGTGGAAGCAATGGAGGTCAGGAGGGGGTGGGAACAAGTGGAAAGGTTAGTGGAGGAGAGCAGGGAGGAGATTTCCTCAATGGAGGTGGGAAGGAAGGAGGATAGGAGAGAAGGAGGGAGAAGGGAGGGTGTAGGAAGAGGAGAGGAGCGGGAAGTGATGTAGAGGCAGATCTTGTCTATCCTGGAGGTGAAGAAGGAAGTGAGATCTGAGCAGAATGGGAAGAGGGAGGAGGACGACAGGGGGGCTTGAGAAGGGAGTCAAAGGTGGAGAACAGGTGGCGAGGGTCCCGAGAACAGGACTCACTGCGAGAGGCGTAGTAATGCTGTCTAGTGAGGGAGATAGCAGAAGTAAGGGAGGAGAGAGAGAATTTGAAGTGAAGGAAATCAGCATGAGTGGAATTTGTGCCAGAGGCATTCAGCAGCACGGGTGCAGGAGCGGAAGTGGCAGATACGGGGGGTGAGCCAAGTACGGGGGTTGTGGGAGCGGGGAGGGCGGGAGGATTTGGGGGCAAGGGAGTCACGGGAGTAGGAGCAAGAGAGAGGGGGGAAAAGCATTGAAAGCTGAGGTGGAGAAGACTGAGGGGAGTGAGAGAAGAGGCAAAGTTCAGGGGGTCAATGGCCTGCAGGCCACGGAAGGGGCAAGGAGACGAAGAAGAGGGGGTGTGCAGTGGGAGGCGTTGAAAGGCAAGGAAGCGGTTAGAGATGGAATGAGGATCGAAGGAAAGATCAGAGACAGAGCAGTTCCTAGAGAAGACAAGGTCAAGAGAGAGAGGTCATGAGATGCTTAACACCTCCTCCTATGTGTAAAAGGTATAGGTCACAGGGTTCACCTGATGTAATACACATTAACTCCCCAAAAGCTACGCTTTAAAGCAAGGATTAACAATTGCTTTAAATCAATCACACATTTTTTTGCAACATGATAGGATCAATCCACCTATCAGTCTGCCTTGCTTATTTGCTTACTCTCCTTGCTTACTTACTTACTCTCCTTACTCTCCTTGCTTACTCTCCTTACTTGCTGTAGGAGGGAATAGAGGTGATTTCCCCTCTTGAATGAATCCCCCACTGCCTGCATGATCGGGACAATGCATTACTGACAAGAAAAACAGAAAAAGCAGTACGAGATACCTATTAGCATTTATGGCAGTAGCTTTTGAAGCAGGAGATGAGAACTCTTGAAGCAATGAGGAGGGGAACATGGGAATTTTAAAATGCACAATACAAACGCATGCAACAAAGAGCAGAGGCAGGAGAAGAATGTTACTTCAGATACTAAAAACATTTACTCCAGGTTCTACAGGGGGGTGATCTGTTACAGTTCTTCTAGCAGTGCTTAGCTTATCCATACTGTGAACACCAAATACAAAAGTAGACTTTTACTAACCAAGTATCATATGTAACTTTATAACTTGAGTGTGTTAAGAATTTTAACATTTGTGTTTCCTGTCACTTGTTAAATGTTCACTTCTAATGTTGAACTAACAATCTGTTCCATTTGGTACTATCTGCTTATGTTCCAGACATGGTAGCATCTGAAATTTAGCCCCCAATTATTTGGTGCAGAATGTTACTTATCATAAAATCTGAATGACTAGTAATATTAGTTACTGCACAGAGTGCACCACAAAATTTTGAGCCATACTGTAATTTTGAAAGTGTGTACTACTTTAATACTGTAAGGACACTAGGTGTCACTAGAAATCCATTTTTCAATTACTTCTTGAGACTTTGTTAATGTAATCGTTAATGATCCAGAACTTTCCCCCATAGTTGGGTTTTTTATTTCAAAAGACAGTAAAGCAGGGCTGGGAACCTCTGGCCCATGGGCCTAATGCAACCAGTGGCTGGATTTTATTTGGCTCTCTTCCAATTCCTGGATCTGACCCATGAGTTCAGTCCCTACCTCAAGCACTGAAGGATTGAACTCTGGTGAAGGGGAGGAAGAAAGGAGCAGAGATAAGGAGATGGATCCATGGCACATAGGCTCCAAATCATGGGTTTTACCCCCATTCTCATCACACCCCTTAATTTTACCAGCCTCCAGCTCTGGCCAATGGAGTTTGAAAGTTAGTACTAAGAGTCCCCCAACAAAAGGTTCTCTACCCTGGGGGCTAATTAAATGTTGGCTTTAAACTGACTTTCATTTTTTATACAATATCCTACAAGGCATTTTCACCCAAAACCTTGTCTCTACTGTACCTATTAACAAGAATGGCATACAAAGCTTTTAGCCTCAGTCTCTCATCTAATTCCTGTTGTGAAAACGTAAGAGAATTATAGCTGAGTGGGATACGGTTGCCAGCACCAACTTTCAATGAGTGAAGATAATCCCAGCCTGGTGGTGTTTTTTTTTTTCCAGTCTGGACAAGGAGTGGAGAACCCAGGAAAAGACTCTGAACAGTGAATAAAAGTCAAAGGCATTCTGATATGTCCTCTTTCTTTTGCAGTCTTCCAGTAAAGCACTTTTGTTTTTTTATACAATCAATGCATCTGGACATTATTGCCTTCAAAAAGGGGCTTTGGGGTGCACAGCATATAGGGGAAGGACCAGGAAAAAAAGCTCTCAAATTCAGGAACTGAGTTGGGTAGGAGGTGAGCAAATTGGAACCTGAAAGAAGAGGAGAGGTGGTCTTCAGTTTCCAGAATGTGAGGCAAAGCAGCTGACTTGAGGAAATTTGTAATGCCAGATGAGTGAGACTCTGTGGCTTTCAGGAAAACTAAAGCATGTTCCATGGATTTGGGGGTTCCCTTCTGTTAAGAATTTCTAAGACTGCTTTCCATGGTCATAGAAATCACTATTTATATTGTTTGAAATAGTTCTGGCCTTTTTGTCATTTTGATTCTAGACTTTGTGTCCTTTGATCTTTCAAGAGTATCATACAAGCAGAAACATTTCAAATGTCAAATATTCACATCTTTATGGGCATGATGGTGCTTCATCTGGTGACCCTCTGGCTATGCTGTAAAGGATATTTTTGATAGTGTTTGAGGAGAAGGTAGATGGGATATAAAATAACCTTTTTGTAGACAACTGTCTGGCCAAGTTCCTGTCAGAATGACTGATTGATTGTTTAACTGTTGCTGGGGTTATTTTGTAATATTAAGTATTGGGGCGTCTAGACCTTTTAACAGGAGTAATTGTTGTAGTAAAACTTTTCTTTTGCTAGGAATGAGATTCTTTAACTAGTTGTTAAATTTATTATACAGATGTAGAGAAGCTGGTGCACGCATCGATGAGTCGTCATTTCCTGCCATAAACACTAATGAAGGATTACCTCAACTAATTAAAAAAAAAGTGAGTATACAATTATAGAAACAGTAAACTTCCATCCTTTATCTTTCATTGAAAGCCGTCTGAACAGATAACCTCGAGCACTCTGTAAACCTTATCTGTTTTATAGGATTTTGAAGTTGGCTGAGTCATGTGGGATTTACTTAGCACATTCTTATTTTGTGGGAGATGTAGGATGTTGGGTGTTTTGTTTTTTTTGAAAACCCCTTTTCCAGCAGCCTTTGCTTAAGAAAACAATGGTGGGTGGCTGTGAAAGAGAGGGGGTAGGGGGATATTGATTCAAGTCTAAAATATTCCATATTTTTAGATGAGTTTTGGCAGGGTTGTAAAAATCTACATGCCTGCTTCCCTCTGGTGAATGGAATTTTACATCCCTTGGCCTACTCTCCCACTAAAAATCCCAGCCTAGCAAGTAGTGTGTCATGCCTGGCACATGGATTATTTATATAATTTTACAGCCCCGAGTATTAGGACCCATTAGGGTTTTCCCTAATTTGTTGCTTTTTATCTTTTTAGACTGAACACTCCTTTTCTGAGGGGTACATCAAGTTGTGAACTTGAGTAGGAAGAGAACATGAGAATGTCCAGGTTTAGAAATCTTGCTGTAAACTCCTTTTAGTCTGAAAAGTGAAATTGTTCTCTGACTGGTATCATTCATCCATGGCTGCTTAAGAGAGGTTTATTGAGAGCTACAGGATGAATGCAACTGTAAATGCATGTTGTGTCCTATGGCAAAATGGTAGACACATTTCCATCACATTTATCTAAAAGGTTAATAGATTTCTTTTTCTTTTTTGTAGCATAAATGCATGCAGCCAAAAGATTTTGTTGAAAAAACACCAGAAAATGATAGGAGGCTACAAAAAAAATTAGAGAAGATGATTAAAGATTTAGATTTACAAAAAGCAGCAACGGGTGAGTCATAAGCTCTGTTAAGGTCTGTGTGTGAGGGACTGACTGCCTCTGGTCTGCCTTTCTGTGTGTGTCTGTCTGTCTGTCTGTCTCTCTCTCTCTCTCTCTCTCTCTCTGTATGCCTCTGTGTGCTGTCTGTCTGTCTTGTGTCTGCCTTGTGTGCTGAAGTGCCACAATCAAGGCTACACCATTTTTGTTCAAAGCTAAAATACTTACGTGCATTCCAATCCCATTGAAGAGACTGGGGTTTGTACTGGCAGATACCTTTTAAAGATCAGAAACTAAATGGGCAATAGCATCATGCCTCACCATACTTACGTGGGTTCCAGGTCCTTCTCTACAGAGAGAGGCATGATTGTGCAGCATAACCATGGTCATTGTGCTGCTTTTGTAATGTGGAGGTGCAGAATTCATCTCTCTGCCTGGGACATTCTTAAGAGAGCTACGACCACACTTAAGTTCTGAGCATGAAAGGGGGCCTTGGTACTGAAGAAGCAAGTAAGTGGATGATGGGCAATGATATCTCTAGGTGTGAATAAGAATTTGGTTCCCAGTTAAGGCTAAAGTGCACGATTTATACATGCATAAGGCCCTTACAAACTGGGCAAATGAGGATTGCACCCTAGTCAAGGCAAGATTGTAATTGTCTCAAGTTTTCATGCAGTTACATGTAAAATATCAGTGAGAAACATTTTAAAGCTATTGAAAAACATTCAAGATCATACTGAGAGGAAAACAGGAATCCAAGAATAATATATAGTATATACAAGTTAGAAAATGCTTCAAGCAGGATTTATTATTATTATTATTATTATTATTATTATTATTGCAACAGTAATGTGACTTGCACTGAATATGTATTAAACAAAGGTCCCTGCCACAGGAAGCTTACAATCTAGAATGGATTAGGGAGGTGAGAGAAGGGAAAGGGGAACATAGGAAGAGACGGGAAATAAAAACAAATATGACTATCGGACCAGCAATCGGACCCGCTAGTTGCCCTGCTCAGCATTAGAATATGGAAGCAGATCAAGAAAAGGGAACATTGCATGGTGTTCCACGAAAACTGGAGGATAGTCCTACCCAAAAAACCCTATTGGGTTAAGGACATAAGTTAAGGCGCTACAATTCTTATTCATCAATTTCCTAACCAAAAAACCTTTACTCAAAATCCTCTTTAGGGAATCGCATCACTAACCATTCACATCAAACACTAAAAGGCATGGAAATTGAAAGTTAAGCCTTCAGTTCCTCTCCTACACAAATGATGTACCACTATATGCATGTTCACCTGTCTTAACTTGCCACCCATTCAAGCATTAACATCTGTTAATTATGGACTCAGATAATTATTAGCATCTGTAAGTTAACCAAATCGAATTGGTTGTCCAGGATCTTGATAAAGATAGTGATTTCATTCCACTGGTACCTGGGTAGTCCATACTCATGTGGCAATTGAGCAGGCAAATAACATAACAGATGTTAATGCTTGCATGGGTGGCAAGTTAAGGCAGGTGCACATGCATGTAGTGGTACTGAAGCCGTAACATGGTATCGGGGAAACCAGTGCAGACAGATATGGAAAAGCAAGGTTATGAAGACCCTTGAGAGTGAACACGAGCAGTTCGTGCTAATGTGAGAGGAAGCCAGTGAGGGAGCAGAGAGAGAATTTATTATATTAAATAAAATAGAATGTATCTATTTTAAAAGCTGCAGCATAGCCTTGAAGAGTTATGGTTCACTGAGCAACTGTACTTACCTGTTTTTCAGGATACACTTGACAACTTGTTAAGCCTTTGGCACGCTGCTTGAGAACCACTGCTATAAAATTTGTTAATAAGAATTTGTAACTGAAATGTCCCTCTTTATAGTAAGAATCATTTACCCTGCCGTATCTGTTAGCATGGAAGTTTGAATTTGCTTTTAATAATTTCTTTGGAATTTTTTTTTCAAAACATGTAGCATTGGTAGGGACATATATTTTTTTTCCAGAAAACTTTTGCATTTCAGAATTTAATTCTAATTTGCACTCTGTTCTGTTCACATGTGAAGGCCTCTTAATAACTTGCGAACTATGTTGTCTTTTAGAAACCGATATACCTATTTTATTATTTGAAGAAGATTGCTCATTGGTGTACAGAACACCAAATAAGACAACAGACCAATGCAGTGCCATGGAGAGGAGAATAAAGGACATGAAGGAGAAAAGGGAAAACCTTTCCCCTACTGGTAAGGCATTAAACGTTCATGAAGAAGAATGAAAGATAACTGCTCCCTGTCATATTAAAATATGCTGCTGATGATTGGCAGACAACACCAATTTTGTTTGGTAGTTTTTTGCTGCTATCAGACATTTCTAGTTGCCCTGATTTAAAGGAAGGGTGCAATCCTAACCCCATTGAAGATAATGGGGAAAATGTCTGTTGACTTGAGTGGCAGTGGAGTTAGGATTGCACCTTAGATGTGTAACGAGAAATATCTAAAACCAAGGAGGACTGCTAACCTATAAGAGTATGACCTCATGCTGTGATCCTTTAGAACCTCCAAAACAAGCAGGAGTGGGTTCAAAGAGTGTATGCAAAGAGTCCAGTTGGTCTTTGCATACATGATTTTTAAGGAACCCATAAAGACCATTAATTTCACTGGATGAGAACCCTTTTTCCTCCATGTACTGAACTATTGTGCTGATAATGTTGAGATGTTGGGTAAAAATTGATGTAACCGTGGCCCACTGTAGCTTGCTTTTTCACGCTTTGGCCAACAAGCCACTGGTACATCTGTTTAGGGGGCATCAAATGTTGGCCCTGGATTCCCCCCAGGTGTGTTGGCAGCTATCCCAGGCTCTCACCCCTGGATTAGCTCCGGGAGCAAAGCGGGCCACAGCAGGCTATTAGGTCTGCTGTGGCCTGCCAAGGCCTGGCTCGGATCGGGGCCTCCCTAGTAGGGGCGATGGCTGGCTGCCTGTCATTGCGGGGCAGCACGGCGCAGCACGGGGGTGGAGCTGGACAGCTGCACTTCTGTGCATCTCTCCCAGCAGCCTAGCCCCGGGAACATGTGTTGGGTGGCCCAGTCTGGACCATGCTTGCCGTGGCTTCCTGACCTGGACATTTGTTTCCACTCACTGTCTTTTGTAGGACATGTAAAAACAAAGATTGTGCCTGCTTATGGCCTCAAGACTGGATCTGATGGTCAAATTTAAAGTTGTGTAGAAATGAAGAAATTAACAGTCTTAATAATTTCATCTGTTCTGCTGTGTGTTGCATTTTACTCCTGAGGTAGCAATGTTTAAGTGGTGAATGATGTAATTGCAGTTCATGGTTTTCTATATTAGGCTGTTTTTACACAGACGGGGGTGGGTGGGGGGATGGGTGTGCTCGCGCGGTGGATGGAGGTCCTTTCACATGGACACACACCTCCACCCACAGGGCCTTCTCACTTTTTTCAGATGTCCGCGTGGGTGGTGATGGGTGTGCACTGGGAGCACACAGGCACAAACACCCACCGCCCGTGGTGTCTTCACGGGTGCACACCCATGGCCCCCACCCACCGCCGGCCTGTTTCCGCCCCCCCCCCCCCACTACACACCCGCCAGAACACCCGGTGGTGGGTGGGTCTGTCAGTGTAAAAACGGCCTTCGTTTAAAGACCTTTTGGTGGTCTTTTTTTTTTTTTTTTTAGAATAGGCATTGTAAGTGATGTTGTGTTAATCAAATACTTTTTTCTTGACTTTAGATTGGAAGGCAGTGATACCCAGTTGTAAGTGGTGTAAATGCTGCAAATAATTTAACTGAGTTATTTTCTAAAACTAATTTTTAAAGAATTTTGGAATTATGAGATCTCAGCTTGTAGTTTAGTGTGATATTGACTGTTTAGATGGAGACAAGGTACTTCAGATGACCTCTTTTATTGGATCCACTTCTGTTGGTTTGGGTATGCAAACTTTCAAGCCACACAGGGCTCTTCATTAGGCTATAGGCAAGTCAGAAACTAAATTTGAGCAAATGCAAGAGAGAACATAGGGAAGGTGCTGGCATTCAGATATAAATAATGAAGAAACAAACTTCAAGGTGATGTAACTTGTGACACTGAAAGAGAAGTAGGATTGTTGGCATTTAAAAGCAAGGAGGATGTCTGGAAGACTACTAAGTAGAAGAGTAAAAGAGTTAACAAATCTTTTAAAGCAATGACCACATACGTGATGTGAGGTGAAAAGCATGTGATTACTACAAATGTTTGTAATGGCTTATGAAATCCAGATCAATATCAAGTCCATTGTTTTGAGTGTCCTGTAAAGTTAAGAATTTTAGTTCCCAGGCTCTTTTTCTAAAGGTGGTGTGTAGGTTCCCTTTCCAGATGAGTTCCTTGCTTTTAAATGCTGTTAGCCTGATGTAATTCATCTGGATTGGGGTGAACCTCTTGGCCGGCATTATTGATAGTTACACTTCATCAAATCATTGCTGGTGGGGTTGGAATATTGGCAGTTGGTTATCTAAAAAAAATCAGGATTCCCGATTTAGACCATGCCAAGAGTGTTAACAGTAGTATGGTCTAATAAGTGGCAGTCTGTGTAAAAAGAACATATCTATATTGCAGCGTTGTGGAAGCAGCTCTATAGTAAGGGAGTTGCATCACTGTGTTAAAATCACAAACATTCTATTCATTATAAAATATTTGTAATAAGTCAGATATGGAAATCTTGTAATGATCATTACTTTTCAAATGCTACTAAAGTTTTTGTATTCGTTTAAGTAATATAATGCTCATCTTGTGTTTTTAGCTTCACAAATGTCTCAGCTATCTGTCTCTAGCTCAACACTACCTGCATGCGGACAGTCTCTTGTTTCTTCTAGTTCAGAAAGTTCATTACTACCAGGTAAATAACGAGTTGTGTGGGGGTTGTTTTTTTAAAAAGTTTACATGTGCCAAGTAAAATCTAATTCCACATGATTTGCTTTTATAGTGTAATACAGCATTTATTAAGACATTCAGATAGGGAAACTGATACAAAAAATATACAAATTGTAAAAGAAAGCAAATTAAAAGTTTAATTATTTAAATTTTTATTTCAAAAAGCAAACCGTAATGAAAATAAACTGGCCTTATTCATTTGGCTTTTTCCCCAGTTGTTTGCTATACTTGCATGTAATTGTTTGTTTACCTTCAGTTGTTGTATATAAACTGTTTAAACAGGGTGATACTAGAATTAAAGGCAAAACTGGTTCACACAGTCTGCAAGGAATATATTAAATGTTTTAGTGAAGAAAACTACTTTTTAAAAAAAAAAAAAACAGCTGCAAATTCAAGAGTAAATGAGATTAACTCGGAAGCCATGGTGTGCTCCAGTTCTGGAATAATAGTCAATGGAAATAAAAAGCTTGTAGATTATGGTGACAAATTAATGAAAGACATTACTATCATTGGGGCTGTTTTATTGTATAAGAAGCTAGACACTTGTATTTTGTGTGCAGAGATTAGCTGAGAGCTTCTCAGGTTCTGCCATACTTATTTCATTATTTTTTGCTGGCACAGATATTGAGACCCCCTGCCTCTCTTGCTCATTTGATGTTGCTGTTGTACTAGATGCAAAGCCAAAGAGACTACAAATGGTCATAAAAAGTGCAGTAATTGCTTACTCATAAGAATTGCCAAAACAGATAAGAATTACAAGAAAAATTGGGCATTAAGAACTGCCAAAGTAGCTATCTGTCCATCAAGTGCCCTTTCTTTAGAATAGGCTGTACAGATACTTTGAGGGAAAATTTGAACTTTTGCAGACATGTTAATTGGGAGTTGTATATTTAGCAAGCAAGCCAAGTTTTCCATTTAAAATGGGAAAGCAAAAGTGCAGATTAACACCTTGAGGGGGTAGACAGTGGGTGCTCTTACATGGCAGCACCCACAGCTCTGCTTTGCTTCACACCCGGGTGGCCCGTCCATCTAAAGCTGGGCCGCCAGATGTGGAGGCAGAGCAGGCAGCGCCTGCTGTGCTCCAGCAGCGCTAGCGGTGCTCTGTAGCTTCCTGGGGCACTACCTGGAGGCAGAGCTGTGGTCCATCTACTTGTGGACAGACGCTGCAGCTCCACTGCTGGCTGGGGGCCCATGGCATAGACCTGCGGTGCAGGCAGGGCTGGGTGCGGGACTGGCCACCCTGGGTCTGTTTTAAAGACGCTTGTTGTGTGTTGGATCAAGGGATGACCGTAACCCTTCTGCATAGACATAACAAAGTCTGCTGGAGAGCATGAATGATATCTCCTTAAAAGGTTATACACTCTTTCTTCTCCCAACATTGGTTTGCATTTGTGGTTTCTTTCTTTTTTTGTCTGCACCTTTTAGGTTTCTTCAGGAATCCATTCTGATACTACAGCCCACTGTACCAGTCAGTAAAGAATAGGAGAGACGTTTAATATTATTTTTTAAAGTTTCTTTATTGTGTTGGCTTCTCCTTCTAGTGGCACCAGTACAGATTTTGGGGTTTGGACAATATGGGGAAGAAGAAAGCATAAGAACACATCTATGTAGGAGTTGATGTGGGGTGGCCTTATAATCCCAGTATTTTAAACGTTTAGTTTTTAAAAGCACAAACTCAAGTCACTGATGATTGAATTCTGTGGTGCTGACCTGTAATCTTGTTAATTTCTGAAAAATCACTTGTACGCTTTATCTGTCTTTGTACCCTTTCCATTTTGATACAATGATTATGCTACTATGTTTAATGTCTTGTAGAAGAGCAGAACACGGATTCTTTGAACTCAAGTTTTGATGACCTTTGGGGAAGCTCTAAATACAAAAAACTGAAAATGGAGCCTGTCAAATACGTACTTGAAGCTCAAAGTAGTGATTGTGTTTCAGAAACTGCATTGGGCAGTTCACTAGTTTCTATCAATGAATCAAAGAACATGACTCCAAAAAGAACTGATGGAAAACATTTATGCAAAAAACTAATTTTGGAAGGTGAGCTATTTGTTGAAAAAAGAGACTCGGATATGACTCTTTTCCAGAAATGCAGCAGCAAGGATGATTGTTTTACAGCATCAGCAGCAAATAGAAGCCAGCTTCCTCTGGGAAATGAACTGAACTGCAAAACTTCATCAAAAACAGAGGTCCAATTGGAAATTGCTGCAGTTACCAAGGATAATCTACCTGGTTCAATAGCGAGCAGTCAAGATTTTATTAAACTATGTTCAGATAATCTGAATCTTCCTGTGTTGATGAGTAATTACACTGTCAAATGCAAAGCAAAAGGGAAATCAAAGAGAAGATCTAGTTCACCATTAGGCAAAACAGGTTCTGAAAATGAATTCCTGCAAGCAATGACCACTCCTAATAAGTCTAAAAAAATAGAGGATTCTTCATACGACGATTATTTTTCACCTTCTAATTTGAATAAAAGTGAAATAAGAGTTAGCCACCTTCCCTTTAAAGTTGATCAGATATCTCCATGTCCTTCTAAATGGAGTTGGAAAGAGAGCTTGTCAAGAAATTCTCAAGATATAGGGTTGCAAGGGTCAAGTGGTGAAGAGGGTAATGCGTTTATCAAAAAGAGGAAGATAACTGTTGAGAGTTCAGCAGGGAGTGACTGCAAGTTAACTAACTTTCTACAAAGTAAGGAAACTGTAACTGTAACTTCTACACTAAGTAGGGAAAACACTGAGATTATAGAAGCCTCAGGGTTTTTTCTGAATCGGCTGCATCAAAATGATCAGGAGAAAATCTGCGGAATTGGCATAAAGAGCAGCCCTCGCACGACTGGTAAGTTGCCATGTAGAAATGAGAATTCACATATGTAGCACTGTGATAAATATAGCAATTGTGAGACCAAGTTCTAAAGTGAACTGTGACGAAGAGAACATTGCATCCATGGTAACAGTTTTTCTAAGAAAGGGGCGGGGTGGTGGGGAAGAGGGTGTTGCAGTCAAAATAACACCCACTTAATCTTGGAGACTGCATCAATATGCAGAAGTCAACAGCCGCAAACAAGAAAACCATACTGGAAAAGGCTGAGAATGCAAACTTTTTTTCCTGTTAGCTAGTAGTACCCCCATAAACCAATACCTGTATTCTTATGTTTAACATATTGCACGCTCGCAAGTTGCTGGGGTTTTATAGTGTTCTTAACATGGGAGGTATATTGGTGATATATTGAATGGTGTTTAATCTGCTCTCAGAAAGTATTATTTTAAAGTAAATTTAGAACAAGAGAACCTACCAGAAACGTACATTGAAAATTCACATTGATGCAACTCTTGCGAGATGAGGCTGGAGTTGGAATTTGGTGAGTGCAAACGAGGGATGGTTGGCCAAGCTTTCAAAATGTTGAAGTGATTTAGGCACACAATTGTGGTTAAAAGCGTCATTTAACACATCTTACTGTTGTTTTCAGTCATGGAAGGCAGGGTGCAAAATCCAATTCGGCCTTTTGTGATGAAAACAACAGGAGATGCATCAAATGACACTTTTAAGCACGTGCCCGCTTTCAAAGCCTCATGTTAATTTCCCCGCCAGGAGTTTGCTTCTCGTTAGATTCCTCCAGCATGGTAACGTGGGCTAGCACCCTTAGTAGATCTTTGGAAAAACTTACTTGTGTACTTTCTTTCTGAAATAATTTGATTTCACTATTTGTTTTTAAAACGTACGTTACATGGAATGCATGTTTTTATTTTTGTGTAAAAAATAAAATAAAAATCAAACCTTTTTCTTTATTAGATTACAGCTCTGACATTTGTACATCAGTGAAACATTTAGAGTGTTTTCAAACAAGACCAAAGCCTGCTAGCGTCGGTGTTCAGTTCATGCAGCCCCCACTCACGTGTTACATATATCCAGCCTAATAAACAGGCAGCCTCCTGTGTGTAATTCATGCACTTACAGACAACCCCACTGACAGTGAGAGCAGAGAGAGGAGCAGGAAGCGGTGGCTCCTCAGTCACTCTAGGATCTTTGTCCACGACTCTGTGGTGCTGGTAGACCTGTACGCACACAGGCGCTGCACACAACCTAATTGACAGGACGCAGACATTTGGGTACATGTTAATCTGCATTTGCTTGCATGGCGGGCTCCATGTTCTCGGAGACCTCCTCCCCCTATGAGTGGGGGCTGCATATCTGGTGGGTGATGGCCATGTGGCCGGTGGGGGTTATCTCGTTTGTTAACACCCTTGGAAAAATTGGAATCTTATATCCACAGTGAGAGATCCTTGCGCTATCTTCATTCCATATAAAATTATTTTCCTGTTAATTTGTTTTTAAAACCATAGTTGAAAATTACTGAAACGCTTTTCCAAAAAATTCCAAATCTTTCTCCGTTCATTACAGTGAAGAGCAAAATTACCTTTGGCTTCTGTAAGATCAAGAATCCTGATTTTTTTCAGCTGTGCCTCAACTTTTTTGCCTGTACATGTACAGGAGAAGTCCAGTAGTGCTGATATTGATAAAATGTTGAGAAACTTCCCTTCCTTGCAAGTTTAAATAAAAGTCACACTTTATAACCTAGTACATTGCAACTTCATTTCTAACGTGGTATTTGGGAGCCATACCTCACAGTGCATTAAAACTGAATTGGCCTTATAATGAAGATACTTAAATCTTCCATATGTCTAGTGGGTGCATTGTGATTTCTTAAATTGGAAAAACAAAGAATACTGTGTTTTTGACAATGTGTTGGGATCCATGCTTCAGACTATGATATAACTGAAAGTTCAGTATAGCAAAATATATAGCAGCAAGTTTTGGGTTTTGGTAGAGACATTGGAAACAAGATAGCATTCTAGTTCTGTGGTTTGAAATGTTACCATTTGCCCAAATTTCTTACATTTTTTTTATGCATCTGAGAACCACTCAAAATTCTATTGCAAGTAAGAAATGCAACAGTAAAAGATTTTTTTAAAAATATTTGAGTTGCTGTCTTTCCACCTGCCTAGATTACTGTTATACTTGACCTTTTGGGTGGTGTTTCTGATTTTTGAATTACATTTGGTGCTTAGATGAATGTGTGTGTGGGTG
>QEPC01000119.1:795536-811783 GCA_003113815.1 Sphenodon punctatus | reverse complement strand
AAATTTTCTAAAAAAACAACCTGGAAAATTCCATAATAAAAAAACCAACAGTTTACAACAGTAGTTAAGGCTCTTGCAAATTCAGTCATGCTATAACAAGGCATGGAAATTGCAAATTAAGGCTCCTGCCTTAACTTGCGAACCATGTAAGCAGTAAAGACGTTGTACAGTCTTGCATATTGTGCTTGATTCCAATTTAGGGTCCATGCCCCCACACTTTGCATTGGTCTTTGCATCCCAATCTCCTTTTCTGCAAGTTGGGGGCAACATCAAGTTTTGAAACAAATAAATAAATAAATAACACACTGAAGCTGGGGAATTGAGAGGACAGCAGCAGAGCTGGAGGGAGCCCGGGGTTGGGAGAGCAGGCGCTGCAGGTGGGGATTGAGGGGCAGCGGCAGAGCTGGGGGGAGCCCAGGGCTTGGGAGAGTAGGGGTGCGGGTGGGGATTGAGGGACAGCAGTAGAGCTGGAGAGGAAGCTTAGGGCTGGGAGAGCATGGCTCTAGATGGGGATTGAGGGGCATTGGGGAGCTGTGGGAAGCTCAGAGCTGTGGGAACACGGACTGCAGGTAGGGATTGAGGGTCAGCGGTAGAGCTGCGGAGCAGGGCTGGAGGAGCAGGGACTGTGGGTGGGGATTGAATGGCAGAGGGAGAGTGTCTGGGGGTGGGGATTGAGGGGCAACAGGAGAGCTGGGGAGGAGCTCTGGACTGGAGGAGTGGCTGTCAAGCTTTCAGAAAACTCAAGCCTACTGGTCGGGTGCCTTTACTTTTTTTTTTTTTTCAAAAAATGTGATAGTACTTTTAAAATGATAAGCAGTTGAAAATGCTATTTTAAGCTTATGGGAAAGGAAATTATGCAACACATGCATGGTTGGCGCTAAAAGCTAAGCAGGTAGGCGGGGGACTTTCTCCTCCCTACCTCCCCATTACTCTGTTCGGTGGGGCTCAGGGCTATTGTCCCATGGGGTCTTGGGACATGGGGGGGGGAGAGAGACATCCCACCCCCCTTACCACCGTTGCCGCCCGCTCATCTCCTTGCCTGTCTGCCTGCCCGATCTGTTTCCTGCTGCTGCTCCAACCGCTGCAATCTTAGGGTAATTTCAGACGTGATGAGATCACAGTCAACCACCCTGAATCACAGTGGATTCAGGGTGGTGGCTGTGATTCAGTGTACGTCTGTTTGAGCCCCGCCAGATGTTCACCATAGTGAATCTCTGGCGGGAGTCAAAGCTAACCATGGTTCTGAGGATGGTGCCGGCCCCATCCCCAGAGCAGTGGTTAACTTCATCATGATCCATAATGGGCCAAAAGTAATGTCTGTTGCCTTGGCCCATCACGGATCGTGGCCCCGACTGTGGTACGGGGTCAGGTGCAGCGGCCACATTGGCTGCTGCGCCCGCCTGTCTTGCCGAGCGAGGGCGGCTGGGGGAACGTGGGGGTGGTGCTGTGTGACCCCGCCCCCGTCGAGATTCCCCAGCGTGATGGAAGTCGGCATGTCTAAAGAAGGGCCAGCTTCATCACTGACTGGTCCAGGGTTCAGTGTGATGGGCCTCCGGGCCCAGCACATCTGAAATTACTCTTAGTCACACGGACGCTATGTGATGTTTTCAAAGGCCCCGCTCTAGGGTGCACGCTGCAGTTTTATTGTCTAAATCATGAGTGAAGTATACAGATAAGTGATAAATAATTATATTCTCTTTTATTGAGACTAAAAAGTTATTTATAAATTTAGTTTCCTTATAACAGAAAACCTTATGAACTTAAATTAATTACCATAATGAGATTTTCTTTTTCAGAGTTTTTGCAAACATTTGAGAGATGTAATGAAGCTTGTAAAGAATTTGGAACTACTATATTCTATGCCCTCTCGTCCGGTAATTTGGACATAGGGTTTTTTTTTCCTGGACGACCACTAGGAGGCAGCACAACTTTTGCTGGGAGCACGTAGGGAGAACGCTCCCCCGCCATCCCAGTTCGTAGTCTGCCTCTGACCTGTTAGGACGTGCAGCCGGGTGCTCCGCACCCACATCACCAAATCTTCAATTTTGAGGGTGCATCCGCACCCTATACCGGGCGCAGCCTCCCCGCACTGGAGGAGGAGGCTTTCTTTTTCTGAGCCGGCCCTCGGGTTCAGGCCAGAGAGACTCGGAGAGGGGACTCCGCGGAGATACCCCACCCCCCCAGGACACCTCAGTGCCGCCGCTATGGCGGAAACAGCCAAAACCTGCCGCGCAGCGGCTGGACGGGCACTCCAACCACAGGCCGAAACCGCCTTAGCAGCAGCCAAAAAGCACAAGGCACAGGCCGGAGAACGCGGCGGCGCCAGCAATCAACAGGCCCAGAGCCGAAATGGCAGCGGAGGCGAGGGAAACCGAAAGTGAGACCTCCCTCCCCGCGCGGCAGGCCCAAGACGCCCGCAGTTCCCAGGAATCCCCCATGGAGGACAACGATGGGGAGGTAGCTTCAGCTGCCTCCTCCCAAGTAAGGGGGGACCTGGGGATAAACGAGCCCAATACCTTCCAGCAGGCCCAGCTGGAAACCCTCAGGGCTATGATGGGGGCTCTCTCACGCATAGAGTAATCAAAGGGCTCACAGGAAGAGACCCACTCCCCTCAGACAGACCCCTAAGGGCAACTTTAAGGGAGCCTCCCGCTCAGCGGGAAAAGGGAAGAGCAAATGCCCCGCAACCCCCAGGGCGACTACATCCCTTTCAGATTTTCTGGGCTCCTCCTCGGCTGAGGAGGAGGATCACGATTCGCCCCGCGAAGAAGGGGAATTCTCAGGGGACTCTTCTGAGGCTGAATCCCCTCCCCCGGCCAAGCGGCCACGGGCGCACCACAAAAGGCCGCCCTACCACCTCATACCCTCCTCAGAGGAGGAGTCGGAGGCAGGGTCTTCCAATGCTTCCCACTCTATGCAAGAGGATAAATCCCAAGATTGGGAAAGGATCCTCTCTAAGGGACATAAAGACCTTGGCAGGGAACTTCCTCTTGACCAAGGCCCTAAGCTTATAAAACGGGCAGAAAGGGTGTTAAGGGTTACCCCCAGAACCCAGAAGAAAAGGGAATCAGACTCCTCCTCAGACGGTGAGGAGGAATCAGACAGAGATTATATTCCCAGATTGGAGCAAGACCTTACGGGTGCATCCTTAGACAAGGTCTTTGAAAAAAATTATCAGGGCACAGTGGAAGCACCCCACTAAGTCCTTTAAACTTACAAGGCCTCAGCAGACTCTGTACGCCTTCGCAAAATGGAGCAAACCCATTTTCGCCCTGCCACAGGTTGGTGCTGCGGCCCTTGCCCGACAGTCAGTCTTCCCCGCAGAGGGGGATTTTTTACCAAAGGATCTGAAAGACAAAGGCCTTGAGACTGGCCTTTAAAAAGAGTTACGAGGCCATGGCCAGCGTGCTACGTATGGCTACCACCTCTTCATATGTCTCTAGGGCAGTGATGAAGTGGTTCAAAATGGGGAAGGACCCAAACATATCGAAAGCGCAGTCCAGAAAGATAGCCACTAATGTGACTCTAGCTCAGGCTTTTCTTATGGATTCCTCTATGGACATGCTAACATGGGTGGCTAAAGGGATGGCAGCCAATGTGGCAGCCAGGCGTAGACTATGGCTCCGCTCCTGGCGAGCCGACGCCCACGCTAAGAACTTATTGGTCAACAGCACATTTAAAGGTGGCAAGCTGTTTGGCACGGCTCTGGATAAGGCACTAAAGGAGGCTTCAAACAAGGACAAGAAGCACACATTAAACCAGATCCAAACCACCAGGAATCCCTTTCGCCCCTTTTTTCGTTTCCAACAGGGCCAAAAGCGCTACTAGTATTCCACGCAACCCTCCTGGAACGCTGCTAACCGCAATCGATTCCAGAAAGGCAGAGGAGCCAAGTTCTCCAGACCATCGACCCAGCACCAACAGAACCGCCGCTCAGGATCATCACCACCCAGACAGGAATCCTGACTATACCGCTTTTTCTTACCCCGCCTCTCTAAAGGTCGGCGCTTGTCTACTGGAGTTCACACCAAGATGGGCCCAAGATACGACAGATGCATGGGTCATTCAGACAGTCTCGAGAGGGTACTCAATCGAAGCCAGATACTACCCTCGGGATATTTTCAGAATGTCTCCTCGCTCCCACAATCCACTCAAACACAAACATATGCTGACAGAGATCACCAGGCTCCAATTACTGGGGGCAATAGAGAGAGTACCTTGACACGAACACGGACTAGGGGTTTACTCAATTTTCTTTCTGGTGCAGAAGAAATCCGGTTCATGGAGGGGGGTGCTCGATCTCAAGCGTCTCAACAGAACACTACGCAGGCAACGCTTCAAAATGGAAATTCTCCATTCCATATCCCTAGCCCTTACCCAGGGCGATTGGATGATATCTCTGGACCTGCAAGACGCTTACCTCCATGTACCCATCCTCCCTGCACACAAGAGGTGGCTCAGATTTTGCTACGAAGGCCAACGCTGGCAGTATCGGGCTCTCCCCTTCGGTCTGGGATCAGCCCCTCGTACCTTCACGAAGGTTCTCACTCCCCTCATAGCGAAGCTCAGACTAGAGGGGATAGCAGTATACCCGTACTTAGGCGATCTGCTAGTTACAGCGCCATCTCTACAGCTAGCCCAGACACATCTCTCTCGAACCAGAGAATACCTTGAGAACCACTGCTTTATCATCAATGTTCCCAAAAGCCATCTTACACCAGCTCAACGCCTCAAGCATCTGGGAGTGGTGTTCGACACCTGCCTAAACAGAGTGTTCATTCCACACCAATGGCAAACCAAGCTGTTAGCTCTCATCACTGCAATTCGAGACCGCCCACGGGTGTCAATCCTCACCCTGGCATCCCTCCTGGGCTTGATGATATCGCTCATACACCACCTTCAATGGGCTCGTTTCCACTCTCGCCCACTTCAGGCCCTTCTGCGGCCCTGGCAAGCAGCAATCATCAACAGCAGGCTGGTATCCATACCCCTCAACCGAGCAGCTCGCCAGTCTCTAGCGTGGTGGGAACAATCAGACAGGTTTGCCAACGGGGTTCCTCTCTCGGAACCAGAGAGACTAATACTAACCATAGATGCCAGTCTGCTCGGATGGGAAGCCCACCTCGACTCCCACACGGCTCAGGGATCGTGGTCGCACCACGAACTAGAGCACAGCATAAATTGGCTGGAGCTCAGGGCTATCCGTCTAGCACTGCTTCACTTCTCTACACAGCTGCAGAATCAACATGTACTTGTCTTCACGGACAATACTACCGCGCAGGCTTATGTGAACAATCAAGGAGGATCCCGATTCTTGTCCCTCCACAAGGAAGCCTCCCTTCTCCTCAGCTGGGCGGAGGACAATCTGCTCTCCCTGTCAGCCAGACACATCAGGGGCCAGGACAATGTACAAGCGGACTGGCTCAGCAGACGAGAATTGGACCCGGGAGAATGGACTCTCCCCGCAAGCCTTCAATCTTGTGGTAACCACCTTCGGAACCCCAATAGCGGACCTCTTTGCATCGGTCACCAATCACAAGACGCAGAGGTTCTTCGCCAGAAGCCCACACCCACAGGCGGAGGCTCACGATACCCTCAGTCACCCTTGGCCCCAGGGCCTGCTGTACGCTTCCCCCCCCCCTTTCCACTCCTAGCGAGAACAATCAGCAGAGCCAAGAAGCGACAGGCCAGGGTCATAATAATAGCCCAGTTCTGGCCCCGCAGATCGTGGTTCCCAGACCTGCTCAGCCTATCCAGAGTAAACTATCTCCCTCTACCGGTGACACCAGATCTTCTCACACAGGGGCCTCTTCAGTACAAACAGCCAGAATTCCTGAGGCTGACAGCCTGACTATTGAGACCGCCGCTCTCCGAGCCCAGGGGTACTCAGCTCCGGTAAACCAGACACTCTTGGCCTCTAGACGCCAGTCAACTAGAAGGATTTACCAGTCGACATGGACTATTTTTGTTCGCTGGTGCCAGTCACGTCAGATTTCATCTCGTCAACCCTCCATTCCACAAGTCCTCCAATTCCTACAGGAAGGGCTCGATAAAGGGCTTCGCCCCAGCACGCTGGCTAGACAGTTGTCAGCCATTGACAGTACCATAGCATCCTTTTCTAGCCATCGATTCTCCGCGCATCCAAATGTCAAGCAATTTTTAAGGGCGGCCAAACGTTTAGCCCCACCGGTAGTACACCGTTTCGCTACGTGGAATCTCAACGTGGTCCTTAAAGCACTAACGGGCCCTCCATTCGAACCTCTACACCAAGTATCGCTCTACTGTCTTTCAATTAAAATGGCCTTATCGCCATAACATCAGCAAGAAGGGTGTCAGAAATCGGGGCACTGTCTATCGACCCAGCATTCTGCATATTTAGGAAAGAATCGGTGCTGCTCAGGCTGGATCCAACCTTTCTACTTAAGGTCCCCTCCTTTTTCCACCTAGCTCAGGAGGTGGTCCTACCTTCTTTTTGCCCTAAGCCTCGCCACACCTTAGAGAAACTGTGGCACACTCTGGACGTGAGAAGGGCACTCAAAATTTACTTAGAACGCACTCAGGCCTTTAGGAAATCTTCTTCCCTACTAGTGAACTACCACCCTCACTCTAAGGGTAAAAAAGTCTCTTAAAGCAGGCATCTCTAAGTGGATTTCTGCTTGCGTAGCAGACGCTTATAGAGCCTTAGACTTAGTACCACCAGCCAGAAGCCTAGCCCATTCGACCCGTTCAGCTTCCACTAACTGGGCTTTCCGGGCCAGGGCTCCCACCTTAGAAATTTGCAGGGCAGCAACGTGGAGGAGCCTCCACACCTTCACGAAGCATTATAAAATTGATCACTTCGAGGCTGCAGAGGCCGCCTTTGGGAGGTGGGTGCTACAGGGGGTTCTAGATCCTCAATAAGCACCCAGTCCCTCCCATTTGTTTTCTACATACTGCTTTGGTACCTCCCTATGTCCGAATTACCGGACAAGAGAGCATAGAAAGAGGAATTGGGTTCCTTACCTTGGGAATTCCTTTTCTATGTCCCTCGAGGGAGTTCATTCGGCCCACCCGGGTTTACCTGGGCGCTGAGATTAGTTCACTGCTTGTTGTCTAGTTAACTGTTGCCCCTTCGGGGGACTGTTTTGCTAATATCTTAAGTTTTTCAGTCAAGCTTTGGTCCTCGGCTTGTTACTACTGGGATGGCGGGTGAGCGTTCTCCCTACGTGCTCCCAGCAAAAGTTGTGCTGCCTCCTAGTGGCCATCCAGGAGATCGCTCCCTATGTCCAAATGACCTCCCTCGAGGGACGTAGAAAAGGAATTCCCAAGGTAAGGAACCCAATTCCTCTTTTTACTGTCTTCATGATTTTTATTTTATTTTTTTAAATTTACTTTGGAGAATTTTTCTTTGTAGTTGTGGTTAGGTTCATGAATATGGCTTTCTACCTCTTGGAGCTTTATTCCCAAATTTATTTTTACTCAGAAAATGTATTAAGGAGATTTTAAACTTAAGTCACCAAAAAGTAAGCAATATCCCAGAGCAATTTATAGCTATGCGAGATGATCAGTTCTTTATTGTACTGGCAAATAGCCATGACCGCTTTACACTTCACAACATATACAAAAACACACTATAATTAAACATATATAACTCAGTCAAAATGTCATACTACAACAAACCAAAAAGGGACAAAAATAAGGGTAAACTAATACTTTAATTAAAATAAGAACCACTTAAGGGGCAAGACTGTCCTGCTGTTTCACCTGCTGTATTCTCAGTCTATTTGCAGCTACTTTGAAAGCGGCTACAGCATTAGTCACCTCCGATCTCTTATCAGAAAGAAAAAGTACCAACAATCGGAGAGACCACTCAGGTCCAGCATTAGTCAACTTAAACAATTGTTTACGAGGACATGCATATAAGGGGCACAATAAAAGATAATGAACCAAATCTTCCACTTGTTCTAAACCACAGATACACTTGTGGTCGTTATATGGCAAGCCTAAATAGCAACCTTGTAAAACTTCGGTTGCCATTGTCTGAAGCCTTAAGGAGGTAAAAGCCTTCCTAAGGGTTACGTTGGTAAAACATCCTAAATGTGATGGGGCTGATCGATCAGGGAGCCAGTATTTATAACTCTGAGAAATTCTAGCTATGTGAGATGTGCTACAGTATGGGCAAAATCGCCAGATTAAATCTTCAGCAACTAAATTTGCATTGATCATAAGACTGATCAATATGTGTCTATAGTGTATTTTGTGACTTTGACAGCACTGATGAGCGAAAGAAGAGAGAAACGAATGCATGTTCACTTTTGGCAGTTATGTGGGTGTGTCTCCTGTTGAAGATGATAGCTGCTTCAGAGATTGGTTTGAAACTACAATGAGATTACTAGTTGGTTTCTAAAACACTGACGGAGCATCTTCCAGAGGTGGTGTAAAACTTTTTTATTTGAAAGAGCATTTGGCAGGCAGGGATGAGGATTGGTTGGGTTATTGGCAGGGGCCACTGCCACAAATGGGGAAAACACAGTGAACACGGGTCTCTGGCTATTGGATAGGGTTGTTGGGATGGTGGGAGATCTGATGGGAGGGAGTGTTTTACTATATGACATTTATTGTTTTATGGATTGAAGACGCCCTGAACCTTTGTGGAAAGGACTGTGAATAAATTTGAGAAATATAAATTGAAAACCTTAGGATTTGCCTGTATTCAGATCACTTATAAATCCTACCATAGATATAAATAACTCGTATTTCTATGCATATTTATATGAAAACTGTTGCACATTCCTGGAAACCCAAATACTATAACTGTACTATAAGGACATCAAGCTGACTTAAACCAGGGATGTCTTAATATAATTGTATTGTTCTCATAGTTTCAAATGGGGAAAAATAACATAAACATAAATGTCAATTATAGTCTTAGACATAAATATTGGTGCACACATACTTCTGTTACAGTCCTCTTGAACCAGTACTGCATCTTATTTTGCTCTTCCCCAGGGTTCTTAATTTCTGCATTTGCTTTCTAGGTGTTGAAAATGAAATTACAGTGACTGATGCCATTAATGACACTTGTGAACTTTTCCTTGAACAACAGACTAAACACTATGGAGAATCAAAGACAACTGGGAGAATCAAAAAGGTCAGTTAACCAGACATCATTTGAAGGTAATTTTTGTATTTTATGCAATGTTGTCTTATTTGCAGCCAGACAGTTAAAGGCAGGACCACTTATCATTAGAAACCACCAAGGAGAAACCACCAAGGAGAAAAGCCTTTTTAAAAAAGAGACGCCTTGAGGTTTCTTTTTGAAATTTTAACAATGAGTTCTAGTAGGCGGGAGGGTCATATATGCAAAATTTGAAGAAGATCCATTATGGTAATCAAAAGTTATAACGATTTAAATGTTAATTGTCAGTGATCAAATTCTCCCTGTCTCTACCTTTTTTTTTTTTGCAATTCATATCTTGTTTTCCTTTGTCATTTGAGCCCCCTAAATTCACAAGCATGTAGCTGGAGATATCCATAAAGTGGTGTTGTGGGCTGAAGAAGAAAAAAAAGAGTTATTAATGTTTAAAAATTTAGTTATTTCAGCCAGTTAACGGTGGAAATTGGGGAAACCTGGTGACGTGACAGGGAGAGCTCTCCAAAGTCTCATTTTGCAGCTTCAGCAGTAAATAGGAGTGCAAGAGGACTTAAGGCAGAGCAGGCAACACCCTGCAACCCCACCCACTGTCTGTGAGTTGTTTGATTTAATCTGCAAAACAAAGGACTGGGGCAACAGGACACTTAGTGCAATTATGTCCTTGTTGAAGTCAATGGCTCAGCTCCCCTAGACTTCTGTGGGAGAGGACTGATCTCTTAGTCTCAGAATCTGTTGCCAGGTTTTAGGTTAATATTGATATGGTTATTGATTTATTGGATCCTTTTTGCTAATTGATAATTGATTGATAATTACGCAGGTTCAAAACCTGGACAAACAGCTAAATTATGGAAATACCCAGAGAGATTGAAATGACTAAATAAATGAAGAAAGAGACATAAATAATAATAAGAATATAATTGAAAATAATTATGAAAACGTAGTAAAAGCATTTACTATAGGACAATACCCCAAAACAGAGTAAAACCTTGATAGGTGGTTTATAAAAGTATTTTAAAGGTACATGTTACATAGTTATAATTAGGGGTGCGCACACCAACAGTAGGGGCTCGGGGGGCTCGGCGTACACCTAGCCTCTTGTGACAGCTAGCCCGGTGGAGTTACAGACCACCGGTGGCAAACCCCCGCCATAGACCCTGAGTTGTCAGGCTACTAGGATCGCCGAAGCCCGGCTTAGCCGACCTACGTGACACTTGACGAACTGGAGGGAGTGGAATCACCTGGAACGGGAAGTGAGGGCTACAAAGGCGTCCCTGTGCCTTCGGCCGCGCCAAAGACGCGCACTGAACAGCGTCGCGCCTAAGGGCGTCGCGCGCAAAGGTGTGCCCTTGTGCACGCAGCCTTAGGCACTGGCTGGGTGCTGGGCCCGAACCCTACCTTATCTTTGATTTTGGCTTGAAGAAACCATCTTTGGGGGCTGGGTAAGAATTCTAACCCTTGCTGCTCCTTTGTTTGAGCTTGCTGTTTGTAGTAACATTTAACCGCCTAGAACTATGACTAAAAAGAAGCGCCAGGGAATGGCTGTTAGAACTCATTCGCATGCTAAACAATCTAAATTAGAAGACTTTCTCAGGGCTCCTCAGGACCCTATGTCAACAGAGAAACCTGCCTGCCGGGCTTTTCTGGAGGAATCTTGTCTTCAGCCCATTAATTCTGAGAGGGAGGAGGTCACCCTAGTGGTGCCCTCTGATTCACCTCCCAGTCGTCATCCTCTCTACCCCCTGGAAATGGGATCTTCTAGCCCCTCTCCTCCATCTTTGATTTGTAATTTAAATATTGCCACTACTGAACTTATGGGGAAATTGTTAATTGGGGATACACTTGCTAAGCTATATGATCAGATAGAAGCTCTTAATGCTCAAATGGAAGTATCCTCCCTCCACTTCGATAAGATTATGGAGGGTATCAACCTTTGTAATGAGGGACTAGGGAAGGTAGGAAGTATTAGATCCTTCCCGGGAGTCTCTGTGTCATGTCAGACCCCTAAGGTGGATGGACCCAAAGGCCAAAATACGCTCCCCAGGCGGAACCAATCTGGGGAGATTAGGGTCCACTCTGAGGTGGGGGTTGCCTCAGAGTGGAACCTTCAACTCTGGCGGTTAGAATTATGCCTTTACCCTCAGGTGCTTTCCCATCATGGTCCTCTAAGTATTTGATCCAAACCCATCTGGCTGATTTACTGGGTCAGAGGATATCTACAATTGATATTAGCCGTGTTTCGTATTTACCCTCTACCCGGAGTTTTCAATGTATAGTGGTTTATTTTCATTCTTCTAATATTGTTAATAGACTTTTGACTCAACTGGATTTATATGCTTCACGGGGGGTATATTTTTCCAAAGTTTACTTAGACCCAATGGTCTGTCTGTTATTTCCCTGTCATAAATATAACAAGCCTAGCTCCCTTGGAAAGGGACTTTCTGTCCCCTCATTAGTTATAGAGACCTCTAAAGTTATTAGTCTACCTCTGACGGCCCCTCAATCAACTTCTTGCCTTTCTATTAACTCTAGACTTTGGGATTTGGCAAATGAGGAGGTATGTTCACCCCCCCCCCCTTGATACAAGGCCCAATTCAAGATATTTGTACTTTACCCCACGACCAGCGTGTCTCATTGGCTAATGGGTCCCCCAATAAAGTGTATTCAGAGAGCCCTGAAACTCCGACTGATCGCCCTCTCGGAAATATTTCTTTGAAATCGATGTTGAAGTGTAAATCTTCTGGGGTCACCGAATCTATCTCAGAGGCTCTGTTGTGCTCGGACCCATCTTTGGACGGGTCAAGTGGTATCTTAAAGCAGGCCCGGTGACTACCTATTATGCTGGTCCCAGATATTTTATATGTTTGCTCTTGGAATGTTGCTGGGTGGGAAAGGCATAGGAATGACCCTCATTTTCTCTCCTGTATTCAAAGCTGTGATATTATCCTAATTCAGGAGACTTGGACTAGGTCCCCCCTTGAGTTGCAAGGATATAGAGCCCTTGATCTCCCTGCCACGGTCCAGAGTGGTAGGGGACGGGCATGTGGGGGGTTGGGATGTTTAATTGCGGAGAAATTGATCTTTAGAGAGGTGTTCCTCCCCCCGCTCACTTTGGGGTTTGTTGCCAAATTGGGAGATTATACCCTAATTGTGCTGACAGTGTATATGTCCCCTTGAAACTCCAAGACGTACAGGGAAACCCTTTGAGACCAATTAGAGTGATTTATATTTGATCTTTACGATTGTTACCCACAGGGTCAAATGATTCTTTCTGGAGATTTTAATGCACAGTTGGGCCTGGACGATAGTGTGCTTGCCCCCTATTGTGATGTGGGCTTAGAAATTCAGCCAGAGCCACTCCATCCCAAAAAATCCAAGGACTCTTGTGTAAATGCTTCAGGCATCCGGCTGACTGAGCTAGCGGTAAACCTGAACTTACATATCCTCAATGGGGTGTGCTTTGGAGTTCCAGAAGGTGAATTTACCGATTTGGGAGTGCATGGCACTAGCATCATTGATTATTTTTTGGTACCCCCCAGCCATTATCTCTCGCATCACAGATTTCGCTGTTGGATCTGAGGTGGCTGGCGACCATTTGCCACTTGTGCTATCCCTTAATATGGATGTAGGTGAACCTGTCCATGGATTCCGACGTTACCTCCTTGACTATTCATAGGGCCCCGCGATGGGATGAGACTTTGGCAGAGGTTCTGGCCATCTGGTTGGCTCAACCTGCTAATTGTCAAATAAGGAAG
Source organism: Sphenodon punctatus (assembly GCA_003113815.1). Lineage (NCBI taxonomy): Eukaryota > Metazoa > Chordata > Lepidosauria > Sphenodontia > Sphenodontidae > Sphenodon > Sphenodon punctatus. The sequence goes on along the minus strand of QEPC01000119.1, from coordinate 798,898 downwards.
TAGTTGATCCATTCTGCTGATGAGGGGGAGGTGGTGAGTTGATACAAATGACTTAGACTGGACCTATCATCCCATCTTGACACTTTGGTTAAAGAGCCGTCAAGTCTCTTTACCTTAGGGTCAAGTCCCTTTACCTTAGGGACCGCCTCGCCCTTCGCGCCTCGGAACGGCTCCTGCGGTCCGCCGGGGGTGCCCTCTTGGAGGTCCCCCGCGTGAAGCGGGGGGCCACGATGAAGCGGGCATTCTCGGTGGTGGGGCCGCGGCTGTGGAACTCCCTTCCGGAGGAAGCTCGCCTGGCCCCAAGCCTTTTAACATTTCGGCGGAACTGTAAGACCTGGCTGTTTGCCCAGGCCTTTGGGAGGGAGGGTGGGTGGGGGAGTTTTTAATCCCCCGCCCGTTTATTTATTTATCACTGTCCTTTTTACCCTGTTTTATTGAGATATTTTATATTTATATTTTAAATTGTTCTTAATTGTTTTATGACTGTTGTTAGCCGCCCCGAGCTGCGTTGCAGGATGGGGCGGGATAAAAATCTACAAAATAAATAAATAAAATAAAGTCTGGGGAATAGAAGTAGGCATATTTGGTTTGACCACGAATGTCAACTTTTGCGGTATAAATTAAAAGACCTGTATATCTCATACCGAAAAGGGTCTTCAACTAGACTGCCACCTGAATATTTTACTCTTAGACTGGAGTACAGATCTCTGGTTAGGACCAAAAAGAAGGAATATATGGAGACCAGGTGGATTAAACTTGTAAGGCCTGCTGACCAGAAAGATGTAAGATCATTTTGGCAGCTAGTAAATGGCTCTATTAACAAAGAGTTGCGTTTAACTATATTCCCTGTACCTCCTACAGTTTGGACAGAGTACTTTGATAACTTGTTTGGAGCGGATGAGGGGGCTGTGGGCCTTTTACTCTGGGAGATTCTCCCCCTTGGCCCCTGGTCCTTGGTGTTGAGCTTGAAGTTTTGATTGATTCCTTTAGTAACCACAAGGCCCTGGGCCCTGACCTGATACCTATCAAATTTATCAAAACACGTAAGGATTGGTGGATCCCCCTCCTGGCGGCACTGTTTACTGCCATTAATAATGGCGGAAACATTCTCGAGGAATGGGGTGGGGCAATGGTTATTCCTGTCTTTAAAAAAGGCCTAGGATAAGATCCTTCAAATTATAGGCCCATTAGCCTGCTGTCGGTGGTCGGCAAGATCTATGCCAAATATTTGCTTGGCAGACTTGCAGACTGGATAGCAGAGGCTAAAATATTGGCCTCAGAACAGGCGGGCATTCAGAAGGGCCGGTCTACGGTGGAACAATGTTATGTTCTTTACCACCTTGTGACCAAATATAGAGGCCGTAATGGATCGTTTTACGTAGCATTTTTGGATTTTAAAGCTGCGTTTGATTCCATTGACTGGGACATTTTGTGGTGTAAACTTGGGGAATCTTCGATTGACCAACGACTTGCTGGCCTAATTTTCTCTCTCCATGGCACCTCCTATCTTAGGGTCCGGGTCGATTTGCAGGGTCATGTTACTGCCCCTATTAATACCTGCAAGGGGGTAAGACAGGGTTGTGTTCTGGCCCCTTTGCTTTTTAATTTTTACATCAACAAAGCCATTACAATGATGTCTGAGCCCAGATTCTTTCCCCCAAAGCTGGTGCTAGAGCAGTGGGATGTTTGGGATACGCTGATGATCTCGCATTGTTATCCCAAACCCGTATAGGGCTGGCTAGGCAGGAGTTCCTTTGTCATCTTTTGTACCATTAATAAACTGACCATAAATTACCAAAAATCAAAGGTCATGGTTTTCTCTGGCAGTAGGAAATCTTATTCCTGGTATATTGAAGGTCACCAGATACAACAGGTATCCTCGTTCCGATGCCTTGGGCTTCTCTTCCATAGATTGAGTGCCTGGAAGGAGCATGTGAAAAGAGCATTGGTCGCAGTTAAGGGACCTGCTCGGCCATTTATGGCCTATTTAGGCGACAAGGTAGCAATACTATACATTTGGCTATTTTGGTTTTCAATAGCAAGGTCAGAGCCCAACTCCTTTATGGAGCTGAGCTCTGAGCTCCCTTTTTTCCCCAGGATGTTAACTCGACTTAGGCCAGGTTTCTAATGGGATTGCTGGGGAATCCCAAAAGTACTCCACATGCTGCAGCCAGAAGGGAGCTGGGCCAGAAACCCTGGCAACAAGTGGCTATGGAATTGGCGGTAAAATTTTGGACCCGATTGTTTGTGGGACAATGTTTAGAGGTGTTGAGGGAGGTGGTTCAGGACTCCTTTGCTAATCCGTGGGTTAAGAATCTTGAGACTTATCTTTGGGAAATAGGGCTTTCTAAGGAGTATTTGAGCCGTAAGTCACCAACAGTCATTAAGAAAGAAATATTGGGAAGGATTGATGACTTCGAGAGGCAACTGGAGTTGGCAAGAATTAAAGCATCCCCACATGTGGAGATGTTCCTTGATTGGACACCTAGAGCGGGATGCATGGCGGAGTATTTGACATCTTCGATCTCACTGAGAAGCAAACACCTTATGTTTCAGGCCCCTGTGAATGCTTTCCCCTCCTGGGTGTTGGAGGGGCGATTACAGAATATTCCTTTCCCTTTGTGGCTCTGCCCATTTGACCATTTAACGGCACATCAGTGGCACATATGCTCCTGTCATCTTTATGACAGGGATAGAGAGGAGCTATTAGCTTCCTCTCTGGGGAAATATCCAGGTAGGTCAGATAGGGTGTTACGGGGGGCTCTATTAGACAGTTCAGACCCCAAGGTTATTTGTAGTTTGGCTACCTTTTCACTTCGGGTGTTCCATGCCAGGAAAAAATTCCTTGAATTTAGGATTTGTGGTGTTTAATTCCTGAATAAATTAAAAAACCTTGTACGCCCTTCTTAGGATCTGATATGTATTGTATTCATTTTAATTCTGTCAATGTAACGTTAGTTTTCTGGTAAGTGTAATTTTCTGATAAGTGCCCCCCTGTACTAGCACAGCCTTGATTTTTACAGGGCTTTGTTTGATGTATTTTCTGTGTGTCATGGGTTGGAGGTCCACACCCCCACTTTACCGGGTTTGAGTGACTGTTTCCCTCGCGTATAGCCCACTTGGATCAGTTTTCTCTCTCTGGTTGATTCAAGCCTGCCGCAGGGACAACCCCTTTCTCACTCAAGGGCCCGATCCTTCCCGTTTACAGACTCTTTACTCTCTGGGTTCGCAAGAGCTTGAGAACTCTTGTTGCTCACTTGTGTTCCAATGTTAGACACAGACACTTCTTCATAAAGATAAGAAGTAAGTTTATTGATTAAATAAGCAAGATTGTTGATACAGAGTGGTTACTAGAAATCAAA
>QEPC01000119.1:747186-789841 GCA_003113815.1 Sphenodon punctatus | reverse complement strand
CATGATAAACAAATAATTTGTCATGAGTTAATTTACTTGGATGATGTTTTTGCGCTGATATTTAAAGTGAGTATCCGTTTCTTTGGCCCTTTTAAAACAGGGCTCTCCCACTCATGAACACGTAAAAATCTGCCACTCCTCCTTGCGCACGGAGTAACTGGGGGAAATGGCTGTTGCTCCATGCGTGGGGATGAGTGGGGGATGTGTGTGCCCCACCCACCACGCGCATGCCGGTGCGCCCACGGATCCCCCACTGCAGTTGCCGTGTAAAAAGCCTTTGCTGGGGGGGTCCTGTTTTGAAGGTATGTTTTGGGTTGTTTTAGTAGTTTCTCTGGCAAGTACCTTTTTTTGTGGGTTGGGAGGAGGTTTTTCTCTCTTTGGGTAGTCGTCTCATGGTATATATTTGTTGTTTTGCGGGGAGGATGATGAGTTTTTTAGGAGTGGAAGTAACAAGTGTGGCTTGCTGGTGTGTTTGTGATTTTTTAAAAATCTGTTTGGATTTTGTTAGTCTTCTGTATGTTGTACATGTCATTGTAATGTTGGTTCTTCAAATTGTATAATTTTTTTTATGGGCTTGACTGTTATGGGCTTGACTGTTTTTTCCTTTCTCTTTTTTGTAGTTGTTTGGGTTAGGTGGGATGTTTGACATGAGTATGTGTGTATTGGTGGTTGTACATGTTAGTATTTGTAAGTGATTGTTGTGGTGGAGTTCTTAAGTGATTATTTCCTTGTTTTGTTGTGGTTGGTTTTGGTTTGTTTCATGCATATGTTACCTGATGTTTCATGTCACTGTTGTAGCTTAACAGTTTTTGAAACTGAGAGGTTTTTTTATTTAATTCTTATTTGTATAGCTCCAGCAATGTTCCTGGCACTGAACAATCATTAATTAGAGGAAGTTCCCTTAACTTACGGTACAATTTTACCCTGTAAGTTCTACAAAACTGCTGTTTAAACATGGTTGTTGTATGTTCTTTGAACTGCAATTCTTTTTGGAGTTTGGTGAATAAAAAGAACAGGCAGTAGTAGTAGACATTCCTGCTCTTGACTCTGAAGTACCTTAGCAGCATTTTACAGTATAATGTTTCTCTTTCAAGACATGGTAACGTTCATACCTCTCAACCCCTGGACTCTGAATTGAGGGACAGTGACTCTCAAAATGTGGGACATAATTTGCATATATATACAAATTCAAAGTATTCACGTTAAATAACTATAAGGCTGGACTAAAAAAACTTTTTTAAAAAAAATCTAAATTACTTGCATATCCTTTAAAACAGCCTTACTTATGAGTCATAAGCCAGATGTAAACCCTTGCTCTGCCAGTCTTTGTTTAAGCTTTAACACAGCACTTCCCTCACATGAGATGTTTGCTCACGAGACATGGGAGTGTGGAGGTCCAGTGAGCACCCCCCTATGCCTAGTGAGCATACATCTCAAGTGAATCCGATTGTGTGGGATTTTAACTTCTTTTCCTGTCTGCCTCTTACTGCTCTCCTCCATGTCCTGGATTTGACCAGGGACTGAGCAGACATGTTCAGTGTTCTGCCCCTTCTCCTTCCTCCCACTATGCTCACTCATGCACAGTGTGCCTCCCTGGGACAACTCCTATTTTTCTTCCAGCATGGTTACTTCCTGTTTGCAACGCTGCCTCAGCTGCCTCTCCGGAACAGCAGGCTTTATTATTATTATTATTATTATTATTATAATAAACATTTATATAGCGCCAGTTGTGTGACCTGGTGCTGTACAAAACTTAGAATTAGACGCGGTCCCTGCCGGTGGCTTACAATCTAAAAGACAAAGTGGGGGAGACAGGGAGAGGGGACAGTGGGAGAGACAGGGGAGAAGACAAACAAACATTCAAGCGGATGCGAGGTCTCAGGTGCGTATGCTTGGCTTGGTTACAAAGAGGTAGGTAGCAGCAGTCAGCAGAGGAGGGTAGACAGTAAGTGTACAGGGAAAGACTAGCAGGCATTGGGAAAGGCAGCAAGGAAAAGGTGGGTCTTGAGAAGGGATTTGAAGGAACGGAGGGAGGGGGCAAGGCAGATGTGGGCAGGGAAGGAGTTCCAGGCATGGGGGGCAGCAAGGGAGAAGGGTCGAAGGCGGTTAGGTGAGCAGGAGAAACAAGGGAGAGTGAGGGAGGGGACAAAGGAAGAGCGGCGAGCGCGTGCAGGCGTGCGTAGGGAAATTAGGTCCGAGAGGTAAGGGGGAGCTTGGTTGTGGAGCGATTTGAACGTGAAAACCAGGAGTTTAAACAGGATATACATTCAGGAAGGGGGAGCCAGTGAAGGGAGAGGAGGAGAGGCGACCGGCAGAGTGAATGACCTTGGCGGCGGAATTTTGGATTGCAATAAGGGGGGACAGGTGAGAGTGAGGGAGGCCAGCAAGTCCAGATTCAGATCTGACCCTCGCCTCCTTGTCGACCCACAAGCGTCCACCCTAGTACCTGGCTCAGCTGCTGCGGTTAGCTGGTTGTGGGTGTCTTCTCACAGCTGCTGCCACACATGCCACTACAAGTAGAGCACTCATTCCTGCACGACAAACAGAGCTGCTAACGCACATGCTGCAGGACTGGACTCTTGCCCCATCTTTCCTGTATGGGATGGGGATAAATGTATGCAAACAAACATGAACACTTTATGCAAGTAATGTCCCGCATTGTCCTGCATTGTGGAGTGCTGCTGTTCCTCGTTTTAGAGTACAGGGGTTGGGAGGTATGCAACTGAGATTTACGGTTTGCACAGCCCTCCTTCGGACAGTAAAGCTTTTCCTTCACTCCAGCCACTTTGGTTCCTGCGTGGATTCTTTGACAGATGAGCTGCTATGAGGATTTTCTCATGGGCAAGTGTTAGTATAGCTCATTAATTAAGAAAGGTGCTGTTTTTGCAATTTTTTCTTTTATTGTTACGGTTTTGAAAAATAAACTTAATTAATCACAACGTTAGCTCATTACAGGGGCTAGGTTTGAACCCTTAGCCTGATTTTTTTTGTCCAAGAATTTTTTTTAGAAGTTATAGCTCCACATTGGTGCTCCCAAATGGACTTTTTTCTTTATTTCAAAGAAACTTTTCTCCCAAATGTTGGAAAACCCTATTGCTCTCTCTTCAAGGGGAGAGTACTCAAGTCATTGAGCCAGACAACATTTATTTATTTATTTTGTTTTTTACATTTTTATCCCACCTTTCTTCAAGGACTCAGGGTGGCTTACAACGTAAGAAATCTATAATACAATAAAACGCCTTAAAGGCCACATCATCCCAACCACCTACCTAACAGTTTTATCCTCACCCACCAGTCTTCTTCCCCAAGCCCCCCTACCCAAGATCACCCTATTCCTGCCAGCTAAACATCTGGTCAAGCAAAAAAAATTTGCATCATCTTCTGAAGATGAACGGGCTCGTGCTTAGGCAGATCTCCCAAGGGGAGTGAATTCCATAATTGCGAAGCAGCAATTGAGAATGCCCCCCTCCCCCTGCATGCCCTCATTGTAGCACCTTCATGAGCGTTTGGCACTCGCAAGAGAGTGTCCCTGGCCGACCTCAAAGGCTGCAGTGGTACATAGTGGAAGAGGCAGTTTTTAGGGAAGGAGGGGGTTGCTCTGAACTTGCCTGGGGCAAACTATCTGGCTGGAGAATGTTCCCAATCATGGCAAATTGCTCTCCCTCTCACCTCCTTTTTTAATGTGGGTTTTTACAGCAGTTTTCAGTGACTGTGGGACAGACAGCAAAAGAGGTGTCAAATCGGGGATGTCCTGGAAAATCTGGGACATTTCAGAGGTATGGTAACATGTCTTAGACTTTCCAAGTAAAGATTGTCCCATCTTTAATTGTAGTTCTGTATCAGGAACTATATATATATATTTTTAATATATATTTTTATATTGAATCACACGTCAGTGGGATCAGGGTCCCTTGGACACCAGGGTAAAAACTCACACTTAACAACATAACTGCTTTATGTTGATGCAGCAATTAAAGTAAGAAGGTGTTAACTTTTCAGTACTGAGTATTTGATTCACACTTCCTTGTGGCTTACTTGCAGAGTTTACCTACTAGAGGTCCAGAGTTTACCTGTTATAAGTTGTTTCCTCCTCATTAGGCTGTAATGTACATTTTAATTTTTGTTTTGTTTTTTTGCAATATTTTTGTTAGTTTCCAATGTACATTTTTAATTATTATTATTTTGCAATATTTTTGGTTTGTGCTTTTTTGTTTCTGGAATATGGGGTCAGTTAGACGGCAAGTACCTTTGGTGCAGGGTGTGCTTTTAACATTTGAGGTCATTAAAGATCCAGATACCATTTTTTATATAGTTGTTTCCCTGTATTATAAACAATATTTCTCAATATAATTTCCATATGTTGTATAAAATTGGAATCATTTTCAAATACATCTCATTTGTTTTTTTAAAGTGTGACATAGTTGGGGTCTATCTGACCCCAGTAGTAGATTAGTAAAGTGCTTTTTCCAAGAGTAGGAGCGTTTAAGGCTCATTGCTTGACTGGTACTGGATTAAATATTTTGTACTCCACATTTACTAGGGAAGGCTGCATACTCAAACTCTGGATAAAAACACATTTGATTGCCATGCGACAGCAACCCAGCCTGGGACAGAACACTGTGGTGAACACGGTCCTGACTGCAGAACAAACGTACCCGTGGTTGGGGCCCAGTGTGAGCGGCGGGAAACATGAACGTGTGGCTGGCTACACCCAGCGCTCTGCCATGATGGAAAATGACGGCTAGCCATGGCAACTGGTCATAGTAGTCTCCAACCCAGACTGTGTCTGCCGGCCTGAACCTATGTGATAGCCTGCTGTGACCCTGTTTGGCTCCGTCAGGCAGACTTTAGTCTGGACTGTGATCTCTGAGGTTGGAGCCCAGGCTAGCTGCTGACATGGCCTAAGGCAATCCTGGGCCAGCATCTGGCATCACCTGCACAGATGTACAGGTGAGGTCAGGGCCAGAGTGTGCCATGGTGGACTTATTTTTGCCCTCTGTTTGCTGCTGTTTATATCTTGCGTTTTGGTCATGTTGNAGAGGTAAGGGGGAGCTTGGTTGTGGAGCGATTTGAACGTGAAAACCAGGAGTTTAAACAGGATATACATTCAGGAAGGGGGAGCCAGTGAAGGGAGAGGAGGAGAGGCGACCGGCAGAGTGAATGACCTTGGCGGCGGAATTTTGGATTGCAATAAGGGGGGACAGGTGAGAGTGAGGGAGGCCAGCAAGTCCAGATTCAGATCTGACCCTCGCCTCCTTGTCGACCCACAAGCGTCCACCCTAGTACCTGGCTCAGCTGCTGCGGTTAGCTGGTTGTGGGTGTCTTCTCACAGCTGCTGCCACACATGCCACTACAAGTAGAGCACTCATTCCTGCACGACAAACAGAGCTGCTAACGCACATGCTGCAGGACTGGACTCTTGCCCCATCTTTCCTGTATGGGATGGGGATAAATGTATGCAAACAAACATGAACACTTTATGCAAGTAATGTCCCGCATTGTCCTGCATTGTGGAGTGCTGCTGTTCCTCGTTTTAGAGTACAGGGGTTGGGAGGTATGCAACTGAGATTTACGGTTTGCACAGCCCTCCTTCGGACAGTAAAGCTTTTCCTTCACTCCAGCCACTTTGGTTCCTGCGTGGATTCTTTGACAGATGAGCTGCTATGAGGATTTTCTCATGGGCAAGTGTTAGTATAGCTCATTAATTAAGAAAGGTGCTGTTTTTGCAATTTTTTCTTTTATTGTTACGGTTTTGAAAAATAAACTTAATTAATCACAACGTTAGCTCATTACAGGGGCTAGGTTTGAACCCTTAGCCTGATTTTTTTTGTCCAAGAATTTTTTTTAGAAGTTATAGCTCCACATTGGTGCTCCCAAATGGACTTTTTTCTTTATTTCAAAGAAACTTTTCTCCCAAATGTTGGAAAACCCTATTGCTCTCTCTTCAAGGGGAGAGTACTCAAGTCATTGAGCCAGACAACATTTATTTATTTATTTTGTTTTTTACATTTTTATCCCACCTTTCTTCAAGGACTCAGGGTGGCTTACAACGTAAGAAATCTATAATACAATAAAACGCCTTAAAGGCCACATCATCCCAACCACCTACCTAACAGTTTTATCCTCACCCACCAGTCTTCTTCCCCAAGCCCCCCTACCCAAGATCACCCTATTCCTGCCAGCTAAACATCTGGTCAAGCAAAAAAAATTTGCATCATCTTCTGAAGATGAACGGGCTCGTGCTTAGGCAGATCTCCCAAGGGGAGTGAATTCCATAATTGCGAAGCAGCAATTGAGAATGCCCCCCTCCCCCTGCATGCCCTCATTGTAGCACCTTCATGAGCGTTTGGCACTCGCAAGAGAGTGTCCCTGGCCGACCTCAAAGGCTGCAGTGGTACATAGTGGAAGAGGCAGTTTTTAGGGAAGGAGGGGGTTGCTCTGAACTTGCCTGGGGCAAACTATCTGGCTGGAGAATGTTCCCAATCATGGCAAATTGCTCTCCCTCTCACCTCCTTTTTTAATGTGGGTTTTTACAGCAGTTTTCAGTGACTGTGGGACAGACAGCAAAAGAGGTGTCAAATCGGGGATGTCCTGGAAAATCTGGGACATTTCAGAGGTATGGTAACATGTCTTAGACTTTCCAAGTAAAGATTGTCCCATCTTTAATTGTAGTTCTGTATCAGGAACTATATATATATATTTTTAATATATATTTTTATATTGAATCACACGTCAGTGGGATCAGGGTCCCTTGGACACCAGGGTAAAAACTCACACTTAACAACATAACTGCTTTATGTTGATGCAGCAATTAAAGTAAGAAGGTGTTAACTTTTCAGTACTGAGTATTTGATTCACACTTCCTTGTGGCTTACTTGCAGAGTTTACCTACTAGAGGTCCAGAGTTTACCTGTTATAAGTTGTTTCCTCCTCATTAGGCTGTAATGTACATTTTAATTTTTGTTTTGTTTTTTTGCAATATTTTTGTTAGTTTCCAATGTACATTTTTAATTATTATTATTTTGCAATATTTTTGGTTTGTGCTTTTTTGTTTCTGGAATATGGGGTCAGTTAGACGGCAAGTACCTTTGGTGCAGGGTGTGCTTTTAACATTTGAGGTCATTAAAGACCCAGATACCATTTTTTATATAGTTGTTTCCCTGTATTATAAACAATATTTCTCAATATAATTTCCATATGTTGTATAAAATTGGAATCATTTTCAAATACATCTCATTTGTTTTTTTAAAGTGTGACATAGTTGGGGTCTATCTGACCCCAGTAGTAGATTAGTAAAGTGCTTTTTCCAAGAGTAGGAGCGTTTAAGGCTCATTGCTTGACTGGTACTGGATTAAATATTTTGTACTCCACATTTACTAGGGAAGGCTGCATACTCAAACTCTGGATAAAAACACATTTGATTGCCATGCGACAGCAACCCAGCCTGGGACAGAACACTGTGGTGAACACGGTCCTGACTGCAGAACAAACGTACCCGTGGTTGGGGCCCAGTGTGAGCGGCGGGAAACATGAACGTGTGGCTGGCTACACCCAGCGCTCTGCCATGATGGACAATGACGGCTAGCCATGGCAACTGGTCATAGTAGTCTCCAACCCAGACTGTGTCTGCCGGCCTGAACCTATGTGATAGCCTGCTGTGACCCTGTTTGGCTCCGTCAGGCAGACCTTAGTCTGGACTGTGATCTCTGAGGTTGGAGCCCAGGCTAGCTGCTGACATGGCCTAAGGCAATCCTGGGCCAGCATCTGGCATCACCTGCACAGATGTACAGGTGAGGTCAGGGCCAGAGTGGGCCATGGTGGACTTATTTTTGCCCTCTGTTTGCTGCTGTTTATATCTTGCGTTTTGGTCATGTTGAAGAGTGCAAGTAGGCTACGGTATGTATAGCAATAGAATTCCTAGTTCACAGAGTGATGCAAATTACAAACATTCCCTTGTAGGCTTTGTTGTTGTACCAGTAAAAATCTAATGGAAAACCTTTTTATTTTATTTGGAATAGGGTTTTTTGTAGTTCTTAAATGAATATGAATCAAAAACTGTTCAAATAGAATGCAGAATATGGTTAAGTGTGCTAAAGTATAATTAAAACCATATCTTTACCAACAAGAGACAGCAGATATTTAGTGGAAATTCCTCGGGTTTTGTTTCTAAACAATCTTATTGGCATTGCACCTCTGTAGCTTTTGGATTTGAGCAGAGGTACAACCCTTAACATTGCACTTCTGAGATTCTTGAGACAAAAAGGATTTCTACAAAAAAGAATTTTTCATGCTGAGGAGAAACTAGTTATGAAGAGGAGGCCTCCTCTGGATGCTGTTTTGTATTTTGAAATTTTTGCTTATGGGAAAATTCTTGTAGCCTGAGCCTCATATTGTTACACCAATGCAAGCCCTGATCACTTTAGTGGACTTGCAGTGGTGCAGTGCTTTGAAGACGGGTTCCTTAGTTGTCTGTGAAAAATCTGCCCTTGAGAGAGCATTTTGTCAGGAATACAGAAAGATATCCTTTGCCCATGCATGCTTACGTCCAAGCGGGGCTGTGAAAACCAATTTTTACTCCAGAAAATACAGTCTGAGAAGGTTAATTGGATTGTCTGCCATCCCCCTTTCAAACTTTTGTGTCCCACAGGGCTTTAGTTTCAATCTATTAATGAGCCCTTAACTTGTAACTACCAGGAAGTGATAAATTTAAAGATTCTTTTTAAGCTTCTCTGGAGATGGCAGCTAGTGTGGAGTAGACAATCATGGAATGTTGAAGGCAGGTGCACGTTTGATTTTTCTGGCATTTAGAGACTTCTGGTAGGTGGACAAAACATCCAGATCATTTCATTGTTGTTTAATTTTTTTTTAACCCCGTTCTTCCTACCAAAGATGACTCAGGGCGGCTTACAATATTAAAATACATAATGCAAATATAAATAATTAAATAAACCATAAATCCCAAAACATAAAATACCTCAAACCCTACACCAGCCCCTCGCCCACCCCAGCTCTCCAACCTCCTAGCTCACCTCTATCCCCCACAACTCCCCCCAAGCCCCCACTGCCAAACGCCCTTGTGAATAAAACTGTATTGTATTGCCTTCTCCAGCCTGGAGATAAAACAAACCTGCTGGGGAAGGGAATTGGACAGCTGCGAAGTGGTGGCTGAGAACAACCTTCTCTTAGCAAAATCCAATCGCCTCTACTCCATCCTTGTCCTTCTTGCTGTTCTCTGCTGCTTTTGACACTCGACCACTCTCTTACTTGACTCCCTCCACTTCCTTGGTTTCCGTGGCTCAGTCCTTAACTGGTTTTCTTCCTACCTCTCTGACCTATCCTTCACTGTGTCTCTTGCTGGTGCCTTCTCTACTTCTTTTCCCCTCTTGGTTGTAGTTCCCCAAGACTCCGTCCATGGCCCTCTTCTCTTCTCTCTATACACTCTGTCCCTAGGCAAACTCATCGAATCTCAGGGTTTCAGTACCATCTGTATGTGGATAATACCCAACTCTGTCTCTCCACCCCCCCTTCTATCTCCCTCTATCCAGTCTCGCCTCACTAACTGCCTCTCTGATATTTCTGCCTGGATGTCTCATCATCAACTCAAACTTAACATGGCTAAAACCGAACTCCTCATCTCGAATCCTAAAACAGATGAATCTATGAAAATTAAGGAAAATGTTTCAAGAAGAAAACTTCAGCTTAAAGAGTCTTAAGGAAAAAGTTTCTTTCCATGTTTACAATAAAATATTTCTGTGAATAATGTATCCTTCCATGAAATATAGGGAAGGAAGACACTGATTTCTTCTGGTCATGGTTGAGGACAGGGAGAAGAGAAAATAGCGTCTCTCCCCATGTCTGTCCCAGTAGATATTAATATGAGATGTTACTTAACGAAGATTGTGCAGATACAGAATTCAAACATGTTGGTCTCTATTGGACAGGTTCTGCTGCTTTTCAGTTGCACTCCGATGCATCTCTGAGAAGGGATGAAGGAATATAGCCCCTACTTAGGTCTCCAGCTTCCTGACTCATAGAAAAAGCTTAATTTCAATTTTTTTATTTTAAAAACAAATTTCCTCATGTTTTTAAAGAATGTTTTTGAAAATGAGTGACAAAGTGGTTCAAATGATATATTTTATTGGGCCAACTAAGCAATCTTTCTGGCCACAATGGGCTCTTCCACAGGCATGTAGCGTAGCCAGTAGAAATATTTTAAATGAGCAAATGTAGGGCAGGTATATATAAAGGGACATGGAATAGGTGGGAGTGAATAGGACAAGGTAGCAGGTGGGGAAGGGGGCAAAGAGAGAGCTGTGCCAGATATTTTAAAACAGCTGTAAAATTATATATTGGTGTAGGAGACCAAGAAACAATAGGTAGTGGTTTAAACACAGAGAGGGCAAGCATATGGGTTCGAGGTATAGTGCGAAACAGGTTATCAGGTGAAGGGAATATGCACATCAAAGGAACTGGGTTCACAGTAACACAAAGGTTGAGTATTCAGCTGATAGTTACAGAGAGGGAGACAACCACAACCAAAACGACATCCACGCTTGATCTCTGGATTGAAAATGTGTGTAATTGATGCAGCATTTTCTGCTTGAATCTGAAAGCTGCCTCCAGCAGAACTCTCTCAGACCATCAGTTGTTAAAGCCCAGGCGAAAGCTACCTCTCCCGACGCCTATTCCTGAGCAGACCTGGTCCCAGCTTGCTTTTTAAAAAAGGACTCCATCATGGTAGGCTGTTCTTGTTTGGGAATGCCATAAATTTAATTCTCCACTGAATATTAGAAGATTTGGTTTCCATTTTGTAGGACTTTGATGGATACCCTTTTGGGGCTCCCCTTGCCTTAGATCTGAGGAGCTAAAAACAGTGGTACTCAAGAACAAAATGATATGCCACTTAGATGATATTGTGTAGATCTTCATGTGATTGCTGCTTTTAGTTTCTTACTTGCTTTGATCATCAGTGAAATTAGTACTTCTGACATAACTTATCTCAAGAAACCCAATATAATATCCCTTTGAGATGAATGGGAAGGTCATTCTTTTGGGGTACTGTTGTTTTTCTGCCATCATAGCTGTTTCTGCATTGGTTAAACTTGCTTCATGTTTTGACATTTTTTCTTTGTTACTATAAGAGGTATGGGCTGCCTTTATGGTTAATAAAAAATGAACTTTTGCAAAATTATATGGCACTTAATTTCACAGTGTATTTGGGGTTTTGTTTTCCTTAAAAATAATCAGGCTGGTGCAATTTTGGCCCAATTCAAACCCTAAGTATTAAACCACATCAGGTAGGGTAAAAACAGACGTGATAACAGCCTGCTTTGGACTGGACATCACCTTTACGTGTGTGCAGGTGATGCCAGATGTTGGCTCAATATCTCCTCGGGCTGTGTCAGTAGCTAGCCTGGACCTTGACCTCTGAAAACCTCCGAGGTCACTGCTCTGGCTAAGGCCCACCCAACCAGGCCACAGCGGGTTATCACGTCTGGTGTGCATCGCCAACCCAGCCTCTGTCAGGGGCCATCATGGCTGCCCATGATGGTAGGGAGCAGGATGAAGCATGTGGGTGGGGCCAACCAGCCACACGTTTGTGCTCCAGCCAGCCAGCCACATATTCGTGGTTCTCTCCGGCACTCTGACTGTAGGCACATTTGTTCGGTGATCTGGACTTTGTCTGCTGTGGTCTTCCTCTCTGGGCTGGATCAGGCTGCCACTGCACCACCACCACGTGTTGTTTCTACCCTTAGAATAGATTAAAATGGTTGTGGAGTGTGGGACTGGTTAGATTTAATGTTTTATCATATGTTGGCTTATTGATGGGGGACATACCTTGGACCTGATTTTTTTGCACTGGTCTTGAGGCGAGGGATTTGTTGACGGATGAGGTGTCGGCAGAGCCCTTGTCATGGATGGATCATTACCTCCTGTGAGCACACCTTCTGGTACATGTTTGCTCCTGGAGGGGGTAGAACTGATTTGGATGGTTTGCCCCCAGAGACTAATGGAACCTGAGAAGTTCTGGAACACTCTTGGGGAGTTACCTTATGATCTCGACGACCGACCGCTCGATGGCCTCATTGCTTTATGGGACATCTTTCTGATGGTGGCCATCAACCGGACTGCTCTGAGGCGCTCCCTCGGCGACGACTCCTCAGGCCTCCATGGTTTATAGAGGACCTGAGGTTGCTGAAGCAGGAAGGGTGGCGGTTGGAGCGATGGTGACGCTGTTTGCGTGCTGAAGCTGACAGATTGGATCATAGAGCCTGTTTATGCGCCTATGCCGTAGCTATAAGGACAGCAAAAAAGGAGGTTTTGCTGCCCATATAGCCTCTGCTAAATCTTGTCCAGTGGAGCTTTTCCGGATGGTGAGGCGGTTGGTCGGGTCTCCCTCTTCCTGGAACCGGAGTCATCTAGTGGCCGCTATGACATGTTTATAGATTATTTTGCAGAGAAAATTGCTCTGATTCACTACAACTTAGATGCCACACTTATTGCAATGGGTGAACCAGAGGTTGTGGAAGCCCCGCCTTGTCCAGTTTTGTGGAATCCATTCCAGTTGGTGTCGTTCGCCAAGGCGGGGGATGTTCTTGGGGCTGTTAGGGCCAACTTTTGTGAACTTGACCCATGCCCGTCCTCCTGGCTGGTTAAGGCCAGCTGGGAGACGGTGGACTGTTGCTGGCGGGGGTGATCAGTGCCTCCCTTTGGGAGGGCAGAGTGCCAGGCTGCCTCAAAGAGGCAGTGGTGTGGCCTCTGCTCAAAAAACCATCACTTGACGGTGATTCCTTCGCCAGTTACTGGTCAGTCTCTCTAACTTTCCCTTCTTAGGGAAGGTTGTCATGCGGATTGTGGCTCAGCAGCTGCAGGGGCTTCTAAACTGCACTGGTTATCTGGATCCCTTGCAGTCCGACTTTCGTCCAGGCTGTGGCACTGAGACTGCACTTGTGGCTTTGGTCCATGACCTCTGCCGCAAATTAGATCAGAGTTGCTTGACCCTGCTAATTCTGTTAGATCTGTCAGCTGCTTTCGATGCCATGTAATGTTGGTGACTTGCTTGCGGGATCGAACTGGAGTGGGCAGGTTCGTTCTTGACTAGTTTCGCTCTTTCCTAGCTGGAAGAACTCAGCGTGTGGTGCTTGGAGACTGTTTTTATCTCCACTAGACCTCATATGTTGACTCCTGCAAGGTTCCATTCTCTCCACTTTCCTGTTCAACGTGTACATGCAGCTGTTTGACGAGTTTGTGAGACGGTATGGGGTGCAGTGTCGTCAATATGCTGATGACACCCAACTGTACCTCTCCTTTTCATGTGACCCAGACCCGGCAGTCTCAGTGCTCATCCGATGTCTGGTGTCTATAGGGAACTGGATGAGGGTGAGCTGACTGAAGTTGAATCCCGACGAGACAGAGATGATGGTAGTGGGTAAGGCAGTTTATGTGGTGGCTTCCATCGTTGATGGGATTCGCCCTCCACTGGGTCCCCAGGTTTGCAGTCTGGGCGTGCTCCTTGATCCACAGCTCTGCCTGGATCTCCAGTTGGGGGCTGTGGCAAAGAGTACGCTTTGCCAATTACATCTGGTGTGACTGCTCTGGCCGTATGTTTCAGATAGGGATCTGGCCACTATAATCCATGCTTTCATTACCTCAAGATTGGACTATTGCAACACGCTGTATGTGGGGCTACCCATGGTGACGGTCCAGAGACTGCAGCTAGTGCAGAATACAGCAGTCCATCTCCTTATGGGGTCAGGTCGCTGTGAGCACATTACACCAGTGCCCTGGGCTCTGTACTGACTGCCTATAGTCTTCCGGGCCCGATTCAGGGTATTGGTTTTGACCTATTGAGTCCTATACGGCCTTGGTCCAGCTTACCTGTGAGATCGCCTCACTCCCCGCGCTCTGGCATGACCTCTGCTGCGGTTCACCAGGAGCACCCTTCTCGAGGTCCCCCATGTGGCCCGGGGGGACACTATGGAGAGGATGTTCTTGGTGGCTGCACCTAGGCTATGGGTATTGCTGGGAGAGAGGGGCTGCTAGGGCAGAGCCGCTGCCCCGCTAACTGATCGATAAACTCACCTGTGCCGAGTTGGGGGAAAGCCAAGTCGGCGTGGAGCGGAGGTGGAGCCACCTTCCTGCGGGAAGAAAAGGGTCCGGTGAGCAACAGACTTCTGTATTGCTGGGAGAGAGGGGCTGCTAGGGCAGAGCCGCTGCCCTGTTAACTGATTTATAAACTCACCTGTGCGGAGTTGGGGGAGAGCCGAGTCAGCGTGGAGTGGAGGCGGAGCCACCTTCCTGTGGGAAGAAAAGGGTCCGGGGATACTCGGACGCGAGCCTTGGCGTGAGCCTAAGGGTGAGAGCTAAAGGGTAGTGCCCTTGTGTCATCCTTGAAGAAGCCCGGAGAGCCGGAGCCCCTCTCCCCTGTTCTCCTTGTTGCTGTGTTAGAAGAAGTTTTGGTGAGCCCACAGGTTCTACTGGAAAGACTTGTGGTTATAGGGGACTGAACGCAGGCTGGGAGGCCTGCCCGCTTGCCGTTTTCTGCAGAAGTGTGCAGCACTCGTGGCTACTGCCAGAAGCTGCGACGACACAGGATGGTAGCTGGATGCTTTGAGTGAACTGCTTGAGGATTATAAGAGAACTGCTGGGAGCCGGCACAGAGAAGGGCGTTGGCAGGTCGCCTTGCGAAGTCTGTCGCTGGAACTGGTTAGAGTACGGGTGGGTCAAGGAGTGAACTGGACTTGTGTTTTAAATTGTATATTATAATTTTAGCCCTTCAACGGGTTTGATAATTGGATGTGTTAGGATTGGTGTCCCGTGCACCTGGGTGGTGAGGAACTTTCTGGAGCCGGCTTTCCCGGGATTGGTTCCTGCAACCCTGCTTACTGAGGGGTGTGCTGCAGGTGGGGTCGGGGGAGGTAGAATTCCCCTATTCTGGAAAATAGGTACCGAGATGGAAAAGAAACGAGGGAGGGACTCATTTTCTTCTTCTTCTTCCCCCCCCTGAAGGGCTACCCCTGAGATCTAGGAGAAGGGTACAGAAGCAATCACTGCCTGAGTATAACATCCCTGTGCATAATAAATTTGAATGCTGGGTCGCAAAGCTGAGATTCATGATCATACCCACAAGGTTCATAATTCCACCTTGGCTGAAGGAAGCCTGGTTATTTCCCAGGACATGGAATCTAGAGATTTTTTATTCTCCCAGACTCAACTAATTGCTAGGACAGTAGCTTCACTGTTCTCGAGCATCAATGCTATTAGTAATTCTTTGGTCACTGCCCAGAAGCAACTTGAGGAGATTGTTAATAAGTTAGATCGCCCCCTGATGACCGCCAGTCCGTCATTAAAGCCGACGGCTGGGACTGACCTGCCTCTCCACCCAGATGGTTGGACAGGAGAGGAGGCCCTTGGAACAAAAAGAACTTTTTTCAGACAGAATCCTGCGTTTGATACTGTTAGGCGTTTGATAGCAAATGCTATCTATCTTAGAATAACGCCCGACTATAATGGCCCAGTTGGGACTCCATGGGGAATGTCGCACACAATATCTCACGTTTAATGGGCAAAACTGTTCATTTTAAGAATATAGTAGAAGTGAAATATCTCCCCCGTTCTTGAAAGGGTTACAGCTTGGAAATTCACTTTGCCTCCTTTGCTATAATCAAGAACATCTTTAAGGAAAGGAAACTTTTCCGATCTAGAGGAATCTTTATAGATAGGGTCTGGTGCCTTGCTGAGCCCACCTTAATCCAGCACCGGGACCGCTTTCTCTCTTCTCCCAGTGCTAGTCCCTTGGGAGTGGCAAGACAAAATCAGATTAAACTCCAACAATTTGATACTGCAGTATTATACTGACCAAGTATAATACGTCAACCTAGCGCTATTCCAAATGATTTGCTCTCTCAGGATAGTATTAAACCAAAGGGCGATCCCGTGGTTATAGATTTTCTGGATTTCGTAGCCAGCTACCAGCCGGATGTATTTAAAGATAATTTACCGGAAATTACAGGCAAAAACCCATGTCAAATAAAAGAGGATCTAAACCCCATGATTAGGCGGGAAACTTTAATCAATGAACTTGCTGTTTTCTTGCTCGATAGCTCGGGGACTAAGGATGGCACAAGTGTCAGTTCCTTGTTCAAACATCTGTCTCCCATTGATCAGGATATTCTACTGCAAAAATTAGAAACCTGCAGGAGCAGCCTCCAAGCTGAAACCCTGGTTTATGTAGTGCCTGAGTCGGGACAGGCCGTTAACCCGGAGTAGATGGAGCAAGATCTAGAAGTTCCCATAGAAGTCCATGGCCCCACTTCTGCAGTACAAGAGACCCCCCCTTAGGGGACTGGGTGGCATGATAATCACCAACTCCCAGCAGGGTGAGGATGGCCTAAATCGGCCGGGTGCAGAAATTGAGCTATTATGAAGGAGAATACACTTCAAATAGAGGCAGAGGTTAACCCTGCCTGACTGCTACCGATCTTTCTCTGTATCTCAGCTACTCAGGTAGGGTAAATAAGGAAGTAATCTCTGGGGTTTTGATTATTCACCGTCAGGCTGCTCCTTTTCTCTCACCCTAAAATCAATTTAAAATAGGGTCATGGAACATTGCTGGCCTAAGGGCCAAACTTGTCGATAGAGAATGGGCTGAGCAACTAGGTTGTTTTTGATCTGATTTGTTTTCAGGAGACATGGCTTGACAAGGGTGTGTCTCTGTAGTTTGATCATTTCAAATCAGAATTGCATGGCGGATAAAAACTAAATAGAAGGGGCGGAATCTCTGGAGGATTAGCTTTTTTGATTTCTGATTCTTGTGTTAATCTATTTCAGTCCTTAGTTTCCACTAGACCGGAGATCCAGATTGGTCTATTGAAATTCCCAGATCAGAGACAGTTTCTTTTATTTAATACCTATATTCCCCCTGCTAACCTCACCCTATTACTACACAAGCATATGGGCCATTTTAGAGCAAGAAATAAATAACTATAGTGATAAGTATCCTCATGCTTGCATTATGTTATTAGGGGATTTAAACGCACGTATTGGAGCTCCAGGTAAGAAACCATCCCAGGAGGACCGATTAGACAGTTCTTTTTTCCCGGTCACGTTCAGGAGGTCGAAAGACAAAATTGTTAACGAACAGGGATGTGCTCTCCTGGCACTTATGGCAAGTTTAGACCTTATTCCTTTAAATGGTAGAACTCAGGGTGATCTGGAAGGCGAATTTACTTTTGTCAGCTCTGTTGGGAACAGTACAGTTGACTATATTTTGGTAGACTCTCCCTTTGTGGAGGACTTTATTTACTTTACCTGTATTAACAGGCCGGAAAGTGACCATGCACTGCTGGAATTACATCTAGCAGGATGCAATGACTCCTTGGATGTTAACCCTGCCTCCCAAAATGATGTAGTATGTACATGTCTCAAAGCTTGGTCTTCTACCCAATGGATAGCCAGGTTATATGAATTTTGTAGTTCCCAAGCACTTATGGAATTAAGTTCTGCTCTTCTGGTCGAACAAAACGTGGGGAAGCTATTTGAGACTTTTGAGATTATTCTATTACACGTTAAGGATTGTTTCTCATCCCCTCCCCCAGCTCGCTTGGGCATAAACCAGAAAGGCTTCTGGTTCGATAAGGAATGTTGGTTTGCCAAAAGACAGCCCATTAGTGCCAAAAAGACTTGGATAATAAACCAATCTCTACTGTCACAAATCAAATTTCAAGTGGGGCTNACCAAGAAACAATAGGTAGTGGTTTAAACACAGAGAGGGCAAGCATATGGGTTCGAGGTATAGTGAGAAACAGCTTATCAGGTGAAGGGAATATGCACATCAAAGGAACTGGGTTCACAGTAACACAAAGGTTGTGTATTCAGTTGATAGTCAGTTACAGAGAGGGAGACAACCACAACCAAAACGACATCCACGCTTGATCTCTGGATTGAAAATGTGTGTAATTGATGCAGCATTTTCTGTTTGAATCTGAAAGCTGCCTCCAGCAGAACTCTCTCAGACCATCAGTTGTTAAAGCCCAGGCGAAAGCTACCTCTCCCGACGCCTATTCCTGAGCAGACCTGGTCCCAACTTGCTTTTTAAAAAAGGACTCCATCATGGTAGGCTGTTCTTGTTTGGGAATTCCATAAATTTAATTCTCCACTGAATATTAGAAGATTTGGTTTCCATTTTGTAGGACTTTGATGGATACCCTTTTGGGGCTCCCCTTGCCTTAGATCTGAGGAGCTAAAAACAGTGGTACTCAAGAACAAAATGATATGCCACTTAGATGATATTGTGTAGATCTTCATGTGATTGCTGCTTTTAGTTTCTTACTTGCTTTGATCATCAGTGAAATTAGTACTTCTGACATAACTTATCTCAAGAAACCCAATATAATATCCCTTTGAGATGAATGGGAAGGTCATTCTTTTGGGGTACTGTTGTTTTTCTGCCATCATAGTTGTTTCTGCATTGGTTAAACTTGCTTCATGTTTTGACATTTTTTCTTTGTTACTATAAGAGGTATGGGCTGCCTTTATGGTTAATAAAAAATGAACTTTTGCAAAATTATATGGCACTTAATTTCACAGTGTATTTGGGGTTTTGTTTTCCTTAAAAATAATCAGGCTGGTGCAATTTTGGCCCAATTCAAACCCTAAGTATTAAACCACATCAGGTAGGGTAAAAACAGACGTGATAACAGCCTGCTTTGGACTGGACATCACCTTTACGTGTGTGCAGGTGATGCCAGATGTTGGCTCAATATCTCCTCGGGCTGTGTCAGCTAGCCTGGACCTTGACCTCTGAAAACCTCCGAGGTCACAGCTCTGGCTAAGGCCCACCCAAGCAGGCCACAGCGGGTTATCACGTCTGGTGTGCATCGCCAACCCAGCCTCTGTCAGGGGNATGTGTGACTGTGCTGGTTCGGCGTTTGGTCCGGTGGACTCTCTTGAGCATGTTCTCCTTAACTGCCCTCGGTGGTTTGATTTATGGGCCAAATGGTTGGCCCCTTTTCTTGCTTCTCCCGGTAAATCTGTTACATGGCAAACTTGCCTTGCTGGGCAAGAGGGAGTATTATCTGGGAGGGTGGCCTTTTTTCTATTTAATGTTCTCCGGGCTAAGCAGTCCCCTTAGTTTTAAGTTTCTTATTACTTTTGTACTTTTTATGTTCTTGTCTATGTATTGTACATATGTTATAGCATTAGCTAAACATTAAAGTTTATCATTCATTCATTCATTTAAAAAAAACCAAAAAAACCCCACAACCTTCTCAAAATTAAACTATGTACTATATCCTTAGATTTATGAAAGTTTTGGTGACTGTTCAGTACAACATGGAATTAAAATATTCAAGGCCAAAGTTGTTTCCCAGATTCTTTATGGTGTGGAAGTTTGGAGTTTAAAGACTGATTTGTATCTTTAAGGTGCTTTTAGGTTGTCTTGGAGTTGTACAAAGAACCTTAGTTAGGGCTAAAGCCAATCAGTCTCCTTTCTCTTCAGAAGGTGGCTATTTTACTCAGATTCAAGTACTAGAAATCTGTGCATTCTGTTGGTTCAATAGTTTCTTTGCATTGGGTGTAAAAGAGAAATCTACTTTCTCTTGGGCTCCATTGGAGTCCCATTCTAATGCTTCGGATTGTTTCCCACAGCCACCTATAGGAGCAGAGGATTTAAATTGCGCATGCTCCCGTGCGAATAAACCCGCGCTCTTGCCAGTTGATTCTCTGTCTCCAGACTGATAGGAAGCAGCTTTGCTCCCTGCGCAGCATATCTAACTCTGGGCTGGAGTTTAGCTCCAGCTGGAGCGCTCAGGCAGCTCCCCACCGCAGGGTTTTCTAGCTGCACAAAGCAGCCCCAGGACATTGCCAAGAGGCTTGGTCTTGGCATCACCCCTCCCCACTGTTCCAGTAGGTTCAGTGGGCATGAAGAACAGGTGTGATGGGGAATCAAGCCAGTGCTCCCACCGCCCAGCGAGTCCCATTATAAATAATAATAATATAAAGTTTATTGTATAGCCATAGGCTGTTACAACATACAAGTTAAAAATAAATGATTTCCAGCACTACAAAACAGCTAAACAAATACAACACTTGAGCTATATCAAATCGCAGCTCTCCCCCAGCTCTTCCGCGCCAGCATTCCGACCAAATCGTCTAGCCCCTAGTCCACACCTCCTCTGGGAATTTACCAGATACAAGATTGTGAGCACCGCCCCCTAGCTGTTGTTAGTTTACCATTTAACTTCCACGCTTTATACCAAACAGGGGCTTACCTATCCTTTAGAAGGGCTTTCCTAGCCAACTTCGCTGCATACGCAAAATTGGCNAACATGGCACGCTAAAGGGGTTTAGAGGATATTAAAGAGGTTTAAAAGTAAAAGGATTAAGATAAAACAAGAATATCTTGATAAATCCAATGGAAGTTTTAAATGAAATAAGATAGTTCAGTAACTCTACATGCCGTACCCATAAAATGGTGAGGGCTTGTTTAGAGTTGTCTTATTGATATGTTTTTAAATGATATTAGTATTGTAACAAAGTATCTTGTTTTATTTGTTTTATCTGTTTGTGTGTAAAATACTATGGCTTCGGCTACATTAATAAATTACTTACTTACTAGTCCTGAGTAAATCATACAAGCTTTTACTCAGGAAGAAAAGTAGAGATTTTTACAATAATTCCTGGGCTGAAATGGCAGTTGCTGCTCGCACAGGAAATGTGCATGCATTTTGGAAAATGCTAAATCGTATGCTGAAACCAATCCCAATGTACAGTGGACAAGGCCCAAAGGATAATATTTTGGGCCCATTTGATTGTGATAGTCTATCCCCATCAGTCCTGGTTTCAACAGAATCTGAAGTTAAGAAATTAATAATGGCACTGAAACCAAATTAAGCTTCTGGCCCTGATTTGGTAAATGCCGAGCTTTTACAGTCTGCACCAAATTGGTGGGCAGCTATTTTTTGTGCCCTATTTGATAGAATTACTTTAACTTGCCAAATTCCTGTGATTTGAGGCCTTAGCTGGATTGTGCCTATTTTTAAGAAGGGGGATAGAAGAGACCCTTCATGCTGTAGACCCATTAGTTTGCTTTCTGTCGTAGACAAACTATATGCGTCGACGCTGTTAAAATACATTCAAGATTGGACTGAAACTAACAGGCTAATCCCACGTGAGCAATTTGGCTTCAGGAGCAATCGATCCACTATTGACTGCTGCTTAATTTTGACCCATTTGATACACAAGTATGTCAAGATTAAGAATGGTAAACTTTTTATGGCCTTCATTGACTTCATGAAAGCCTTTGACTCCGTGCCTCGGCATAGATTATGGGCAAAATTAAAGGCGCTAAATCTGGACAGTAGAGTTCTTAACTTGCTTATTCAGTTACATGCAAATAAAAATAGGTAAAAATAAACTTCTAAGTGACTCGATACCTATTGAGAGAGGGGTGCGGCAGGACTGTGTCCTTGCCCCTAACTTCTTTAACATATATGTTGCCGATTTGGTGGAAGCTATTAAAACAGCAAGCTGTCATCCTCCTTTGATTTATTCCTATCCTCTATATCTTCTGCAGTATGCTTATAATGATGTTTTGCTCTCCCAAATGGAAAAGGGGTTGAAAGAGTCAACAAAGGGTTTACTAAGGTACTGAAAATTAAATGGCTTGGAGNAACTTTCGTCCAGGCTGTGGCACTGAGACTGCACTTGTGGCTTTGGTCCATGACCTCTGCCGCAAATTAGATCAGAGTTGCTTGACCCTGCTAATTCTGTTAGATCTGTCAGCTGCTTTCGATGCCATGTAATGTTGGTGACTTGCTTGCGGGATCGAACTGGAGTGGGCAGGTTCGTTCTTGACTAGTTTCGCTCTTTCCTATCTGGAAGAACTCAGCGTGTGGTGCTTGGAGACTGTTTTTATCTCCACTAGACCTCATATGTTGACTCCTGCAAGGTTCCATTCTCTCCACTTTCCTGTTCAACGTGTACATGCAGCTGTTTGACGAGTTTGTGAGACGGTATGGGGTGCAGTGTCGTCAATATGCTGATGACACCCAACTGTACCTCTCCTTTTCATGTGACCCAGACCCGGCAGTCTCAGTGCTCATCCGATGTCTGGTGTCTATAGGGAACTGGATGAGGGTGAGCTGACTGAAGTTGAATCCCGACGAGACAGAGATGATGGTAGTGGGTAAGGCAGTTTATGTGGTGGCTTCCATCGTTGATGGGATTCGCCCTCCACTGGGTCCCCAGGTTTGCAGTCTGGGCGTGCTCCTTGATCCACAGCTCTGCCTGGATCTCCAGTTGGGGGCTGTGGCAAAGAGTACGCTTTGCCAATTACATCTGGTGTGACTGCTCTGGCCGTATGTTTCAGATAGGGATCTGGCCACTATAATCCATGCTTTCATTACCTCAAGATTGGACTATTGCAACACGCTGTATGTGGGGCTACCCATGGTGACGGTCCAGAGACTGCAGCTAGTGCAGAATACAGCAGTCCATCTCCTTATGGGGTCAGGTCGCTGTGAGCACATTACACCAGTGCCCTGGGCTCTGNGTACAAATTAAACAGTGCTGGTGCCAAAATACACCCCTACCTTACCCCTCTGTCTACCTGGACAGGAGATGATAATGTCCCACATCTGTCCATCCTTATTTGCAATGAGTTTGCCTGATAAAGTCGAATAAGTAGATACAGAAGTCTTGGTTCGATATGAATCTTCCTAAGTTTTAACCATAGGCACTCTCGATTGATCGAATCAAAGGCCTTTTCCAGGTCCATAAACCGTAGATATAACTTGCCCTTTCGCGCTGTATATTTCTGAATCAGGGCAGACACCAGCAGAATATGGTCTAATGTGGCCTCCCCAGTACAGAAGCCAGCCTGCTCTGGGGCGATAAGACAAAACTCAGCAATCCATGCCTGCAACTTGTGCAGGAGGAACTGACTGTACAGGTGATTGGGCGATTATTGGCAGGTAGTCTGGGGTCCCACTTTTTAAAGATAGGAACCAATGTACTCTTTACCCAGGTGCTAGGGATAGTTCCTGTTTCATTAATTGCCGTAAAAAGCGGGGCCAGAAGAGACACCCACCACTGTGGGAAACTCCTGATCAAATCGGAGGTTATCCCGTCCAGCCCTGGGGCCTTCCCTGCCTTCAGACCCCGAATTAGACTACCGATTTCATCCACAGTAACTGGAGGCCATGGCTCAAATTGCTGGATTGCTCCCAACTCGAGGGCTTTAATCTCTGCTGGGGGAGCCAAGTACAAAAGTTTATAAAACGTCTCCAAGACTTTAGTTGGAATTAGGGGAAACCATCTACCAGGTCTTCCCTTCCCTATAGATTGTATTAGGGACCAGAATTTAATTGAATCCCAGCTTATGGCTGCTTCCTGCAGCTTACGCCATTGGGTCCTACTGTATGTGTTCTTTTTTGTTACCAATAACTGCTTGTAGCATCTCCTTCCAACTACTACTGCCTCACGATTATGAATTGACGGAAATGTCCTTAAATGTCTCAGCTGTCTCCTTAGGACCGATCTCAGCCTTCAGCACTCGCCATCAAACCAGGCAGGGGGTCTACTATGCTGCCCCTGCCAAGGTTTGTGTCCTGTATTACAAAAAATGACCTGCTGGATCTGAAGAAGGAGACTATCGAACCCTGGAAATGCCTTACCATTACACCATGAGGCTAACAAACAGAGCTCCTGGATCTCCTGTTGTTCAATAAACCTCCCAAAATCTGCAAGTAGAGTACCTGGGTACTTCCTCCTAGACCTAGCACCTGCCCGCAGCCCTTCTTCATCCACCGCCTCCTTATCTGCCCATCCATCCGGAGGCCTATCTCCTTCTAGGAGCTCCAGGAGGAGTGGGAGATGGCCGGTATCAGGTCTTGAGAGGACCTCTAGCTTGGTAACCTTATCAAAATCCAAGGCTGAGGCCAGAAAAGAATCGATCATGCTGGACCCCAAAATTGAATGGTATGTGTAGCTTCCAGCCTGATCTCCCACTGCTCGACCATTGAGCACAACTAAATCCAGGGCATCCATTAGGAGCCCCATCTTTACTTTCTGTGGACTCTCGAACTGGTCTTCTGAGACTCAAGGGGGAAGCCAGGGTGGTCCAGCCCACCCACTGGGGAGTCACTCCCCTGCAGAGCTGGATTTCCCAGCCTGCTGTTAAAATCTCCCCCTATATAAATGGGTACCCCGGGATAATCCTCCAGGTCCCTGAGGAGCAGATTGACCATTTGAACCCAGATGCTATCTGCATAATGTCTCGACTACAAAGGGGGTACATAAACATCCCCTAACAAAAATTTCCTCCCCTTCGCTGTGGTGCATAAGTACAAAGCAAAATTCGATTTATAAAATCCCAATTCTTTTATTAGTATCCCTGTATCTTTGGCTACCAGCATAGCAAGACCCCCGCTGGGCTTTCCCCCCTCAGAGGAGGGAGTGGCCGCTGTGCAAAAAGCTGTGTAGCCATTTAAATACATATCTGGTGATACTCCCAACAACCAGGTCTCTTGTAATAAAATAAAACCAAATTGCCCCAGGAATAGCAAGAAATCAAAATCCTGGCAGCGGGCATTCCAGCCCGCAATATTCCATGGCCCTGGTCCCTGGGAAGAATCCTTCACCAGTGAAAGGCCTTGTGACGAGCTTTTGTTAGGACTTGAGATTGCCAGGGGTATTCCCAGGATGTCTCCCTGACAGTCCTCCCCCTGGTAGGTCATAATTCTCAAGTCCTTCTGTCCTCATTCATTACAGGGTGTCTTAAGGTACCGACTACATTCTCCTTCCTTACCCTCTGCTAGCACCACTACGCGGGTTGTCCCTGGAGCTGTCAGGCGGGAGTCCCTATCCCACCCACTGGGATGATAAACCTGCTCTGTGAGGGGATCAGTGGCAACTGCAGGGACTAAGGATGACTTCCCAGGATCCATAGCACCACTAGGACCACTGGGAGGGAGCCGAATACCCCCCAAAAGGGGGTTAGTAGTATGGTCTTTCCCCTCCTTCCTCTGACAGATCTCCTTCGATCTCAAAGAGAGGAGTTGCCTTTGGACTGACTCAAATCTATCTACCAATTTGACTGGAGTAATAGAAGGAAAAGAACCACCAGGGTCAAGCTGCATTCTAGCTGCCTGTGTCTCTATGGAGGTCTCTTTAATACTTAACACCTCCAGATCCATTGAATGTTCGTCCCGGGTCAGACTGCACGTGATTCGTGACCTTAGAATGGACCATGTAAGACCCCACTTCGTCCTCCCTCCTACCCGGCTGTGCACATGAGGAGAAGGGCCCAAAAGAGGGGGCTACCTGAAAGGTATTCGTCTGGCTCTGGACGTGAGCCACAATCTTGCTGCCAGGAAGCAAGCATGATTGAAGAATTCTCGCTATACAAATCCCTCTCCTTGCCAATAGTTCCCTGTGCAGCAAGATGTTGTTAACCAGGGGTAATGTTGCAAAGGTAACTAACACCGCTTGCCTGTCATTTGCTGCATACAGGTGATCTACTGAGGCCGTCATGCCGAGTAATCTTAACTTTTAGCAAGATACTTATGTGCTCTGCTACATCTAGACTGGTCTCCCACCTTGGCCTAGGCCAACCACGAACTGGGTAAATTGTAAAAGTCAAAACATTGGGGATAACATTAAGACGCCCTCCATCTGACGTTGTCATAACCTGGCGAGATAGGTCCGTGGCTGCTAGATGGCGGTCTGGGGCAGGATGTAACAACCGTCCCCTCCGTGGACACTCTTCCCGCTGGTTAGATCGTGACCTCCCCTCCATAGCGGGTACTATTGCTGGCTCATGGTCAGATAATACATTCAGAGCAGTTTGTAATGAAGCAATTTGGGAGAGGACAAAGCTTAGAGTATCGGCTGTGAGCAGCAAATGATCTGTCAAAAAAGCCGCTAATCCCCCTTCTACCTGGAAGTCAGCAGGGAGAGATGGCATGCGGTGCCAAAAAGCCGGTTCCACATCGACACGTGGGGCCAGCAAGAGCAGGGACCCTCGTCTACCTATATCTGAAGACTCGAGGTTATGGAGAGCCGGTGATAAATCCAGAAGTCCAGACTGGGAGCACGCCGCAAGTACCTCCTCACGTTGTATCGGCTGCAAGGGGAAGTAGCTATCTATCTTCCGCTGTTTGGTTCCGTCTGGACGCAGTGGGGCACTCCCTGGAGACTCTCCTCTTCCCCGTTTGTTGGGGGGGCGAATCCATAATGCCGTTCTCCCCCACAACATGGCCTGCCCCACCTGCCCTCTCGCCTAAGCCCGTGCGTACAAAGGCGCGCCCTTAGATGCACGGCTGCCGGCACGCGCCACCGGCGCTGCCGTCGGCCACTCCACTCTCTTTACTTTGTGTCCCGAGCTGGCTCCTCCCACTCCTTAGTCCTCAGTCAGTTTCAGGTGTTCCTTGCTGTTTGCCGGTGTCTAGCATAGGGGTGGGGGAACAGGGTGGAATATCAGCCAGACTCATAGCAACCCACACTCATTGCCCTGCCCCATTATAACACCACCGGTCCCTTCGTCCTCCATATCGGGCGAGAGAGACAGCCACACTCGGAGAAACAGAAACAGAAGAGAAGGTGCATGTGGCAAAGCCCACCAAAACAGACCCATGATGTCTGGCAGAGCGCGAGCTGATTCAGAATGCAGGATGGATGGGAACCAGGTCATAGTAATTCCTGGTCCCCCTCCCCCCCCCCAAGACCCCTGACAATCTCCAGGTGGAGCTGGTGGGCAAAATTTTGATCCATTCAGAAGGGACAAGGCAAGAGGAAGGGCGAGACCCAACCTGAAGCCCCCCCCCCCTTTCAAAAAGCACACATTTAAAGGGGACTCCAAGCACAAGGACAAAGCAAAGCAAGCACCCTGCCCCCCATAAAGGCCAAAGGAACCTGCATGAAGGTTTTGGACCTATCTGATTCCCCTTAGTCTCTGCCTGTTAGAAGACAGAAAGGGAGGAGGACAGTTCCTCACAGCGAGAGGAACCCCCTCTGATCCCTCCCAAGCAGAGACAAAAATCTAAAAAATGAAAGTGTCCTCTACCCGATCAGGATGTGGAGTCTCTCACCAAGGGGACAATCAAGCCTCCCCAGACTGAACCGCCCAACATCCTACTTCTCAAAATCCTTATTGGAAGAGGGAGGACCCAGAGTCCATCAGTCGCAGAATCCTTGTGAAGGGGAGCAACTATTTTCAGTTTCATACAAAGAGCCTCTCTTTAGACAGTTTCAAAAGACCTTGAAATTACAAGTGAAAAAACAAGATAAATAATCCTTGGAATCCTCAGATGAGGACTCCTTTATGGAACATATGCCCAAAATGGAGGAAAGAGTCCAGGGGCTCTTGCTCGACAGGGCTTTCAAGCGCATTATAAGAAATGAATGGAAACCCTATACACCTTTTCCAAACATAGAGTGCCCCTCTTTCGTACCCCCAAGGTGGACTCCATTGTGACTTTCTTGATCAGACAGTCGGTGGTACCTTCAGAAGCAGATCTTCACCCCCAAGGGGCCCCACCAACGAGGGTAATGACTCAAGCCTATGGAGGGGCTTTGAATCCTCTTTGGCAGTGCTCAGGATCTCCATTGTTTCCTCCTACCTATCCCAGAGCACTGCTCAGATGGTTCAAACAAGGGTGAGACCCAGAACTCTCTCTGCCAAACAGACCAAAATGTTACTCAGAAATTGACCTGGCCACTTCTCTAATTATAGACACTTCTACTGATGCCACCTCCTGGGCATCATGAGCCATAGCAGCCAGTGTGGCAGCCAGACACAGGTTATGGCTCAAATTGTGGCACAGCACAACCTTTTTAGGGAAGGTTATTGAACGGGCTGTGGCACGGCAGCTCCAGGAACATCTGAACCGCACCAGTTTCCTTGATCCCTCCCAGTCTGGGTTTCGGCCTGGGTATGGTACGGAGACGGCATTGGTGGCCTTGGTTGACGATCTCCGTCTGGCGTTGGACCAGGGTCGTCAGACCTTACTGGTCCTGCTAGACCTTTCGGCTGCATTCGACACAGTCGATCATGAGGTGTTGGTGACTCGCCTGCGGGACCGTGCTGGAATTGGCGGAACGGTCTTGGACTGGTTTCGTTCATTCCTGGCCGGGAGAACTCACCGGGTGGTCTTGGGGGAGTGTACGTCTTCCCCCCGGGACCTCACGTGTGGAGTCCCGCAGGGTGCCATTCTGTCCCCCCTCTTGTTTAACATCTATATGCAGCCGTTAGGGGAGATCGTGAGGGGGTTTCAGGGCATGCAGTGTCATCAGTATGCTGATGACACTCAGCTCTACCTCTCCTTTTCCACCGACCCAGGCCATGCAGTCTCCTTATTTTCCCAGTGCCTGTCAGCTGTGGGGGCTTGGATGAGGTTGAGCCATCTGCAACTGAATCCTGACAAGACGGAGGTGATGTTGGTGGGCGAGGGCTTGGGGAGCCTGGGGGTGGTTGAATCTCCTCTTGTTGGGGGGGTTCGCCCCCCCATGGTGTCTCAAGTGCGGAGTCTGGGTGTGCTCCTTGATTCGCGGCTCAGCTTGGAATCTCAGGTTGTGGCCGTGGCGGGGAGTGCGTTTCGGCAGTTACATCTTGTCCGGCGGCTTCGGCCGTATCTCTCAGACTCCGACCTCGCCACTGTCATCCATGCCTTCATCACCTCGAGGCTGGATTACTGCAACGCGCTCTACGTGGGGCTGCCCGAGAAGCTGGTCCGGAGGTTGCAGCTGGTGCAGAATGCCGCGGCCCGTCTCCTGACGGGGGCGGGTCGCAGGGAGCACATGACACCAGTGCTCCGGGCTCTGCACTGGCTGCCTATAAAGCACCGGGCCAGGTTCAAGGTGCTGGTTTTAACCTTTAGAGCCCTTCACGGCCTAGCCTCTGCTTATCTGCGAGACCGCCTCACTCACCATGTGCCCGTGTGACCCTCGAGATCATCCATGGGAGCCGTTTTGGAGGTTCCCAGGGCGAGGCGGGTGGCCACCGATGTTAGATCTTTTTCGGTGGTCGCCCTTGTGCTGTGGAATTCGCTCCCAGAGGAGGCTCGGCTGGCTCCCACTCTCTTGCTGTTTCGGCGTATATGTTCCGTCAGGCTTTTGGCGAGGGGGAGGGGAGGGGTGGGGATGGGGATGGGGGCTTTTCCCTACATACTGTATTTTAAATTGTTTTAAAATTTTTATATTATTTTAATGAATGTTGTTCGCCGCCCCGGGCTGCCCTGTGGGCAGGAGGGGCGGGATATAAATTTTAAATAAATAAATAAATAAAATCCTTAGATTGTTCCTCCTTTAGTACCAGCATAATCAACCCTCTATGGGGAATCCAATCCAAGAATATTCCCAGGAGACAAAAATAACCCCCTTCAGCAATACTAGACAGATACAAGACAAACATAAACAATACATATCATAGCATAACAATACCCACATGCCTAATAGTAATTAGGCAACGCCAGTGCGCGTTGCAGTATAACAGTAACTTCAAAGATAATATTTAATCTTACATATCTTACTTGTTCCAGCCACTAGTTACAATCTAGCGATTAGGACAATTCTACTATTCCAGCAAGAGGGAATCCAATTCCTCCAGGGGGTTTAACATGGCCCCCATCATAGCCAATACTAATAAACAAATAGCAATGATCTGTTATACTGGCCTGACAGCCTTAATAAATTGTTCAAAATAAAATAAGAGCAAAATACAATACAAAATAGATAATCTTACAAGAATAATCTTACAAGGTACAATAGTATCCCTTGTTGGAAAACACATGCCTCTAACAACTATAGTCCCTTATCTCTGCATCACTCCCACCTTCTCCTAGGGTTTCTATCCTTTAACCCTTATACCAGGGATTTTATTCCTCTTATAGGATATTAATTACAATGTGCAAACCTAGGGAAGGAAAATATCAAATTCCAATATGGTATGTTAGAATCATAGACCCTCTTGGCCTCTCAAGCGAATAACAGCTGAGCTGCCGTTGTTTTTTTGCCCTATAAGCAAAGATGGCTACTGCCTTAGTAACCTCTGGAGCCACATCCCTCAAGAGAAAAATTAATCTTTGTAGTATTGATCTTCTCTGCATTTTCCCCACTGAGACCCTTAACTTTTCCCTAGCCTCATCAAATAATGGACATGCCAACACATAATGTGGAAGATCTTCCACAACTCCTAATCCACAGATACATACAAGTTGTGTAATTACGACCCTCAAATCTCCCACATAAAACTTCTGTATCCATGGTTTGACATCTTAATGCAGTAAACGCCATTCGCAATTTCGGCAACAATAAATTCCTTATATAAGCTGGTCTCTCTAATCCTGCTGCCCAGTATTTGTAGTATGGTGCTGCCAGTACTTCCATTACTTTTATCCTCTGTTGTTGTAAAGTTATATCCCTAATCCTATCTCCTAGGAGTTTTAAACCTTGTATGAGGGGAGTCACCGAAAAAAAATCCAGCGAAAAGCCTAAATTATTATTTTTTAACACCATATTCCACCAAGGGTTATTTAGATCAGCATAACATTCTTGTAAACATAGCCTCACAAGAGACTCCGAATGCAAGGAATGGGTTTTGAGCCAAAAAGAGAGGATTAACTTATCACATTCTGTTTCCAGCGGCTGTACACCTGCTTCCAAGTTTGCCATTGCAGAGGAGGCAGAACCTGGTACCCCCAGGATCTTTTTAACAAATTTATTTTGCACTGTTGCTATATGTTTGGGATAGCGTTTAGCTGCCCCCCAGATAGGTGCTCCATAGATCATCTTATTAATAATCTTCCCTTCAAATACCTTTAAAGCAGGTGCCAACTGCTGGCCACCTGTAGTATAAAAGAATCTGATATTCATTTGAAACCAAGGGATCAGCGGCTTTTTTTATCGTCCTCACATGAGTTGCCCAGGATCCATTATAGGAGTATATTAGCCCAAGATATTTAAAGCATTTGACCTGCTGAAGGGCCCTCTCACCCATAAACCAACTATAGGCCTTGAGTGTTGGTGAAAACACCATCAATTTAGATTTGTCATAATTAATAGACAGTTTTTCTATGGAACTGAGTGAGTTGAAATCATCCAATAACCTCTTAAGCCCCAACCTAGATGTTAACAATAGAACCGTGTCATCAGCATAAAACAAGGTTGAGACCCTCTTAACCCCCACTTTTGGTGCCGTATAGCTTTCCTCATCCCTGAGACTCAAAATGAGATTGTTCACATATAAACTGAATAAAGACAGGGCTAGGAGGCAGCCTTGTCTAACTCCCTTCTCAACTCTAATAGCATCAGAGAGTGCACCAGTATTATTAATTTGTACTCTCATATAGGAGTCTGTATAAAGAGTTTTGATCAAAAAAGCAATCTAGGTTCCATCCCAAGGGCAGACCATTTTAGCCATAGTTTATCACGCGAGATCATATCAAATGTCGCCTTAAGATCTATAAANGGGTGGCCACCGATGTTAGATCTTTTTCGGTGGTCGCCCTTGTGCTGTGGAATTCGCTCCCAGAGGAGGCTCGGCTGGCTCCCACTCTCTTGCTGTTTCGGCGTATATGTTCCGTCAGGCTTTTGGCGAGGGGGAGGGGAGGGGTGGGGATGGGGATGGGGGCTTTTCCCTACATACTGTATTTTAAATTGTTTTAAAATTTTTATATTATTTTAATGAATGTTGTTCGCCGCCCCGGGCTGCCCTGTGGGCAGGAGGGGCGGGATATAAATTTTAAATAAATAAATAAATAAAATCCTTAGATTGTTCCTCCTTTAGTACCAGCATAATCAACCCTCTATGGGGAATCCAATCCAAGAATATTCCCAGGAGACAAAAATAACCCCCTTCAGCAATACTAGACAGATACAAGACAAACATAAACAATACATATCATAGCATAACAATACCCACATGCCTAATAGTAATTAGGCAACGCCAGTGCGCGTTGCAGTATAACAGTAACTTCAAAGATAATATTTAATCTTACATATCTTACTTGTTCCAGCCACTAGTTACAATCTAGCGATTAGGACAATTCTACTATTCCAGCAAGAGGGAATCCAATTCCTCCAGGGGGTTTAACATGGCCCCCATCATAGCCAATACTAATAAACAAATAGCAATGATCTGTTATACTGGCCTGACAGCCTTAATAAATTGTTCAAAATAAAATAAGAGCAAAATACAATACAAAATAGATAATCTTACAAGAATAATCTTACAAGGTACAATAGTATCCCTTGTTGGAAAACACATGCCTCTAACAACTATAGTCCCTTATCTCTGCATCACTCCCACCTTCTCCTAGGGTTTCTATCCTTTAACCCTTATACCAGGGATTTTATTCCTCTTATAGGATATTAATTACAATGTGCAAACCTAGGGAAGGAAAATATCAAATTCCAATATGGTATGTTAGAATCATAGACCCTCTTGGCCTCTCAAGCGAATAACAGCTGAGCTGCCGTTGTTTTTTTGCCCTATAAGCAAAGATGGCTACTGCCTTAGTAACCTCTGGAGCCACATCCCTCAAGAGAAAAATTAATCTTTGTAGTATTGATCTTCTCTGCATTTTCCCCACTGAGACCCTTAACTTTTCCCTAGCCTCATCAAATAATGGACATGCCAACACATAATGTGGAAGATCTTCCACAACTCCTAATCCACAGATACATACAAGTTGTGTAATTACGACCCTCAAATCTCCCACATAAAACTTCTGTATCCATGGTTTGACATCTTAATGCAGTAAACGCCATTCGCAATTTCGGCAACAATAAATTCCTTATATAAGCTGGTCTCTCTAATCCTGCTGCCCAGTATTTGTAGTATGGTGCTGCCAGTACTTCCATTACTTTTATCCTCTGTTGTTGTAAAGTTATATCCCTAATCCTATCTCCTAGGAGTTTTAAACCTTGTATGAGGGGAGTCACCGAAAAAAAATCCAGCGAAAAGCCTAAATTATTATTTTTTAACACCATATTCCACCAAGGGTTATTTAGATCAGCATAACATTCTTGTAAACATAGCCTCACAAGAGACTCCGAATGCAAGGAATGGGTTTTGAGCCAAAAAGAGAGGATTAACTTATCACATTCTGTTTCCAGCGGCTGTACACCTGCTTCCAAGTTTGCCATTGCAGAGGAGGCAGAACCTGGTACCCCCAGGATCTTTTTAACAAATTTATTTTGCACTGTTGCTATATGTTTGGGATAGCGTTTAGCTGCCCCCCAGATAGGTGCTCCATAGATCATCTTATTAATAATCTTCCCTTCAAATACCTTTAAAGCAGGTGCCAACTGCTGGCCACCTGTAGTATAAAAGAATCTGATATTCATTTGAAACCAAGGGATCAGCGGCTTTTTTTATCGTCCTCACATGAGTTGCCCAGGATCCATTATAGGAGTATATTAGCCCAAGATATTTAAAGCATTTGACCTGCTGAAGGGCCCTCTCACCCATAAACCAACTATAGGCCTTGAGTGTTGGTGAAAACACCATCAATTTAGATTTGTCATAATTAATAGACAGGTTTTCTATGGAACTGAGTGAGTTGAAATCATCCAATAACCTCTTAAGCCCCAACCTAGATGTTAACAATAGAACCGTGTCATCAGCATAAAACAAGGTTGAGACCCTCTTAACCCCCACTTTTGGTGCCGTATAGCTTTCCTCATCCCTGAGACTCAAAATGAGATTGTTCACATATAAATTGAATAAAGACAGGTCTAGGAGGCAGCCTTGTCTAACTCCCTTCTCAACTCTAATAGCATCAGAGAGTGCACCAGTATTATTAATTTGTACACTCATATAGGAGTCTGTATAAAGAGTTTTGATCAAAAAAGCAATCTAGGTTCCATCCCAAGGGCAGACCATTTTAGCCATAGTTTATCACGCGAGATCATATCAAATGTCGCCTTAAGATCTATAAAGTTGGCAAATAATTTAAAACAAAACAATGGTTGACTGTACATTGAGCTACTCTAAATTCTGCCTGCTCCTCTGCCAATATATATTGTGAATCCATCCAACATTGCAGTTTAGCCAGCAGTAATCTAGAATATAACTTCTTAGCAATATAATGCTAAAAGACAGAGAGGTCTATAATTGGCTGGCATATTGCAGTCCCCCTTCTTAAATATTGGAACCACTACGGTCAATTTATTAGTTGAAAATATTTGATTGGCATATCTTCCTCTAAATAATGACTTACTTGCCACCTTTGTCTAATTACTAATGTATCAGAAGATTCAAAGACATTCCAGGACTTGTTGGCCAGTTTTGCCCCCCACCTTAATACTTTATTATTTTGGGATTCTATGTGCATTAGCTCAGGGTCCCTTTCATATACTACCAAACAATAACTCACTTTTACTGACTGATGATCGCTACAGCCAGACGCAAGTTCCTCAAAGCGTGTTAACCAATTCATTTTGACTTCAGGGGTGCAAATATAATCAATAACACTTGAGCCCTTTTTTTGATTGAAAAGTTAGATTACCTTGCTTGTCACTACTAGATATACCATTTAGGGTTCTCCAATTAATTTTATATATGAAATTCACAAACTGCTACCCACCTGCATTTATTCTAATATCTTCTGATATTCTTTGCGGGGGAAAAGTCATCCTCGCTTTTTATACCCATTAGCTCTGCTATTTTTGAATCATCATGTCAATTCGAGCATTCATATCTCCAGTAACCCAAAAGAAGGGCATTTGGATACTCGTTTTCCACATTTTCAATAAGCTCCAAATTCTGCCAAAAATGGGCGCTCTCCAAAAATTTCATATTGGGAGTCTGAATCAATAATCCTTGTAAACATATATTTACCGCCCAAGTTATAACCACTGCCAATGCATTTTCAGGAGCATTTATTAATTTTTGACTCAAAGCTTTAAGAGCTAAACTAAGACTGTAACGCCACCTGCAGGTCTTCCGTACTTATTTAACTTTTGCCGGATTTGCCCATAC
This sequence comes from Sphenodon punctatus, assembly GCA_003113815.1. NCBI lineage: Eukaryota > Metazoa > Chordata > Lepidosauria > Sphenodontia > Sphenodontidae > Sphenodon > Sphenodon punctatus. The sequence continues at coordinate 754,860 of QEPC01000119.1, read as the reverse complement.
CTTAAAGCCGGGAAAAGTAAGCTCCTCAACTTTATCTTTCCAGGTTTCTTGTATGCATATGATGGGCAGTATGAGCAAACTTTTCTTGTGAATCTTATAGAAAGCAAGTTTCCCAGACAGCAATGTTCCAAGAGATAATATCTATCTGCCTATGATCAATTTCATTTAACTGGGTCCTATTTAGTCATAGTTCTGGATTTGAAATCCCCGTAGGGTTTTTCAATCCAATTTTCTTGTACACTCTTAGCCCTCCCTCCCAATATCCTTTCAGCCTCATTTGAATCTGACAAATTGATCAGATCAAATTGTACAAGGTTTTGAGAGAGTGCAGTCTTAGGCCAATTTTAGACACACACACACACACACACACCCCGGGCACATAGTTGGACTGCGGCAGAGGAGGATGCACAGCCCAAATATGCGCAGGGATCGGCCGGTCTGAAAGGTCCCCCCGCGTGGCTTTGCCGGCAGAGACGTACGGGATGCAGAGCAGGAAATCGAGCTCTGCATCCCATGCATCTCTGTTGGCAAAGCCGCACAGGGGAACCTTTCAGACCGGCCGATCCCCACACATATTCGGGTTGCGCATTCCCCCCTCCCCCCGCAGCCCAAATATGTGCAGGGGGGGCCATGTCTGAAAGTGACCTTAGTTATGGGTTTTTCTTGATCGTATATATTCATTTCTACTTCTACATTGTTACCTACTGGTGTATCTCCTAATTTGTCCTTACCACTCCGAGATCCTAGTTCTTTGGGAGCTAAACATCTCATCTTGTCCCATGTCTCAATCTCTTCTCCCTTCTAAGGGGCATCATAAATCCTAAGCTCTGGGGCTTAGTATTCCAAAGTATTATCTTTAAATTTCTCCTGAATTTTCATCAGTCTTTTGAATCACCCAATCTTTTTCTATGACTGCTAGTTCATCAAAAGAAGTTTGCCAATTTGCTAAAGTATCGGAAGCCACTTCAGCAGTGCATAAAACTGCAAGATTTGTTCCTGCCCAGTTGAATACCTCAGACTTTATCACGGGCTTGTACCCCTGTAAATCATTATTATCCATACAGGGGGAATTGAGCAGTATCTCTTTTTTGGGATACTTATGTTATCTACAAGTTCTTTCTTTTGCAGATCGAGAGTCCCCTCAAGGGGGGATTATGTCTAAAGACCCTATCAATAGAAACCCCTCTTGAGATGAGGTGTTTCCTTGCTTTGAAAAAGATATTAACAATGTCAGGAGTTGCAAATATTATAGCCAAGGTTATAGCAGTGTTACTTTTAGGAAGCCACTGAATAGCTACCGTTTCAGTTTTCTCGACCTTAATTTTAAGGAGTTGGTAAATGTTCTTTTGGATAAAATATTTATCCTTTCAATTGGGGATTAATCCATTTAGAAAAGGAAACACTTTAAGATCTATTGCACATTTATGTAATATCATGTGCCATCTCCTTCTCTTAAATTTATTTATTTATTTATTATTTTTATTTTAAAATTTATTATCCCACCCCTCCTGCCTCAGACAGCTTGGGGTGGCTCACATCATATAAATATAAAAACACTTAAAACAAGCTTAGCAAATGGGTTCTCCTTTTCGAAATCTGCCAAGTTTCTAACGTCTCCTCGTTTTCTGATATTTCTTGAGTTCCACCTTTTAACTCTTCTAAGGGCAGGTTTTTTTTACTCTAAGCGTATCTAGCCTTCTGGAAATCTCACTAAGTTGATCAGTAACTCCATTCAATACTGAATCTAATTCATTTATATTGTCAAAAAAAGTTTATGGACCGTTTGTCCTATCAACGTACATTGCTTTTCCAATAAGTTACCAATGTCTTCATATTGAAAAACCTCCCTATGTGCAGTATGGACAGACCTACCCCTGAATAGGATTTTCAGGGTTTGCTATATTCCTTTTCTCACAAGTTTCATTAATATCTACAGATAATGGTAATAAAGGATTATTCAAAGTATGCTCCTTATCATCCAAAGTCCAACATTCATATCTATTCGAACAAGTAATGACAAGTGTTACAAAAATATATTTCAAAGGAGATATAATAGTTGCAAAATCCAATATATTAGCATGCTTCAATCGAGGAGAAATCACATCACCTGATGGAGAAGCCATTGGTCTACTTCTTTTCTTATCTTTTCTGTCTAAATATCCCGGGTGCTCCGACCTTTTTTTGTCTCCAAATGGCCCTGTCTGATTATGATTCAGAGGATACTGCAAATATTATGCTTTTTTTTTATCCAAGCTATGAACTTGCAACATGGTATTCTTGATAGCAAGTAATTGCTATATGACTAACGGTACTCTGGTCGTGTTTAGTTTTTTTTTATTACCTACATTTCAGGAGTGTTTTAGTTACATTGTTCGATATCTTTGTAATAATTTTAGGTTGCTGATTTATACGATGTATTTGTATGGCTTCGGCCAAGCAATGACTAAGGTCATGCTGAATAAATTAGATTTATTTGATTTGATTTTCTTATCAGTCATTTGGAAAGGTAGTTGTCAAGGCTTACTGTTGAAATTATTCAAAGTGATTAAGCAGTGTTTCTAGCCCAAGCCCACAAGGCTCCGACAAGGGCCTCTGTCAAGGGCCGCATCCTCGTGCGCGCGACCCTTCAACACATGGCCTGTGGTGCGTGCCTGCGGCACAGCCACAGGGCTTACCCCTGGTGGAAAAGCCCTGCAGGACAAGTGTGGTCCGTGAGGTCAACATCCTTCAAGGTGCTTCAGGAGTCACATGGGCAGGTTCCAGCGTTCCTCTGGGTGGGGAGTGTTTTTGGAAGCCCCCCACCTCCTATCTCGGGAACAGTGGCTCCAAATTGTCCCGCTCTCCCTCTACCCCAGGCTGCAGGGCTTACCCCTGGTGAAAAAGTCCAGCAGGGCGGAAGTGGTCCGTCAGGTCAACGTCCTCCAGGGTGCTTCATGAGTGTCTGGGCAGGTCCTGGCGTTTCTCTGGCTTCCAAAAACACTCCCCAATCTCGGGGCAGCGGCTCCAAATTGTCCTGCTCTTCCTCTACTGGATGCACTTATGATCATTGCAAGTGTTCCGTTCTCCTACCATCTCCAAATAATGGAGAATCATGATCCCAGAGTATCGATTCCTCAACAAGTGAAATAATAATTGTCTTGACACCACATTAATTTCAGGAAGGTTTCCCCCTAATGGAATCAAACCGAATTACACAACAGACATGAGTCTGCACAATTGAGGAGCCCATCTCCTCCACAAATCGGCACAGTTTATGTGGACAACAAAGAGATGGACCATTCTATGAACTGGTTGGAACTGAGAGCAATACACCTTGCCGCCTTTCACTTCGCCAACGAGCTGCTTGTCCAACACGTACTAATCTACTCAGACAACACAACCGTCTCCTACATAAACAACCAGGGAGAGTCCAGATCCAGAATCCTTCACCAGAAGGCCATGCGCTTACTCCAGTGGGTGGAGAGGAATCTATGATCAATCGCAGCCCTTCCCATAAAAGGAACAGACAACGTTGCTGCAGATTGGCTGAGCAGGAAACGTATCAAACTGGGGTGAATGATCGCTCTGCAGTCATGCATTCCAACTAATTATGCAAACTGATTATGGATCTGTTTGCATCTCACGGCAACAACAGTGAGAAGATTCATAGCCTACTTCCAACAGAAGGAGGTAGAGGAACAGGATGCACTGAATCAAAAATGACCCAAGGGGCTTTATGCATTCCCACCATTCCTTCTCCTTGGCAGGACCATCAACAAGATAAAGGTGGAGGAAGCAGAGTTGTTACTCATCACACCTTATTGACCAAGGAGACCGTGGTTCTCTGACATGTTACAACTAAGCTCTTGAAACCTCTCCACCTGCCAGACCTTCCTAACCTACTCACACAAGGACTGGTGAGTTATAAGAACCCTGGATTTGTAAATATAACAGTATGCAGATTGAGTGCTCAACGCTAAAAACTAAGGAATACTCATACGTATTACTGAATATCCTTCTCACCTCCAGAAAACAGTCAACAAAATGTATATATCAATCGCTGTGGACAACCTTCACAAAATGGTGTGCACAGAGGAAGCAGAAATCCAAGAAGGCCAAAGTTGAAGACGTCCTAGAGTTTCGACAGGATGGACTGGACAAGGGACTTAAACCAAATACGCTGTCATGATAGATGGCAGCATTAGATAGAATCATGGAGTTGGACAGTACCTCAGAGGTCCTCTGGTCCAACCCCCTTCTTGGTTTAGGAAATCGCAGCTACAGCATCCCTGACAGATGGCTGTCCATCCTCTATTTGAAAACTGCCAGTGAAGAAGAGGCCATCACCTCTCTAGGCAATTTGTTCCATAGGCGAACAGCTCTTACCACTATGAAGTTCTTCCAAATGTTTAACCGAAATCTGTTTTCTTGTAATTTGAGCCCATTTATTTCTAGTCTTGCCTTAAGAGTCAAGAAAGAACAAGTCTCTGCCATCCTCTCTATGACAGCCCTTCAGGTAGTGGAAGACAGCTATTATGTCTCCCCTTAGTCTTCTCTTCTTTAGGCTTAAACATACTTTTCTTTAGGCTTAAAGAGCCTTGAAGGTGAAGACCAGGAGATTGTGTTGAATGTGTTCCCGTAGGGGGAGCTAGTGTAGGGCAGAGAGGAGGGGCTGAATGTGGTCAAAGCGGCAGGCAAGGTGAATGACTTTGGCAGCAGAGCACTGAACTGAGATTAGGGGGATGAGGTAAGAGGAGGGAAGGCCAGTAAGAAAGTGAGAGATGACTAGACTACAGTCATGAAAGTGAGAGATGACTAGAGCTTGGACTAGGGTTTTTGCAATGGCAACAGTAAGGCAGCGCCAAATTTTAGCAATATTATACAGAGCAAAGCGGTAGGACTTGGTAACAGCCTGGAACTGAGACATAAAGGAGAGGGAGGAGTCAAAGATGAATCCCAGGGTATGTGCCTGGGAGAGAGCCTCAATGGAAACTGAGTAGGAAGTAAGAGGGGAACATTTGGGGGGGAAAGATGAGTTTGGTCTTGCCCATATTAAATTTGAGTTGGCAGCGAGACATCCATGCAGAGATGTCAAAAAGATAGTCAGCAATATGAGACTGGATGGAGGAAGAGAGCCTGGGAATGGAGAGATACATTTGTGTGTCAGCTGCATATAGGTGATACTGGAAGCTGTGGGATTCAATGAGTTTACCTAGAGAGAGAGTGTGCATGGAGAAGAGGTCCCAGGACAGAGCCTTGAGAAACTTCCACAAAGAGGGGAGTGATATAGAGGAGGTACCAGCAGGAGAAAAGTTGTAGGATCGGTTTGTGTGATACAAAGAGAACCAGTGTCTCATTGTGCCTCAGTTTCCTCAAAAGGAAAATGCGCTTAGTGGTCTAGCCAGACATAATCTTGAACTAGATTTAGGGCAGTTCTCTTCCAGATTGTGGAAGCTGAGTTTACACTGTGCTTAAAGCCAACCAGCTCAGCAAAGTATTGTAAAGACAATATTATTTATAAATGAGGCCATGAGACAAATAATGTTATAAATATAAAGCATAGTTTACTTAAATTAAAATAAAGAGTATCCGTGTGTTACACAAAAGAAAATCAGAGTCAGTTACAAATACATGATATAAACAAACATTCCTGCTTAAAGAAACATCTCTGAAAGCTAACATATGCTTAATTCATTGGCTCAAATGTATCAAAAGAAAATACTTTCATATTACCCAATTCTGCCATCATGGTGACAAAAAGATCCCAATGTCAGTTTAGAGTCTTTTTCTGAAGAATCAAAGAACTGCTTTCCCTATTATGCTTTGCGTGAGGGGTCCAAGCAGATGACATCAGTTACAAAGGAGAGAGACAGAGCTTCAACAGGTTTTCTTCAAAATCAATTGCCAAGCAATTAGGTGAAGCCAACAGCTAGCTAAGAGAGAGCTAAAACTTTTTACTCCTGAGATGCTTGTGCCTGGAGCCATTAATCACTGACACACAGACTGATAAGATCCCAGTCTGAACCAAGTCAGAAGGAGTTCACTATGAGTTCACCATACAAAGGCTGATTATCAATACATTGGAACACAAAATCAATACATTGGAACACAGATGGCCCAAAATATATGCTTATTATAGGAAATACATGACACCGGTCGAGAGCAGACTCCCGGAAACCAAGGGAGCATAGAGAATTCACAAGAAGGCCATGGTCGGCCGTGTCAAAGATGGCAGAGAGATCCAGGAGGACAAGAACAGAGTAGAGCCCCTTCAACTTCGCTAAGAGTAGGTCATTGGTGACTTTGGTGAGGGCAGTCTCCATCGAATGGAGAGGGCTGAAGCCCAATTGAAGAGGGTCAGGGAAGGAGTTATAAGACAGGAACTCAAGACAGCGCATGTAGACTGCCTGCTCCAGGTGTTTGGAAATGGGGCGATGGCAGGACGGGTCAGAGAGCTCAAGAGTGACCCTTTTAAGGATAGGGGAGACAGTGGTGTGTGTTAAGCCAGTGGAAATGACCCAGTAGAGAGGGAGAGATGGATGACGTGCAGCAGTGGGGGCAATCGCCAGTAAGGAGGCACGAGGGGATGGGATCAAAGGGATAGGTGGAGGGGTTAGATGAAGAGAGGAGGTGACCTCATCAAAGGATGCTGGGAGTAAGGAGAAGAGAAGATAGATGGGAGGTGAAATAGCAGGGAAGGAAATAGGGGAGGGAGGGGGTTGAGAAGCAGTGGCAAGACAGAGTCTATCAGTCTTGTTGAAAAAGGAGAGAAGATCCTGTGTGCAGAGAGAGGAAGGTGGGGGAAGACAGGGAGGCTTCAAGAAGCCTAGCAAATGTTGAGAAGAGTTGGTGGGGGTTGCGAGAGTGAGATTAGATTAATGTGGAGTAATAGCAGTCTTTAGCCAGGGAAAGGGCATCATTAAATGCAGATAGAGCAGACTTATAGTGGATGAAGTTGGCAAGCTCACGAGACTTCTGCCAGAGACACTCGGTGTCTCGAGAGCATGATCGGAGGTGGCAGATAGTACGGGTGAGCCATTAATGGAGGTTTATACAACAGATAGGGTGACACGAGAGGGGAGCAAGTGAGTCGAGGGTGGAAGAAAGGGATGAGTTGAAGGCGGAGAGAGCAGAGTCTGGGCGGGTTGTAGAGGAGACATGAGAGAAGGGGGAGGAAGCAAAAAGTCACAAGGGTCGATAGATTGTAGGTCACGGAAGGAGCTTGAGTTTGTCTTGCAACAGATTTTCGGGGTAGTTGAAATCCCCCATTACTAGTACTTCCTGCCTCCTTGAAAGATCTGCAGTCTGTAGTAGATGCCAACTCTGTAGTAGATGCCAACAATGAAATTTGTTTTTATTTCTTTCACCTTTTCTTTTCACCCAGATACTCGCAACCATGCTCACTTCGATGGATTTCTGTGCAGGTGTATACATTTCTGACTTATAATGCTACTCCCCCTTTCTGTTGTATCTATTCTTTTCAAACCGGTTATATCCTTCAGTTACTACATTCCAATCATGGGAATCATCTCACCAAGTCTCAGTAATACATATTAAATCATATTTACCTTCCTGTATTATGAGTTCAAGTTCATCCTGTTTATTTCCCATACTCTGTGCATTAGTGTACAGACATCAGACTATGAGATGTACACCTCAATGGCTCCTCTACTATTTTTCCCTGGGGCTTACTAG
>QEPC01000119.1:722028-738734 GCA_003113815.1 Sphenodon punctatus | reverse complement strand
TGTGTAAAGTGCTCCTGGTGACCTGCCCCCCAATAGAAGATAGGCCACCATATTCTGTACCAACTGTAGCTTCCAAACAGTCCTCAAGGGCAGCCCCTGGTAGAGCACATTGCAGTAGTTTAGCCCCAAGGTTACGAAGGCATGCATGATGGTGTCCAATCCAAATCTGATAACAAAGGTTGCAGCCTTCTCATCAAATGTAATTGGTGAAAAGTGCTCCTGGCCGCTGCCACAACCTTGCAATCCAGGCACAGCAATGGATCTAGGAGCACCCCAAAGCTGCAAATTAGGGATATTCCAAACAGGAAAAAAAAAATTGTGAGTATTCTCCAAGAGTCCGAGGAGTAGTCCCAAGTGTTGGTGCCGCCCTTTGGAGAATACTCTGGTGAATTTTGAGGCTGGGAGATGGCTAGGGGGTGCTTAAGGGGGATCGGGGGGCCTGGCAGGGGAGTCAGGATGGGTTACTTACCTTCCGGAGGAGTCCCTTGCGAGAAGTGGCCTCTTCCTGTCTTGTAAGTTTTGAAAGTGAAAAACAAAACACAACTGAGCATGCTCAGGAAGGGTCTGAATGGTCTTTTCTGAGCATGCTCGGCCCTTTTCAAAGGTGACACTGGCGTGCTGTTGCTGCCAGTGATATCTTTAAAAAGGGCTGAGTGTGTGTGGTTTTTTATTTGTTTTGTTGGACCCATCCAAAAGGTAGGTAACCCACCTCTGACCCTGCCCCACCAAGCACCCTGCCCTGACCCTCTATTAGGCTACTAGGCCCCTGGCCCCCATTGGCCTCTTCCCTCCTCAGCCAGCAGGAGTCTAGTGCTGGATCCAGCCCCCGCTTACCTGCCCTCTGGCTCCCTTCCCTGCACTTTGCTGAGGTTTGCTGACTTCTGAAGTTCTGGGACCCTTCCTCAGAACTCAGAAAAACAAGGCCAAATAAACCATTCCTCAGTGTTTTCCGAGGAAAAATGAGGACCGAGTTTCATCACTACTGCAAGCCTGAGTGACCACAGGAGTCTGGACCCCATCAGTAACAGAGGTACCCATATCCCCCAGACCACATGGCTAGCNTGCAATATCGTTCTCATGGCAAGCCGCCTGATCCTCTGCTCTAGTCATTCTCTCCTCTAGGGATTGGACATTTCTTGCCAAATTCTCAAGTTTAATGTTAGATTCTTCTGTTACTTGCTGCACTTTACTTATTTTATTAAACAATTTGTCCCTATGCGCACTTGCCTTTTGCAACTCAGTTTTCAAATCATTTTTCATTTCCTCTATTAAATTTTGGATTGATTGTAGGCCTTTTCCTCCTCCCCCCTCATGTCCAGCCTCTTCTAGGCCCCGCAGCTCCGTTCCGGCCGCCATCTTGCCCTCTGCCTCCTGCCCCACGTGATCACCCTCCTGGCTGTTTTTTACTTTACAAAAGCCACGGAGCGTACCTTTCTCGGCCGATTTAGCTGGGGGGGGGATTCCCCTGTTTGGGCATTTTACTTTTTGAAGGCTGTTTGGGGCTTTACCAGGTGTTCCCGGGGCGGGAATTCAGCGTCTCGTCGGAGCTGTCGGCGGGAGCGTCCTCTCACTCCTCGCGCATGCGCAGACCCCCCTACCCATGAAGTTTTTACAGTTGCACGGAGAAAGACGTTCTTGGTGGCTACCCCACAGTTATGGAACTCCCTTTGGAGGCTTGTTGAAGCCTGAGCATGTTCATCTTCCAGAAATATTGTAAGACCTTTTATTTGGCCAGGTGTTTGGCATGCAGGGATATGGTTGGGTGGGTGGGTTGGTTAGGGGAAGGGTTGGGGGGCAAGCAGATTTTGAGATATTTTATTGAATGTAAGCTGCCCTGAGCCTTGATAGGAAGCCAAATGCCTGGCCAAATAAAAAGGTCTTGCAGTGTTTCTGGAAGATGAACATGCTCAGGCTTCAACAAGCCTTCAAAGGGAGTTCCAGAATTGTGGGGCAGCCACCGAGAATGCCTCTCTTCACGTCCTAGGTGTAAAAACATCATGAGCAGATGATACCTGCAAGGGTGGGCCGTGGCTCAGGTGGCAGAGTGCTTGCTTTGCATGTATAAGATCCCAAGTTCACCCAGACATAACTGGGTGAGACCTCTGCCATAGACCCTGAAGAACCAGATTTGAAACCCTGCTGCCGTGTCAGATTGTGACCATACTGGGCTAAAATGGACCATTGGTCTGATTCAGTTAAGCAGCTCCTTATATCCGTATAGCCTTACCTGCAAGAGGACACCCTGGCTGACCTCAGAGGCTATGACAGGATATGAGGGAGGAGGCAGTCTTTCAGATACCTGGGCCCTAGCAGTTTTGGTTTTTATAGGTCAAAACCAGCACCTTGAATTGTGTAAAGCTATTGATAGCCAGTGCAGATGCTGGAGCACATGTGTAAAGTGCTCCTGGTGACCTGCCCCCCAATAGAAGATAGGCCACCATATTCTGTACCAACTGTAGCTTCCAAACAGTCCTCAAGGGCAGCCCCTGGTAGAGCACATTGCAGTAGTTTAGCCCCAAGGTTACGAAGGCATGCATGATGGTGACCAATCCAAATCTGATAACAAAGGTTGCAGCCTTCTCATCAAATGTAATTGGTGAAAAGTGCTCCTGGCCGCTGCCACAACCTTGCAATCCAGGCACAGCAATGGATCTAGGAGCACCCCAAAGCTGCAAACTAGGGATATTCCAAACAGGAAAAAAAAAATTGTGAGTATTCTCCAAGAGTCCGAGGAGTAGTCCCAAGTGTTGGTGCCGCCCTTTGGAGAATACTCTGGTGAATTTTGAGGCTGGGAGATGGCTAGGGGGTGCTTAAGGGGGAGCGGGGGGCCTGGCAGGGGAGTCAGGATGGGTTACTTACCTTCCGGAGGAGTCCCGTGCGAGAAGTGGCCTCTTCCTGTCTTGTAAGTTTTGAAAGTGAAAAACAAAACACAACTGAGCATGCTCAGGAAGGGTCTGAATGGTCTTTTCTGAGCATGCTCGGCCCTTTTCAAAGGTGACACTGGCGTGCTGTTGCTGCCAGTGATATCTTTAAAAAGGGCTGAGTGTGTGTGGTTTTTTATTTGTTTTGTTGGACCCATCCAAAAGGTAGGTAACCCACCTCTGACCCTGCCCCACCAAGCACCCTGCCCTGACCCTCTATTAGGCTACTAGGCCCCTGGCCCCCATTGGCCTCTTCCCTCCTCAGCCAGCAGGAGTCTAGTGCTGGATCCAGCCCCCGCTTACCTACCCTCTGGCTCCCTTCCCTGCACTTTGCTGAGGTTTGCTGACTTCTGAAGTTCTGGGACCCTTCCTCAGAACTCAGAAAAACAAGGCCAAATGAACCATTCCTCAGTGTTTTCCGAGGAAAAATGAGGTCCGAGTTTCATCACTACTGCAAGCCTGAGTGACCACAGGAGTCTGGACCCCATCAGTAACAGAGGTACCCATATCCCCCAGACCACATGGCTAGCTGACCATCATCACTTCGGTCTGTTTGGATTCATCTGCAATTGGTTTGTCCCTATCCAATCCCCAATGGCAGCTGGGCACTGGGTCAGCATCAAGACTGCAGGACCTGGCTTATATGAAAAAGAGTTTGGTGTCGTCAGCATACTGATGACACTTTACTTTATATGTCCATACAGCTTTGGCCAGGGGCTTCAGATCCACATTGAACTGGAGTGGGGACAAGATGGAACCCTGCAGGACTCCACAAGGGAGCTGCCAGGGTGAAGATGAGCTACCACCCACCACCATCCTCTGTGTTCTCCTAGCTGGAATGAACAGTACCACGAACTCCTGCCAGGCTATGCAGCTGTCCCAACACCACCCCATGGTCAATGTTGTTGAAGGCCACTGAAAGATCTAACAAAAGCAACAGGGTACAATTTCCTCTGTCGACTGGCAAACAGAGGTTGTCAACCAAGACCACAAGTGTGGTCTCAGTTCTGTGCCCAGGATGCAATTGTGACTGACATGGGTCCAGGAATCAAAGTGCACTTGAAGCTGCTTTGGAAAAAATAGGGGGACGGGGACCGCTTTTTTTTTTTCCTTTCCGAATGTTTCAATTTTATGACCAACATAGGGTATTTCAGACAAGACGCACCCCACCCACCTCCCACCCACTATACATGTTACAGGGCACCCATAGGGCAACAATGGAGCCCTGCAACATGTATAGTGAACAGGTGGGAGGTGGGTAGTAGGTGGAGAGTGTCTTCTCTGAAAATGCCCAAAGAGTCTACCTCAAGCTCCATAGTTACTAAGTTGGTCCATGATTACTATGAAAGTGCTAGCAGTGGAGATTATTTATCTTGGATGCATTCTTTCCCAATACAAACTTAAAGAGCAAACTTAGTTTGCATAGACCAATGATGCAAGTGTTTCGTCAATATTTTATCATAGGGTTAGTTTTTTTCGTAAGTCAATACCCTAATACAATATAAAAGAAGAAAGTTACTGCCTTAAAAAAATATCCCCCTGCATTTTCCAGAAATCCATACAATTAACCAATACCACTGCAGAGGAAGTTGGGAAGAAACCCACGCCAGAACTGTTCTTTGTAGGTTATAAAAGAGTTCCTGTGTGCCAACAATCTTTGCATCTACTGTGACATTGCACAGAGTTTGATTGATTGTGCACAGCAAATGTTTAACTAATTACTGCTTATTTGGTAATCTCAATTTCTCCCTGCAACTCCCTGCTTGACCCTTCTGCTGGGTAGTCTTCTGTTTTGTCCAAATGGAAGGCAGACCTCAAATTTGAATTTGTGGACGGATCAGGTGAGGAACACTCCCCTCACTCTTCAGTTTGAGTTCTGCCTTCAGACTTGAAGGAACTATCCAGGGTTCTTCTGAACCTTACACTATATCTCCGGTTGGCTGGAGATAGAGTTTTAGCCAGGCCTTCCCTGGGTAGGGAAATCAGACTTTTAGGCAGCTACTCCACTGGATTTTGACAAAGCATGGGATCATTTTTGTCCAGGACTCTAGCACTTACACTCAGTAGGTTTGGGCAGGGTCCTTCAGAGAGCTGACCTTTTAGGAGGGCTACGGTGTCTCCCTTCCCTTATTTGGGAAAGCAGGGCTCCAATTCAGGACATAAGGGAGGCAGGGCCCTGCTTCAGAAGTCGGTCTTTTTTCCCCATCCCCCACACGCACTTTGGGAGTGTCAGGGTGTCCCCTCCTCCCTTCTAGGGAAAGCAGGACCCCAGCAAAGGCACCAGAGTGCCCTCTCCCTCCCTACTTCCGCAGCTTGCAGGCAGGGGTGGGGACGGAGTTCTTGCCTGCCATGCCTTTGTAGCATTTGACTACTAGTGTTGCCCAGCACATGATGTAGTTGAAGCTGCTACCTCATGGCGACTGTCATGTCTACTCCCTCCCACTTCTGGAGGGCGATTTGCCTCTTCCACCCCCTCCGCCCCCCGCCCCCCAGCGAGGGAGGAGGGGAAGTATGGGGCTGCAGCTAAGTGGGCCGCCAGCTGCCACACTGAAATGCCTAGGATCACCCACGTGACCAGTTAGAGCCTACCACGTGGGGATAGGATAGAGCCTAGGTGCCTCAGCACCACTTCTTAGAGCTTGAGTGCTCATCTATAGCGGGGATGGCCGCTATTTTCCACGGATTCAGGGATAGACACATGGTACTCATGGGCACCGCCATCTTGTTGGGGGCGGGGTGCATTGCCGCCACCATCTTGGCAGGCTCATGCGCAGTGCCTAATGTCATGAAAGGCTCGGTGCCCTCCTAGCTGCCCACGCTAGAGGGTGTGTCCCCGTGGGGCTCAGCAGGGCTTGGAGTCCCTCCCCCTCCCCTCCTCACACAAGAGCTTCTCCCTCTTCCTCCCCAGGAGGTGTGAGCTAGCTGTTTTTGCCCGAGTAAAGGGCCCCCCTCCTCTGAAGGGGGGTTAAAAAAAAATTACACAGGAGGAACTAGAAATTAAAATTAAAAGAAAAGTCCATGTCTTCTGGTACGCACAGTTAAAAAGTATATTAAATAATCCAAAAGACAGAGAGTTATATAGCAGGAAGCTGTGTGCAATTGTGTGTTTGCTATTTGAATTCAACATTGCTAGAGGATTTCTTTGTATAAAGAGATCAAAAACATAATGCATAAACCAGATGCGGGTTATATACGTTTATGAGAGAACAAGATGGGCATCAGTCTAGAAAAAAAGGAATGGCTACATTTGTGGAATATAATGCATAAATGCGCAAAATCCCTTTGTGTTAGGGAAACACAAGTGAAATTGACAGTGCTTGGTATTTTGACACCCCACCCCCAATTTTTTTTAAAAAAAACTAAGTCCAGAAACAGATTTGTGCTGGCGGGGTTGTGGGGAGACTGGGACATCACTACATTGTTGGTGGAGTTGTGATGTGGTGCAACCAATCTGGCACGTGGCATGGTCACTGATTAATAAAATAGCAGAATTGGATGTCTCCTTCAGACCTAAAATTCCAATATTGGGTATTTTCCCTAAGTGTGCGATTTCAAAGCAACAATGCCTATCTTGTCACCAGACCCATTTAGCAACACTTTACGTAATTGTGAGGGTTTGGAAATACAAGGAGAGGCCAACTGAAATAGACCTACTGAACTGGCTTTGGTATATGGCTACAATGGAGAGAATTTCTGCACATATTAATTACTCACTTGAGGAATTTTACGTGATTTGGAACCCATGTTGGGATATCCTTATGGACAAATTTGTTGGACATGCAAAAAATGAGCAAATACTGCTACATCAGATTTAACTCTTCCTCAAGCTGGAAACAGCCTCCTGTGTTGACAGTTTTGGATGTAGTGGCTCTGAAAGATGAGTTGTTTTGTGTTAGTGGTGTATCGCTTCTGTTTGTTGTTCTATATAATAAATGCCTTTATCTGCCTTTAAAGAAAATATTTTTATTTTACTTTTAGTAATGGGCTGTTCCCATCACTTCCAGCATGTTGTCATCCAAGGACACAGTTGCGGGAGAGACGACCATGCAGAGATCTGTCGCCCAATCCAATGTGCAGGCTAAGAAAGCCAGCACAAAGAGTAGGAACACGCAGTCAACAAGGCAAAAGCCATCCGCGTTGATTAGAAATCAGTCCTAGTTCAACGCTGTCCCAAATAGATCCTCCACCAGGAAAGGACATTACAGTACCAGAGTCCTTGCTGAAATGGGTGGTGAGGTCAATAAACAAGCTGAATGAAGAGCCAAACGGGACCGCCCAACCCTCCGACGAGGACCAGATACCACTATCTGTCGATGGGGCCAGGAAGATCGACTGGGACACCCAACTGGGCGGGCAGGATACACTGACCCCTGGTGCGAAGGACATTTACCCTCAGTGCCGGAACTATGATTCAGATGGGGATCACAGTGACACACTGTCCGATGCTGAGCTGCTATGCCTTCTAAAGTGCAGAGGGCTTAAGGTCAAGAGGGACAAAGAAAAGGGCCAACCTAGCAGATCAAAGAGGTCGATACAAAGGGGCAGCAGCCCTCAACTCTCCTACGGAAACAGTTTCTTCCTTAGAGGAAGCTGAAGCATTGGATAGTGAGCAATCCATAGATGGGGAGAAGCATGATAACTTGTTGTACAAGACCCTCTTCACCAAGCTACTAACAAGGGTCATAGAAGTCTTAAATCATTCAGAGGACAAGAAGAAATGGTCCTAGGCACAAATATCTAGGGATGGGCGAGTGTGGTTCGGATGTTCGGAGTTCAGACCGAACTCGGTCTGTTCGGACGTCTGAACAGAACGTCCGAACTGAACTCTCGAACGACCGAACAGTTCGGTCGTGTTCGGATGAGTTCGGAGGCAGGAAAAACGTCTTTCCAGGGCCGAAAATTAGGTTTCGATTTCGTTTAAGTTCTGATTTCGCTATTTTTGAATGTTCGGCCAAGTTCGGCTGAAACAAATAATTGAACCCGAACTCAGGTTTCGAACCAAACGACCGAACATCCGAACCACGTTCTGTTCACCCATCCCTACAAATATCTTATTTCCCCTTGCCCACTACTTTCAAAAGAATCATCAGATTGGCATGGGTCTACCTGCCGAGAAGTTCCAAGGGCCGCAAATGGCCAAATAACCTCTACCTCTTGGCTGTGGACAAAGCCATTCTGCTTATGCTGCCTTCGATCAACCCTCTGGCTGCAGCCGTGGCAAGGAACTCAGCAGCCCCTCTTAACAGCAACCCTTTTCCCAGGGACCCAACTGGCAGAGCAGTTGAAGCCTCCCTGAGGTGAAATTTCGAATCTGTAGCTAATGGAGTGAGAGCGGTCACCACCATGACGTTAGTGAGTAGAGCTATCCTGGCCTGGGTGAATGACACCAGGAATCCAGACATATCTGTGGAAGTGCATGACACCCTGCGGCGGCAACATACATCTTGGATGCATCAGTGGATGCATTCAAGGCAGGGTTGACTACAGTGGCATCTAATGTGGCGGTAAGGAGAAAAAATTGGATCCACACTTGGAAAGGCGACCCAGCCTCCAAAATGTTGTTGACTGCTCACCTGTTTACAGGTGGTAAGCTGTTCGGAGCCACCCTCAACAAAATGGTTGAGGAATCAACTAATAAGACGACAACGCTTCTTGCAACATTGGATAGAAGAAAATTTGGCTTCTTTCACTGCTCCACAAACCACGACCGCTATAGACAACAGCCAAGGTGGTCCTGGCATAGGAACTCAAGGTACCAGAAACCCAGGTGGCAGATCCCAAGGAAGCCCAACTACAACACCAAGGGCAAGGGAGGGGGCTAACCTCCTCTCTACAAGTTTTCCCAGTGATGCCACGGAAACCTCACCCGGGAACACCCTTCCTCTTGGTGGAAGGCTGGTATGGTTCGTTCACATATGGGACAGCTTGGTGAGCGACAACTGGGTGAAGGGCATCGTCCACTCGGGATACAGAATAGAATAAACAGCGTGGCCTCGAGACAAATTAATCGCATAGCCATCTCAGTCAACAAAGTCAAGCACAACATGATGGCAAAAGCCATAGGACACTTTAGGGAGACAGGAGCAATGGAACTGGTTCCACCAAACCAATGTGAGTCCAGTCTCTACTTGAGCCTTTTCCTGATGCTCAAAAAGAACAGGGAGACCAGAGCGGTCTTAGTTCTCAAGTTCCTGAAAAAGTTTACACAATACAAAGATGCATGTTGGAGACCCAGAAGTCGATCGTCCAGGCACTCGGGGAACACGACTGGCTCAGCAGACCTGAAGAACACCTGCCTTTGTATCCCCATAATGCTGCAGCACTGGTGGTTCCTTTGCTTCCGCTACAGTGGTGTGCACTGGCAATATTCAGCTTTACCCTTTGGCTTGGCTACAGCCCCAGAGACTGTCACCAAGTAACAGACTCTGCTGATAGCCCTCCTCCACCAGAGGGGGATACACCCATGTCCTTATCTGGACGGTATCCTACTCCAGTCCAGCTCAAGAGTCAAGGCAAGCCAGGATCTGGAGGTGGCCATCAGGACTCTGGAGCGATAAGGGTTCATAACAAACCACCTGAAAAGTCATCTGAACTCGACAACCAAGATAGTGCATCTAGGGGTGATTATCGACACCATGAGGAACATTGTCAAAGTTTCCAGGGAGCTCCAGGACAAGATCGTCGTCATGGTGAGCAAGCTGTGCAACTATCACAGTGTTCAGGTTCTGGACCTAGCCTAGCACTCTTCTTAGGTAACATGGTAGCCACCATGGACCAGGTACAGTGGACCAGGTAGCACCTATGTCCATTCCAGGAATTCCTCCGACAGTTTCAGAACCACATTATGAATAAGACAAGAAAGTGAGGATCACACCTGCGCTGGCAAAAGAGCTGTGCTGGAGGATATCCCCTGCCCCATTCGACAAGGGGGTGCCCATGAGGGACTCACTGAGGTTAATGATCATGATGGATGCAAGCTTCACAGGCTGTGGAGCCCACATGGGACCCAGAGCCGTCCAGGGGAGATGGTCAACCAAAGAGGCGAAGCCTAGCATAAATCTTCTCAAGCTCAGAGCAATCCGGATAGTTCTCACCGAATTCGAGGATGAGATAAGGAACTCGCATGTACTCATACTGATGGACAACACAACAGCCATGGCATATATCCATCACCAAGGGGGCTTGAGGTCCCTCCAGATAGAGACTGTTACTATTCATATGTGCCATTACAAGGATCCGCTCGATAAAGGTGATACACGTTCCCGGAGCAGATAACACAGAAGCCGACTGGCTGAGTCTCACGGACTTGGACCCAGGGGAGAGGGAGCTTCACAAGGAAGCGTTCTAGACTAGACAGTAACCCACATGTGGGGGTCTCCCGGGAATGCAATTTTTTGCGCCTTGGAGCAGCAACAAGGTGGAAGCCTACTTCGCATGGGAGAGACTGCAATCGTGGCCTCAGGGACTCCTATAGGCCGTCCCTGTGTTCTTTCTCCAACCCTTTTTCAGTGTCACTGCTCTGGTGCATCCCAGCAGGAGGGCCGAGTAGGGAACTGCAGGGAGAAAAAGAAACTTGTGGCACTTGCCAATTAATTTTTTTTACTGTTAGGCCCCCTGCCCGGCAGTCAGTCTGCCCTAGGGCCTGCCAGCAAGGGGACAGAACACCGGGGGGTGGGGGTGTTACTCTGTTCCTCTCACTTTTTGATCTTTACCTACAGTGTCAGTTTGGAAAGAAGTCAAACTGAAGAGTAAGAGGAGTGTTCCTCACCTGGTCTGCCCACAAATTCAAATTTGAGGTCTGCTTTCCAATTGGATGAGACAGAACACTACCCAGTAGGAGTGCCAAGCAGGGAGCTTACCAGAAAGAAAATTTACTGGTAACTATCCCAGTTTTCTCTTCAAGAGCCTCTCCACATATGCAAATATAGTAGTTAGCACCCATTGCACCAAGACCAGACAGAATATCCCAGCAGCTTCTTACAAAGCAGAGAGATGACACACCCAGGAGACTATAAAACCACTCCCTCCCTGCCAAGTGCTCATCCACAGTAAATATAGATGAACTAGGTACTGCTTTATCCATATAGTTTTAAGTTTAAAGTTTTAATAATAATAATAATTTTTATATAGCCCCCCCCCAGCACTCTCAGTGCTTTACATAGAACAATTTAACACAACTTTTAATCCTCACAACAACCCTGTGAGGTAGTTCAGGCTGAGAGAATATTGTGACTGGCCCAAGGTCACCCACTGAGTTTCTGGCTAAAGCGAGATTTGAACCAGGGCCTCCCTCTACTTCCCTGTCCAGGTACTGTGTACTTAGCCACTACACCACACTGGCTATATTCCATACTCTGCTATATTGGCAAATGTGATAAACTTTTAGAAGAGGTTTTTCTGAGTTTGGATAATTTAAACTTTGTATATTTTTTATGTTGTAACTTTTTTTGGTTTCTTTTACATATTATGTAAGAAGGTATAATATGAGTTCAAGTGATCTAGGTCAAGAGAAGGTAGTTTGCACATGGAAAGAATTACTTTCAACTGCCTCGCTCATTTTATGCAGTATGAATTCAGTATGACTTGGGAGCTCTCTCTATCGGTTTTCTGCTTAAACTAGCTCAAGCTAGCTGAAGATATCTCCTTTTGTTTAATATGTTTACGGAAACTTTGAATGTTTTAGTTACAGATAAATTATGCAGATACTTTATTTACCTCTGTATCTATTTTTTTTCTTTTACAGTAAAAACACAGTTTTGCTTTGTACTCCAGTCCAGAGGCAGGCAGATGAACTGTAATGGTTGGGGAGCTCTGGGGCCGTGTGTTGTTTCCATCTGTCCTGCGCCATCTCTTTGTATCTCTTATTCAGTGTGACCTGCTTTCTTTTATTGCCTGACCCATTTGTTTGGGCCACTGTGAATGAGAGAGGGGAAGCTACTGCCATCTGGGGAATGTGGGGTCCTACCCCTGCAGAGTGTTAATGGCACAGCCATGCCCATCAGGATGCTGTAGGCTGGGGCCATCACAAACACAGATTGCTCTGGCCTGCAGAGCTTTGGGATCCCGCCCAGGGAGAAGGTTTCCCATTCCTGAGCTATTTTTAAATTTTATTTTATTTAGTTTTCTATCCCACCCATTCCCTTGGGACTTGGGGTGGGTTAGAAAGCACAAAAACAAAACAAACCCAGATATTTAAATACCCCCCATAAACAGATAAAATCCCCTAACCCACGATATCCCAACCCTGCCAAATGCCTGGCCAAGCACTGCCTATTCATCTTGCATGAAGATTAAATAATTGTGTCTAAACAAAACTGTAAATAAGCTAACAGATAATGTACCAACATTATCAAAAGTTAATTCTATAAAAAAAAAATTAAATTCCCATATAAGATTTTGTCTTGCATGTTCTACTTTGGAGATTTTTAAAATAAGTTGTACATCTTTTTTCACAAATACTTAACTGCACTGTTTCATATTTAGAAGGTTTTTTAAAGGAAAAGAGGTTGCATTACACCTTCAAAAGACTGAGGTTAAGGCTTGAGGATATTATCTTTCAGTCTGACTTCCTGCATAATACAGATATTCACTCGGACATTCCTGTATCAGACCAATCACATCTACCTTAGTTGATTTTATTTGTAGTTTGAATCAGTGAAGTTTAAGCTTCCAGCCTTTTTGGATCTTGCTAGGCCATTGCTAGAATTCAGAGCAGCTTGCTATTTCTTATCATTATCTCAGTATCTGTACTTTAACTGTGATCAAGTGACCTCTGACCTTGAAGAAACCAAATCAATTGAAACTTCCTAAGTCTTTCTCTCGAAGGCAGATTCTTGAAGCCTTGTATAATTTTTGTAGCTCTTTTTCTGAGCTCATTTTAGTTTTGTCCACATATTAAAGTTGGGATATCGGAACAGTATCCGGTAACTTTCTAATTATTGTGGTATGCAGATGTAGTGCCATCTCTTTGCTTCTACTTGACATTTTGCTTTTATGTATTATAGGATTATTGTAGCTGTCTTTATACAAAGGGTAGACTTTATGACCAAGGCAGAGTCCCTGAACGTTGTTAGTGGGTTGCCTCCATTTACCAGATATTAAGGAGAATAAAGTTGTTTTCAAGCACTTGTTAAAAGAAAATATTCATAATCCTGAAAAAATTATAAAAAGCATATGAAACTGCTATTTCCCAGAAATTAAAAATATGCACCTTCAGGTAACAGAAATTATCTTTGAAATGAGTTAAACGTGCTGGAGACTCATTCAGCGTATACCGACTGCTTTCTATTTTAAAAGAGTGTTGACTGCCATTTTGAGCATTTGAAGGTCAAGGTTTCCTTACGCTCTGATAATTTGAAAATAGAAATGGCAGCTTTTGTTCGATAGCCAATTTGGGGGCCGCAGAGGATTTCTACTGGGTCTATTTATTGACCACAGACATTATTGGCATTTAAAAATTATTTTATATCATGACTTTGAAAAGATTTCTCTGAAAAAGATCTGATGCTTCAAACGCATCAGGATTGGTTTTATAGATTTTGTATAATTATTATTGCTATGTTTCGATATAGTATTTGATATTGTTATCCATTGTATATATACTTTTTTGTAGTAATATTTAATATTATACTTCCCAGTAACATTTTTGTGTACTATTTTATAGCTGGGTTTGGCAGGTGTTATAGTGCATGAGCTCTCTTAAACAATGAAAATAAAAATAAATACTTGCTGCATGCCTCGTGCATTGAACACTATTTGTTCTACTCATTGGTAGCCCGGTCCCCCCAAACTTTGCCAGCACAAACCTCATTGATCCAAATGAGACTTGTGCTGGTGAACAACTTTGAGGATTGAAGCTTAAAACGTAGAGTTCCCAAGGGACAAAATAATGGTGACCATACAATTTAAGAATGCATAGTTATATATAGGCAAGGGATTTATTTTATTCTTTTTTTGCTTGTTTACATTTTGAAAGCTGATCCCATTAACTAAATAAACATGAATTAAATATTTTGTACACTTAAAAGAAGCAAAATACATTATCCCATTGCACACAGTGCAACTTGGTGACGACCTGTATTGTAGTATGACAGGCTAAGGTACAACATGAGGAGTTTTAACAGTTCACTAGTATAATGGGAGCTTTTCATTTTTTAATTGTTCACTCAAGAGCTAGATTTTTGTGTACCCAGGCAGAAGGGCTGGGTATTGTCCTCAGAATTAGTGTTTCAATTAATAATTTAAAGAAACTGCATTTAGCTTATCCTCTTGAGTTAAAATAATAATGATAATTTTTTCCTGAAAAGTGCTACTCAGAACATGGTACATTAGAATGAAATAAATATAAGATACAAACACATCTTAAATTATGAATGTTGTAACTAAATAAATGAATTATAATTAAATTATGAATATGAATGAATTTCTTTTTATAGCCAGAGGAAGATGCAAAGTAAAAGAGACAAACTTTCATGTTGTTAGGAGTCAATCTAAAAATCACAGAATATTTTAAAGACATTTGTAAAACCAGAACGTATTACTTCAGGTAGATTCACTGTGGGGTATTGGTATGCGAGTTGCATAGGGATTCAGGTGTTGCATATGGTAGTCTACTGATGGGGTCAGATGCAATTGTATCTTTAAGCCATTGATGGAGCTCAAATTTTCAATCCCAATCAATGCTTTTAATTTCCAGAATAGCATCCCACATTTTAAGTTGTCCTCTTTTTTTTTTCTTTTTTTCTTTTTTTAAACCGGTAGAAACGGTAATGCTTTCTGTGACTTGTGTAAGTGAAATAACTTTGTGTAACAGTAACTGGTGAAGTCAAATTTGCAATTTTTCAAAAGTTTATTTTCACAAGAAAATATATATGTAGTAATTTCATTTTGTTTGCAGTAACATTGCTAAATCAGTTTTTCTCAATCTTCAGGAAAACATTTGCATTGAGTAAAAGAAATATGGATCCAACTCCTACTTTTAGTTATGCATTGAAAGTGGCTGCTGTTTTAATGCCTTTTAAAGATGCTCTAAAATTGTAATGAGTCTGCTGCTAACAGTTTAACTCATTTTAGGTACTGTGGTCTTTGGAATTTGGCCATTGGATTTCAGAGGAACCATATGAACTTTCAGCTGACTTCCCTGCAGCTCCTGTAAGTTAAATCTTCTTTGTTTGTGAGCTTAGTATAATTTCTGTATATAGCATTATGTAATAAATGCTTTTAGAAAATGTTGTGATAATATTGATGCTTGTAATTGAATCTCAGGGAATTCCTCAATTTCATATTGTGTTGAATTCATTAAGCAGCAAGTTTTTGATTTTGTGTAAACTTAATGGGTGTGTTTAATTTTATTTCCAGAAAAGTTTGCATTTTTGTCTAAAAAGTGTAAGAAAATATATTGGCTGCACATGTGGTTTTTCAGAGTATTTCACAAATACTTTCAAAAAGAGATGGTTCTTTTTGGGTTGAATCTTGTTTTCCTAATTTATCCTTTTTTCATTTCCCCTCACTTATCTTGTATTGAAGAGCATTTTAAGAGTACATAGAGATGGGTGGCTTTTTTTTTTTTGCTCTATTTTTAAATAATGTGCCAATTGGTATCTGTAGCCAAATTCCACAGCAGCTATTCTAAAATAGGGTTAATGTGCTATTTAAGGGAATAGTCATGCATTTTAGATTTGTATAATAGAGGATTTACTTCCTGTGTAAAGTTGGGTATATTTTATATGGTACAGTTATTTGACACATTCTTTATATCAGTTTGTGGCTGCACAAAAAAATTATTTGTTTTTAATTTATTTGAAATGGCAGCAAAAGAAAAGTGTTTAGTTTAACTCATTTGATATGTATTTGACAAGTTACTAATTATGCTAGTTTCACACTGCATTTTTGTGGAACCTGTTGAGTGTGTCTTGTGTGTATTTAATTGTCTCTTTCTAATAGATGCTTTTAGTATCGTTGCCTTACTGGTCCCAAGTATGAGAGAGACAAGAGACAAACTTATGATACCTTTTATTAGATCAGCCTTTGTGGGTTAAAGTGTGTAAGTTTTGAGTTTCATAGAGTTTTTCCTCAGGCAAGTGAAACTTGAAAGCTTGCACATATGCACTCATGGAACCTGTGATAAACATTAATATCTTGAATTGTTTTGTCTCTTGTCGCCCTCATGTACTCTTAGAACTCCCAAGTGGGAATTACCTATATAATACTCTTCAAGTACTTAGAAGAAGAAGATTATGTAAATAATACGAAAGAGCATAAACACTGGCAACAAAAATGTACGGTGTTAATAAGGCAGGCAAGGGAGATTTTGAAGGGAGGCTTGCTAAAGAGGCAAAAACAAGCAACAAAACCTTTTTCAAATACATCAGCAGCAAGAAGCCTGCTAGGGAGTCAGTTGGGCCATTAGATGACAAGGGAGTAAAAGGGGCACTCAGGGAGGATAAGGACATTGCAGAGAAGCTGAATGATTTCTTTGCACCGGTCTTCACTGCGGATGATTTGGGGAAGGTACCCACGCCGGATCCTTGCTTTGTGGGCGAGGAATTGGAAGAGCTGTTACAAATCAATGTGATGTTGGAGGATGTTCTAGGACAACTTGACAAACTGAATACTAACAAGTCACCAGGGCCAGATGGCATTAACCCCAGAGTTCTGAAGGAACTCAAATATGAAATCGCAGACCTACTGTTAGTAGTTTGTAAACTGTCACTAAAATCTGCCACTGTATCCGAGGACTGGAGGGTAGCAAATGTAACCCCGATATTTAAAAAGGGATCCAGAGGC
>QEPC01000119.1:697486-721054 GCA_003113815.1 Sphenodon punctatus | reverse complement strand
AAAAAAAAAAAAAAAAGTATTTTTTCACTCAACGTATAATTGGCTTGTGGAATCTACGGCCAGAGGCTGTGTTAAGGGCCAGTATTATAGCTGAGTTAAAAGAGGTTTGGACAAGTTTCTGGAAGATAGGTCCATTAGCAGCTATTAGCCAGACAGGATCAGGGAACATGATGGGAGCTGGGGGGAAACAACAGGGAATGGATCCCCCATTGTGACCTGTTGGGTGCTTCTCCCAAGCCATCGTGATTGACCACTGTTGGAGACAGGATGCTGGGCTAGATGGGCCATTGGTCTGACCCAGTATGGCACTTCTTATGTTCTTAAGACAGCACAGAAAACAAACTGCATTTAATGGAAGGAATGGGAAAGGAAGAGAAAATTGTACTATTTGCACCGCTGAAGATTGTAGAAAGAGGCTGTCTCTTGTTGCTGCTTTTTAGATTTCTACTGCAGCTGTTGCTTATTGTCTGGAGCCTCGGAGTCTTTTTCAGAATATTGTCAAACATTTTTATAAGTATGGTAGATGGTAGTTAAAGAATAGCTTTACAATAAGTATGTTCAGTTACCTGGGTATTATATAGTTAATTCCCACTTAAGAGTTGTTTAGGACTATATCACATTTAGGTTTCCCTTTCTCTCTGCATAAATGTGTTACAATTAATGCATTGGTGAGTAACAGCCAGCAGCACGCAGTGGTGTTTAGTAAAGATCATGGACTACAGCAGCTATACATTTTAATTGAGACAACACCACTATGTAATACTTAATTGCCAGATGCTATTTTACATAAAACTGCTAGGAAAGTCAAAAGTGCAATTTTAATAACAAAATAGAATTCTCCTCATGATTGCCACTACAATTTGTGAGCATTTTTGTAGTTTTCATATCAACTACAGAAATACAAAATTTGATATTTTAACAGTGGACCCCTGGAAACAAATAGTGTTTAATAATTCTCTGCTCAGTATTTTCTAAGAATAAATGCAAAGCACTTAAATGGTGGTGTTGTTTTTCTCTCCGCATTTTTAAATAAACTATGTGCTAGAACAGAATCCCTGAATAAGTCTAAAAGTTGTTTAGATAACTATGAAAAGATAAGATATTCTTTAATAATATCAATCAAATAATTACAAGACACTTTTTATGTACATAGTCTATAAACACAGCAAAGGATGGAAAGTAGTTCTGATTGAGCTTGCAAGTTAGTGTTTTATATCAATGTAGTGTTTAAAGTTCAGTCATCAGGCACAAGGGTACTTCTAAAACTAAAATAATTTCAATGTATTTCACAGTTCCAGTTATTTACTAACACACTCACTCATAACATAAATGACAAAGAAAACAAAGTCTTTAAATTATCTGACAGTTTCTTGGACATCCCTTTTACTCAGCGTTTCTGCCAAATCGTTGCTATAGCAGATTTTATGCTTTAGATTTTGTGGTGTCTAGCTGAGTAATGTAAATTTAGTTGATGAAGGCTATTGCAATTCAAGAGTCAGAACAAATTGATCCCTTTAGAACACTAGTGCATGTTTTCTGGGTTGGAAAATGAGACAAGTTGCAGCTGTGTGTTTTTAAAATGCTTGGCAAATCAAGTCTTTGATAAAATACACATTTCACACAGAGTGCAAAAGTATTTAAAAATCTGCTGGTCGGATCATCATTGTTGTGGCTTTGAGAGAGTAGCCTGACCCTTTCCAGTAGTACCACTTAATACCATTAAATTTATTTGTGTTTCGTCGCAATGGATAATACATTCCATTCAGGTTGGAAGGGCCACATGCATCAAACCACCAGCCTATGAGAAGAGAAAACAAGAACAAGTCTGAAAAAGTGAAATGATGAGTGTAGGTAGCTTTTTTAAAAGTTGCGTACATCAATAAACATGTCAGTATCCTTATCCTAAACCCACAAAATACTTAATATAAAATATCCAAATATTTTAACATTTATGGTAGGGATGTGTTAATGTTTAGTTGCCTCCAGATTGCAAATTGTGACTCTTACCATCAAATGTATATAGCAAAGGAAAAAAATACTTGCAATTTTTCAAACATTTTATTTAATTTTACAAGAATATATATGCATGTGGTTTTAACTTAAGTGAAGATACTTCTGCAAAACTCTCAAAACCTAAATTTAAGACCATTTTTAATGAATTTATGATAGATCTAGGGCAGAATTTATCTTCGCCAAAACAATTATAAATCTACCAGGCACTGAACAACCATTAATTAGATGAATTCTTTACTGTGGGGTTTACAAGCAGAATGAACAAGGTAGGGGAACATAGGGAAAGACAGGAATATGAACATGACGGGAGCATCTATGAATATCCAGGAAGTTGAGAAGTCATGGGTATAGGTGCTTAGCCTAATTAGAGGGGAGATGGGGACCTTGAATGAAAGGACAGAATAAGCATCAGTGGGCAGTTTGTGGAGGTGAGGAGCTGGGGGCCTGATGGAAGAGCTAGGGTTTTAGGAGGGTTTTTAAGGTCAGGAAGGAAGCAGAGCATGTATGTTCAGGAAGAGAGTTGCGGGCATAGGGGAGTAGCGTGGGAGAAGGGGCAAAAATTATATAGGGAACAAGTCTGAGACCCAGAAGCAGGTGAGAGTGAGTGCAAAGGGAGGGGGGAGTAAATTAGCAGTAAATAAGGAATAAAAGATGTGAAGGAACAAGGCTGTGAAGAGCCATGAAGGTAAGGAGTTTGTTATGGATGCAAAAGGAGACCTTGGCAGCCAAGTGAGGAGGTGAAGGTGGGAGACAGGAAAGCCAGTAAGTCCCTTCTTAAATGGAGTGGAAAGGAGCCGAGGTCCGTGGGGGATAGGTGGAGGCGGCAGCAGGTGTGTGGCACATGGGATGCCTGTCACACGGACACCCACCCATTTCCACACACAGAGGCACCTCCGTTGCCTCTAGTGCTTCTCTGCATGGGGGATTGTTGGAGGTGGGTGGAGCGCAGGTGCGTATGCGCACCACCAGCCGCAACTGTCATATGGACGCCCCTCCCTGCCCACACAGTTGCATCCATGGGCAGGGGTGGGGTGGGGGAATCTGTGTAGAAGGGGCCTAAGAATGAGGTTTCAGTCGTCAAGGCAAGAGGTAGACTAGAATTTTGGTATTGAGTGCGGAAGGGAAGGACCAGACTTTAGCAATAGAGAGAAGTGACAGTCCTTAGCAGTGCACTGAAAATGAGGTAGAAAGGAGAGGGAGAAGTTGAAGATTAGGCTGAATGGTGACCCCACCAATGGAAATGGAGAGAGAGCTTTTTTGTGGAGTGTGGAGATGAGGGGAGAGGAGTTCAGATGATAATATTTATTGGACCAATTACTGCTGTGAGAGGCTACTTAAATGGTGGGAAGAAAAAAAAAGAAAGCAGTGGTTTAACTGGCGGCTAAGCTTTACATATTTGTCTTCATATTTCTCCCTGTGGTTATGAACTGTTAGTGGGGAGAAGGGAAACTTTATTTTTATTAATAAAATAATATTTTTATACTCTTGTTATGATGGTAATGTTGCTGTGTTTTAGAAGGCAGTCATCCAGTTCCCCCTTTTGGATAAATCATCTGCCAGACTTGCTGTTTATACACAAAACGCAGAATACTACTTTTTAAATGGGAGTTTGTCTCCTATCTTAAACATCTTTATTTCAGCATGTTTCTGACTGCGGAAACTGAAAGAAAGAAAAAGCTTTGCCTAAGCATATAAAAAATGTAATCTCAGTTGTTCCAGAATTTACTACCTATGTAGAATGGTCAACTTTGCGTGTCTATATGCTAATTTCAAATTTGTCTTAACTGTGAATTAAGTATCCTCTCACGTATTTGAATGTGTTTTTTTCATGTCTGCTACATTAAATTTTGTCATTTTCAAGAGCCAATAAAATGTTTAGCATTCCTATAGGATTGGAAATGGATCAGAAATTACTTTGCTAATCTGAAGCTCTTTGTATAGAAGTAATTCTTACGGTAAGTTTCATTTAGCTTTTTGTTCTCTAGACTCTTCTCCTGCCCGCAATTCCTCTTCATAAGAGCACTCTGCTGAAAACGATCTCTCCTCTCCCTACCAATTTCACAGAAGTAGGTCTTGTAGTGGTACAAGTTGTGAGAGAAAGATGGCCCTTTTCAGTCTTTACAATATTCTCATTTTTGTTTTAACCACATTCTTTAAAGTAGTAAAATATTAAATTGGAACTTGCTTAACTAACATACCCATCTGTGAGTTTTGGACAGTGTCCGTAGTCAGGATTTAATGTCAAAATTACCATCTATTTACCTCATGAACTGTTTCAGTGCCAATAAAAATAGGAAGATTGAGAAACAGAAACCCATTCCTACCTCCTGTTAGCATTTGTGAACAGTTACAAATGCATTTGTCGTTGTCTGCATCCTGTGTGCTAAAATCATTTCCTGGTTGACTTATGCTACTTATTTTGCCTGCTGTCCCAGAAAGCCCTTTAAGGTGGATCCTTTAGGAACACAAAAAGGGAACAATGATTAGATGGAAGTAATTGTGGATGACCTACAATAGTGCTGAAATATTTTGCAATACATATCCTGTTCAGAAAACATAATTACTTTCTTCTCTGGTTAATATAGTACTATATGATTGAAGCGTATTTCACTGGAATAACACAAGCTTTTTGTCTGCAGAGCATTAAGTTCAGGAGAGTAACCCATTTGCTCTATCCTTTCATGTGTTTAAGCAAACGTTTGCCAGAAAGGTTCAGTTTCAAAACACCGTGTACATACAAGGTATTAATGCTGTATTGTTCAGTTCTATTTCCAGATTTTCTCCATACATTGTTCTTTTAGTGCTGAGACTTGTACTATTGCATCTCTGCTGCAGTTCTGAGTATAACGTCATTGATGATAGCATAGCTGTTTCTCTTTCAACCCACTTTCCCAATTATACCATTGTCTTGCATATTCTTTGGGAATGATTGTTACTATTGCTTTCTTGTTCTTCCCTGCCTATGTTCACTTGTATTCTGCCTTAGGTTTAGATTGCAGGTTCTCTAGGGCAGGGATGGTGTTTTCATCATAAGCATTGTACAATGCGAGACTGAATTGTGTTTTTTTGTATTGGTGCAAAAATACAGTAAATTCTAAATTGTCATTTTATAATCAACAAAGTTAATTATAATTGTGTGTTGGAAGGAAGCTAAAAGATACAAATAAACACAGCATATTTTTTTAACAAATTAGGCATGTAAATTGATTATGCTGTTTATGGGTTTGTGTTTTTGTTGTTTACAAAAGCTGTAACCTTAATTTTTACTGAGAGTATAAGATAGCCCACCACTTTCAGAGCAACCCAACTTATTTTATAAGGAACAGGAATGACCTTGTAAGGAATGTTTGAATTCTAGTTAATATTAATTTTAGGATAATGCTGACATTTTTTCCTCTAAACATCATCATTATTATTATTATTATTATTTTATTTATATACCACCATCAATGTACGTGGAGCTTTACAAAAAGTAAGATAGACACAGTCCCTGCTCGAGAGCTTACAATCTAAAGACAGGGGGAGGGGAGACAGGGAAGGGGGAACAAGGAGAGACAAGGGTTTTTAATATCTAAACCATAATTCTTGATGAGAACGTTTTTAGCTGCTTCATTCTCTTGTGTCATAAAATAAAATGTTTGCCATTCGTTAACATTTCAGTACAGATTAACACTCATCTTTAAATCTTCTTCCAAAACTGTCAGTGATGGTAGTCTTGGACTTTGAATGCCATTTGAAAAATTAGTTTGCACTGGTGAAACTAAGATCCAGCTGATCCGATAATAGCATGCATTGAGTGTTCAAAATGGATACCGCTATAAAGTTTCAAATGCCATTTACTTTAGAGTGGAATTTAGCTCATAGTATGGCAGATAGCATTATAAACGTACACTTCTTGAAATCAAGATGGCTGACAATTAGGCAAAGCTTCCTAAAATAGTCTGTCCTTGGTTTTCATTTGAAACGAGCCTAAGTACGACATAACTACCATTAATATTGCTTGAAATCAAGATGGTGGGTGGCTGGGCCATACCTCAAAAAAATGATCTTGTGTATATATATTTTTATTTATTTAAAACTTATATCCCACCCCTCCTGCCCAAAGGCCGCTCGGGGTGGCAAACAACATACAATAAATCTACAAATTTTAAAACAAATCATAAAAACTCACCCTCCCTCCCAAACCCCACCTCCCCCACCCTACACACACCCCTCGCCAAAGGCCTGGCGGAACAGCCAGGTCTTACACAAACGACAGGAGGGTGGGGGCCAACCGAGCCTCCTCCGGGAGTGAATTCCACAGCACAGGGGCAGCAGGGAAAGCATCTGTGGAAAGTGTCATGCTTTTACCCAAAAGTACAAGGTTCAGCTAAAAACTAGCAGTTATCTGCCATAGTGTCATTCACAGGGCTTTAAAAACATGCTTGTCAGAGATGAGAAAACTTTTTGAGAACTGGCAAGTGTTGTTTTTTTCTAGTCCCACGTACAGTGATGAGCCTCAGGACTGGGACTGCTGAGCATTGCAGATTAATGGGGAGGGGATGAGTTAGAGTGTCCTCCCTTCTACAGTGCTGAGTGCCAACTCGGGGGTTCAGGCTCAGGGTAACAACAGTTTTGCCATAGTTGATGAATCCAGTTGGACACGCCTGAGGTTTAGTGAAAATGACATGGGGAAGGGGATTCGAGTCAATTTCACTGAAATCTCCTTCTGTGTGGGCTTTCTGCTCTTTTCCCCTCCCTGCCCCCCTCCTCTTGACAGCAGACAAGAATGGAACAGGTAAGCCCATCTGCAGGGAGACAGGGATTTCCCTGGACGAGGTCCCTGTACCTTGATGATCAGCTGTCAGGCAGGAGGTCAAGCCTGCACTGAATTGCTTGAAGAAAGTGACCAGGCTCACTTTCCATGTCAATATCACCCTGAGCATTTTACTTATAGTGAAATTGACCAGTGGAAAGGGAACCTGTTTCGTTTCACCCAATGATGGGCAGGATTCCATGTTCTCCACCTAACAGCTGGCACCTAACAGGGAAACCTTTCCCTTTTTGTCAGCTGTTAAGTGTGAAATGGAGCCCAGCTCTTGCTAAATAGAGACTTAGTGAAAATGTCCAAACTTCTATTTCCCATGTCAGTTGTTTTTTTTTAAGGCTGACCAAAAAGGCCCTGCCTCCTGACCATCTGATGCGGGGCATTAGGGTAGCCCTTTCTCCCACAGCACAGACCCCAAGTTACAGGGCTTAGATTCAATGCTGCAGACAGGGCTTTTCTACCACTCCCCCAGTCAGATGGTCAAGAGAGAGGAGTAGTAGTTTCCTTCTCCATTCTCTCCTTGCTCGTAAGTAGGCTTCTGTGCCTGCCAGCAGAGAGTTTGAATTTTATTTTATTCAGAAGTGGGTCATAAGAACATAAGAAGGGCCATACTTGGCCAGACTCATGTCCATTGAGCCCAACCTCCTGTCTCTGACACCACTCGCGCTCACTTTGGAGAAGCACCTAACAGGTCATAATGGAGTGATCATTCCCTGTCATTCGCTCCCGACAGTTGAGGTTGCATCCCCCAAACTACTTGACTAATAACTATCTATGGACTTATTATGCAATCCTTGCTTTAATTCAGCCAAACTACTGGCCATCACAATATTCTCTGGCAACAAGTTCCACAAGCTAATTGTATGTTGAATGAAAAAGTACTTAATTTTGTTGATTTTAAATCTGCTGCCAATTAGTTTCAAAGCCTCATGTAACGATTAAGTGAAGAAAACATTGGAATGACTGGAATAAATATGTTGTTAAACTGTTTCCTATAAGAGACTTGCTTAGGTGTTTTCACCAGAACTTACTTTTCCCCATTGTTTGGTGTGCTGTGTTTCCTGTCCTGCGCCTTTTTAGTGGTGCTTCAGCATGTGTGCAAAGTTTGTGCCAGTACCTGGGTATGTTTTCCGATAAAAGGTCATTTTAAATATGAACTGTTACTGATTTATTACATCAGTGAATTTGGGAATTTTATAAAAACAAATGGAAAGGATCATCATTTCTTTTACAGATTTCAGATCTTCATAGGTTTTTACAAAGCTTAATTCATTAATACTTGTGAAATGCACTGATATCTTGGGATAGAAAGGTGTATATATACAAAAGCTATTTTGGAATAGTCCCATTGCAACCATAATAAGTGGTTTGTGCATCATGGCGAAAGTGCCTAGAACAGACTACGTCGGG
Organism: Sphenodon punctatus; assembly: GCA_003113815.1. NCBI lineage: Eukaryota > Metazoa > Chordata > Lepidosauria > Sphenodontia > Sphenodontidae > Sphenodon > Sphenodon punctatus. The sequence goes on along the minus strand of QEPC01000119.1, from coordinate 712,824 downwards.
GTGGGCAAAATTCCCACACCTAAGAGCTGCATGCTATTCATATTTCAGAGACCCACAAGACACTTTACATTGATTACGTCTTTTCCCAATCTTAGAGACAGGGCAGTGTGGCTTTCCCTGCAACCTTCTCACGTCGAAGCTCTGGCTCCCAAGGCAGTCTGAAAGGTTCAGGAAGTGGTAATAGCAGCTCGGGGCACTCATGGCCCCCAGGAGACTCTGGAGGCAGCAGTTGTGGAAATGGCAGCTTGGCTTCTCTTGCTCCTGAGGAAGCCGCATGGACATGCCCCCTTGCCAACACTTGGCAAGAGCTGAGCACGGATGTCAAAGAGCCACATGCAGCTCCTGGGTCACTATTTGCCCATCTCTGGGCTATGTCTAGAATTAGCTATTTAAACAAGAAGTCTTATATTTTAAAATGTTTGACATCTATCACTTCCTCTTTTAAAGTCCATATGGGCAGAAGTGCTTAACTTCAGCACTTTTAAAAACCTAGCAAATTTTAATACTTCATTGTTTGGAGTCATACTATTTCCAAAGGTTTTTGTATTTTATGGGCACTGTTACTACAAAAAAGCTATAGATAATTCCTAGCCGTGTTGAAGCCATTGGGAATATTGGTATTGACTTCATTTTAGCCTAGAATTGCAATTTATGTGAGTAATCTCCCCATTATATATACACACATAATAAGTGAAGCACAGAGGTTGGCGTGCCCAAAGTCACCAAGGAAACCTGTGGCAGAATCTGGAATAGAAGCCAGCTCTCATTACTCTTACACTGTAACCTTAACACCCTTGTGCTGATGGAATGTGAGTGACTTCAGTGAGGCTCTTCCAGCACAAAGGCAGTTAAGACTGTAGCCTTAGATTTGCTTTAGTGTATTTTATCTGGTAGTTGAGGGTAAGTATGTATTCTGGCATTTATCTCACTTATTTGCATTTTTAAAACTTCTAAATGCTAAAGGAAATTGTTTTTATTTAATGAATGTTACAATGTAGCCAGATATTGTCAAGCATATAAATTAACTCTCAAAATATTACATAGTATTAAGTGTATTTTTAAACATTGCATTTTATGGCACATAAACTTTGGCTTAATTTCCAAAGGAAGTATCTATTTAGTGACAGCCATCCTAATTTGCAGCAATTATTTTTAATAATGTAAATGGACACGCGTAGTGACCCATTTAATAAAGGCTGCTCTTCTAAGCATCATAATGCCTTAATTTTAAAAATAAAATCTCTGCTGTAGATTCTAACTGTTTCCAGATGAAAAAATGTTTGGGTTGGAGTTGACACAACTGTATACTAAGGCATTAAAATTTATTTATTTATTTATTTATTTATTGAGGTGGAATATCTCATAGTTTTGAAGTCTTCTGTGATTAAGAAGTCAAAGTACTTCTCTGAACTTACCTTTCCTATTAAAAGTGGAAATTGTCTTGCTACAAGTATTTAAGACATCTGGGTGAAAATAGTACATTGGTACAATTTTTGTGGCATTTTGTTAAAATTAGAAATGTAATTTAGCATGAATTATTTATGAATATGGCTATGGCGAAAGCTAGCTGAATAAACTGAATTGAACTGTTAATTTAGCAAATATGGGTCTTACGAAAGTACCTTATAGTTACTTAGTAATCAGCTGTTTTGGCTGATCACTCGGTAGAGTATTTGCTAAAATAGCCACATGGAGGAGGGACTGTGCACAAACATTTCAGTGCTGGGTCTCTGGGCTGTTGTCATTAAAGAAAGCCTTCAAGATATTAACAGGTGCAGAAGTGTATGCACAGTTTATGGAAAGCCTGAAAGTTGTATTCTGAGGAGAGAACTACTACTTTTCATTAGCTCATTAATAAATTGGTTATTATACTTTAAAAGGAAACCTAGTTAACTACTTCCTTGCTTACAAAACATATAAGAAAGAGAAATGGTATTGTATTAGGAAGATCTATACTAAGCGTTTAGCAAAATGGAACATGCAAAAGAAAAAACAGGTGTCGAAGGTTACATGTAAATTGAAATGTGCATAATTTAACAAATGTTCTAAAGAAGGATCAGCTTTCAGTAGATTGGGAATGACTAAAAAGGTAACTAAACCTAGTACTTAATAATAATAATAATAATAATATTTTATATTAAGGTTTTATATAGCGCTAGCGATGTACCTGGCGCTTTACAGGGAATAAAATAGACACGGTCGCTGCTCGAGAACTTACAATCTAAAGACAGGGGGAGGGAGACAGGGAAGGAGGAACAGAGGGAGAGACAAGGGATGCAACGTTCATGAGGATGTGAGAACTCAGGTACATGTTCTTGGCTTGGTTACAGTAAAATAGAAGTTTGCAGATAACAGGTAGGGGATAATGCTGGGTGGGGATGATTAGCAGGAGTTAGGAAGGGCGGAGCGGAAGAGGGTGGGTTTTGAGGAGGGACTTGAAGGTGTGGAGGGTGGGGGCAAGGCGGACAAGGACACGGAGGGAGTTCCAGGCATGCAGGGCAATGAGGGAGAAGGGACGAAGGCAGTTGGGGGAGCAGGGGAAGGAGGAGGAGTGGAGTGCTTGAACAGGGGTTCGGAGGGAGATCAGAACAGAGAGGTAGGAGGGAGCAAGGTTGTGAAGGGCTTTGTAGGTGAAGACGAGGAGCTTGTGCAGAATATGCTCAGAAAGGGGGACCAGTGGAGAGAGGAGGGGCTACACATGGTCAAAGCGACGAGCTAGGTGGATGATCCTGACAGCAGAGTTTTGAACATAGATGAGGGAGGAAAGGTGAGAGCGGGGAAGGCCGGAGAGGAGGCGGTTACAATAGTCAAGGCGTGAGATGACTACGGCATGGATGAGAGTTTTGGCAGAGGAGACAGACAGGAAAGGGCTGATCTCAGCAATGTTGTGGAGGGAGAATCGGCAGGATTTGGCCCCGGAGTCAGTGTAGAGTTTGAAGGTGAGGTGCGAGTCGAAGATGAAGCCCAAGCTACGGGCTTGGGGGACAGGGAGGATGGAGACCCCATCAATGGCAATTGGCAGGGAAGAAGGAGAGGTGTCTGCTTAAATTTTCTATATGAATGCCAGTTGTGTTTTGGAGTTCTATGATGGGACTAAAGTGCCCTGTACAGCCTCTGGCCATTTTTAAATGGGCACGGCTACGGGGCAGGTTCGTGTGCGCCGCGTGGAGCGCCGATATGCGTCAGGGAGGGGAGGAGTTTAAATGGGCTGGGCTGGGCTGAGTGTGCACCCCTACCCACGCACTGACCGCTCCTGCCACCACACACAGCATCCTGGATTGTTCTTCGATGCTCCATGCATGGGCATGAGTGGGTGCGGTGTGAGTCACGGAAGCATGCACCCACCCATGCCATCTTCAGACAGGCACTTGGGTGGGTGGGGGATGGGTGGACTTGCATCCGCATGTCCTGTTTAAAAATAGCCATAGAGATTACCACTTGAGACATCCAAACCCTACTAATTAATATAACCACTGATTCATGGTTTTTCACGCACTCCATATATATTTCATATGTATATGAATACATTCATTTTCTCATTTTTATTCATATAAACCACTGATTCACTGTTTTAATCTTTCCCATTTTCTAAAAATAGTCTTAGATGGTGGTTTAGATTTTTTCTTTTTTGTACAATTAACAAAGTGAACATCTAATAATTATGGAGTGCTGTTGGCAGCATGTGATTATTAAAGGAGAAATCCTAATTTTTCATCTTACTATACTTAAACAAGTATGCGCTAGATAAAAATAATACTCTTAATTGTTTCCAAACTTTCTTCATACAATATTTTTATTTCACTCCAGTAATGTAATTTGACTTCCTTTTGAAGATTTTCTGCTATATACAGGCACCTATAACTACAGATAGATGTTCTAGCTACTAGAACACTATGCAAATATACTAAATTCCTAGTCACGTTTGCTAAATCGAAATGTTCATACAGTGTTTCTGAAAACCAAGACCAACCGCATTAAGACAATCCCAACCCATAATTTGGTTATCAATTGGAGACACTCAGAGGAGCAAATAGGTAATTGTTCCCTTTCTCTTTCCTTGTCATGTACACCAGGACAGCAGCTTTTTCTAGCCTGAGGCTGAAGAAGGTTCCGCAGAGGAACCATGGCTTGGAGAAGTAGGGACTGAACTTTATGTGATCAAACTACCACTGCCTTTATCCATCTTGCAGTTTGTCCTGTTAAACACAGAAGAGTACCAGAAACCTTGAATTTTCTCAGCTCTATGCCACCACCCCTACATGGGGCTCTGCCATCCACACACTGCATCACACTTGTTGCATTCCTCTCTGTTGATATCCCCACTCTCATCCTTGGTGACTTCAACATTCATGTTGATGACCCATCTCAGCCCTCAGTCTCTCGCTTCCTCTCCCTAGCCTCCTCCTTCAACCTCCACCTTTGGACCAACTCCCCCACCCATACTAATGGCCATTCTCTTGATCTTGTCCTCTCTAGAAACTGCTCTGTCGCTGATCTCTCCTTCGATCCTCATCCTATATCAGACCACTTCCTTGCCTCTTTCAACATTTCCCACTGTCCCCCCTCCTCTTCCCCTTCTCTACGCCCCTTCCGTGACCTTCAAGCTATTGATCCCCTGGACTTTGCCTCCTCTCTCTCTCCCCTTCTTCCTACAGTCTTCTCTTCCTCCTCCCCTGACTCCGCTGTCTCTGCTCTCAACGCCTCTCTCTCCTCCACACTTGACTCCCATGCCCCTCTCTCTTCCCGCCCTGCCTTCTCCCACAACCCCCGTCCTTGGCTCACCCCTAGTATCCGCCACCTCCGTTCTTGCACTCGTGCTGCTGAACGACTCTGGCGCAAATCCCATTCTCACGCTGACTTCCTTCACTTCAAATTCTGTCTCTCCACCCTTACTTCTGCTATCTCCCTTGCTAGACAACACTACTATGCCTCCCGCATTGAGTCCTGTTCTCGGGACCCTCGCCGCCTGTTCTCTACCTTTGACTCCCTCCTCAAGCCTCCCTGTCCTCCCCCTCCTTCTTCCCTTTCTGCTCAGGATCTTGCCTCCTTCTTCACCTCCAAGATAGACAAGATCCGCCTCGACATCGCTTCCCACTCCTCTCTTCCCACTCCCACCCCTCTCCCTCCTCCCCCTCCTTCTCTCATGTCCTCCTTCTCCCCTGCCTCCCTTAAGGAAATCTCCTCTCTGCTCTCCTCCTCCAACCCTTCCACTTGCCCCCTTGATCCCATTCCTTCCCGCCTCCTCACCTCCATTACTCCCACTGTCGCCCCTTCCTTCCTGCACATCATCAACCTCTCCCTCTCTACTGGCTCTTTCCCTTCTGCCTTCAAACATGCCACAGTCTCTCCTATTCTCAAAAAGTCCACTCTTGACCCCTCTGACCCTTCTAGCTATCGTCCTGTCTCACTCCTTCCTTTTGCTTCCAAGCTGCTTGAACGTGTTGTCTACTCCCGCTGCCTTGACTTCCTATCCTCCAACTCCTCCCTTGACCCCCTCCAATCTGGCTTCCGCCCCCTTCATTCTACTGAAACTGCTCTCGCTAAGATCACCAACGATCTTCTGGTGGCTAAATCTAAACGTCTCTATTCCATTCTTGTCCTCCTTGATCTCTCTGCTGCCTTCGATACTGTTGACCACTCACTCTTGCTGGATTCCCTTCACTCCCTTGGCTTTTGTGGCTCTGTCCATAACTGGTTCTCCTCCTACCTCTCTGACCGCTCCTTTAATGTGTCTCTCTCCAACTCCGCCTCCTCCTCCTTCCCCCTCTCAGTTGGTGTTCCTCAAGGCTCTGTTCTTGGCCCTCTCCTCTTCTCGATCTATACCTCATCCTTAGGCAAACTCATTGCCTCCCATGGCTTCCAATACCACCTCTATGCTGATGACACTCAACTCTATCTCTCTACTCCCTCTCTCTCTCCCTCTGTTCAAGCTCGTCTCATCAACTGTCTCTCTGACATCTCTACCTGGATGTCTCAACGTCAACTCAAACTCAACATGGCTAAAACTGAACTCCTTATCTTCCCCCCTCATCCTTCCTCTCCTTCCTCACTGTCAATAACTATTGATGGAGTCACCATCCTGCCTGTCCCCCAAGCCCGTAGCCTAGGCTTCATCTTTGACTCAGCCCTTTCTTTTAAACCCTACATTGACTCTGTTGCTAAATCCTGTCGCTTCTCCCTCCATAACATTGCTAAGATTCGCCCTTTTCTCTCTGTCTCGTCTGCCAAAACTCTTGTTCATGCTCTGGTCATCTCTCGCCTCGATTACTGTAACCTCCTTCTCACTGGCCTTCCCCGGTCTCACCTTTCTCCCCTCATCTCTGTCCAAAACTCTGCTGCCAGGGTCATCTACCTCGCCAGTCGCTTCGACCATGTGCAGCCCCTCCTCTCTTCGCTTCACTGGCTTCCCCTTCCTGAACGAATCCTGCACAAGCTCCTAGTCTTCACCTATAAAGCTCTTCACAACCTTGCTCCCCCCTACCTCTCTGCACTTATCGCCCTCCATACTCCAGCCCGTGCACTTCGCTCCTCCTCTGTCCCTTCTCTCACCCTTCCACGCCTTCCCTGCTCCCCTAAGCGCCTTCGTCCCTTCTCACTTGCTGCCCCCCATGCCTGGAACTCCCTCCCTGTCCACATCCGCCTTGCCCCCTCCCTTCATACCTTCAAATCTCTCCTTAAAACTCACCTCTTTCGCTCTGCTCTGTCTGACTCTTTATCCTGCTGAGCCACTATTCCTATACCTACGATCGGTTTACCCTTATCCTTGCAACATGGACCTGCCTGCTGTCATTCTCATCGTAACCAAGCCAAGTACGTGCACTTGAGACCTCGCATCTTCATGAATGTTAGACCCCTTGTCTCTCCCTCTGTTCCCCTTCCTAAGTCTCTCCCCCAGCTCCTGTCTCTCAGATTGTAAGCCCTAGGGGCAGGGACCGTGTCTATTTTATTACTTTGTAAAGTGCCAGGTACACTGCTGGCGCTATATAAATGTTTGTTAATAATAATAATAATAATCTATGGTCCCCCTGCTGAGGCCAAGAAGAGGTGGTTAAATTTTGTCTTACTTTTATAAAATGTACGATAAATCTTTGTAGGCAACGATGATAAATGGCAGAAGATCATTTTGAGTAGACTCTTATCAAGTGATTATCATTAAAACAAAGCTGAATTCATTAATAGTTTACAGGAGTTAATAGTTGAGTGCTTTAACGGCTTAGTTTTATGTTTTTACTTACCTGTATTTTAATTCCTCATTTGCTAAATCAAAATGTTCATACAAGGAATATGCCTCATTTCCTTCCCAGTCTTTCAGGTGTATTTTAAGAACATAGTGTTTCAGATTCGTTAATTGAGAAACAAGCTCATTTCCCAGCCAGTACTCGCCAGATGGTTTACCAAATCCCTGTAATCCAAGTTATATATTTAAATAAATTTGTTTTGTTTTTTCTTTAGAACTTAGAAAACCATAGTTCATACATTTTTAATGCAGTGGTTCTAAATTTGTCAACTCAATCTTTACTAGAAATGTGAAGATTAGTGTCAGTGTTTCAGAAATGTATTTCAGCAGGAAAAATGTAGGAACTTGACACAACATGAATCTATTAGACTTTTTAGCTCTAGCAAAGAAAGCCATTGGAAACATAAATATAGATAACTAAATTAAAATTAAAATATAAATAAAACAAATATAAATAACTCAATAAAACTTAAAGATGTGGATGGACCTTGCTCTTTTAAAAAAAAAAAAAGCAAACATTTTACTTCCAAGTGTCCATTTAGGCAAACTGTTTAGTAAATTACTGAGGGATTTTCCAAATTGAAGCACAGTCTTTGACAAATAAAATACAACTTTAGACACTGATTAAGCAGTGTTATTTTGAGTAACTAACTGGTAACATTTAATGATCAAGGCTGTAGAGTTCAGAATTCATCAGAAAAATTAAAGCTCCAAATGAGCTGCACTCATACCATCTTATACTCTTCCCACGTTCGTTGGAAGTCTTCACTGCCATCTGCACGTCGCTGAATAACTGTCCATCCTCCTCCACCAGTTTCCATGTCACAGTATGCCTGTAATGGCAGAAGTGTAGAATTCTTTAGTTAGTAATATAAGTTCATGCACAAGTTCTATTTTATACAGGTACTTGCACTGCTGTGATAACTATAAGAAATTAATGAATGACAGAGCCATCATTTGCCAAAATGTTCAGAAGACATAACAGGACGATAGCTTGCTGGAGTCTGGGTTTGGTCAGTGCATCCCCCACTCACCTGTTTAGTGTATAGAGCCTAATAAACGGACAATCTCTTGCGTGTAATTCTTGTGTGTTCGGGCAGCCACATTCACAGGCTTAGTATGACAAGCTTAATACATGGGCAGACGTTCTTCTCCACCACACTCCACCCACCAACATTCCCTTCTCAGTATCCCGCCCCCTGTGATGACCCACAACCTTGGCGAACCATGGGAAGAAGCCACGCAGGCCTGTTTCCTACTTCTAGGCTGTCTCCAAGTGGCCGTCCAGTGCCTGCTCTTCATGCCCACTCTTGGAGGTTCATATCTGGGTTTATTCCTGTGAGCAGGAACTAACCTTTTGCTTTGCATATGATGCTGATTTTATTGATCAAATCATATACTTTATTGAGCAGGATACTGAAGAGGAGGAGGATGTTGGTGGGTGGAGTGCAGTGGGGAAGAACATCTGCCCATGTATAGTGAAAACTAAAATCAAAGGCAATGAGCCTTTGCATGTTATCACCCAGTTTCTTGCGTTGGTGGCTCACAGCGATGTACTGGCAGGTGTCGGCACACAGTTTTATTTGGGTCTTGCTCACTGTGGGGTTGCATATCCCTCTCGGTTAACATAAAACCCTCAGTCAAACATGTGCCTTTTATATCCCGTTTTTATCATCTTCTGCATTGCTATACATTTTGGGCACTCTGCACCTCTTGGAGTGTCCAAATCTCGTATAGGGCAACAAGTTCTCTTTCGATTGGTTCACGTTCCCTGTACTCCAAGCCACTTGTCTACCCCCAGCGATTCATCTCTGTGATTTGTTTGAGGCACTCCCAGTGGCCCTGCTGGTATCTTCTCGCTTTCATCCGTGATGAGAAACAATGGATAGGAAGATACAGACTGTTAGTAACTGTCTTTCTTCAGGCAGTGCACAGACATCAAGAAAATTCTTGACCTCTTTTGGATCCCAATCTCTCATCTGAGGCTCCCACTTGACCATTCTGCTGAAGTTGGAAACGTAGGAGAGTTATGTGGTGTCTGCACTCCATCATGTATATGTGGTACCCCACTGTATGTGTGTACCACCTATGTGCACGTAGGCTGCCTTGGAGGATGGGTCTGCTAGTTCTCTCTGTATATCAGGCTGCACCCAAATGTCAACAAAGGCCATGGTATCCATCACCCCTCAACGTCTCTTGGCCTCCTATCCCGGGTGGCCACAGAATCCACAGACAAAATCAATTTGGCTTTCCCGGGGAAACAGCCCACAGTAATAGCTTTCTATGGTGTTTTCCCCTCATGCTCGTAGGAAGCAAAACGGTTACTTTCAAAAGATAAGAAATTATGAGTAACTTTCAACCTGTGAGCAGTGGCAACCCAGCTCTACTCCCACATGCATTCCTAGCACAGTAACCGCCGCTGCCTTGTAGATCCCCCCCACCTACCCATTTCTTAATATGCAGTCATCCCCCTGCCTGAATAAAACTGCATGCTTCTGTGGTGCTAATATCTGTAACATTTCTAGATGAATTGGCATCTGCAGTGCTGTATTGGTGACAGAAATGTCTATGCAGTTTGATAGCCACCTGGATTGGTGGTGCAACAGCCAGCAGAAGCTTGGTAAATGGTTTTTTACCCAATAGCTGGCCTGTGGCAGCATGGGACCAAAAGCAGCTCACATGTGGCACACAGTCAATCCTAGCTAGGCAGCAGCCCATCTCTTGAAGCAGTTCAAAATATTGGGCATGCAATCTGCAGAATTCAGATGTTGGAACTGCAACCATGGCAATGCATGGAGAGAACTTCCTTGTGGTCATAATTGTGCTCTAAGCCTCCCTTTCCACTGTTGCACAGAACCTGCAACTGATTCAACAGATTCAAGACTACTGCATACGTTGGCTTGATGTATTGTCATGGAACAGAAAGGCTTTCATTCAGTGTCCAGGATGGATGGCTGTGCCACACAGTGGTGGCAGGGTCATGCTTTTGAACTGTGTGCCTGCCTACCTTTTGGCATCAACATACCACGCTTCCAACAGGAGATGGATCGGTTATGGTGGGAGCGGCTGAAGCAAGTGTGGGCAGTAAGGGAGCCATATCCACTAGGGGTGTGAACTAGGGACCCATGTTGTTTCTCGTTTTTTTTTTTTAAATTGTTTTTAGTTTTCATTTTTGAAAAATGTATTTTTGTTATAGTTTCATTTTAATTTATGCACTGGATTCCAAGAGGAATTACTTTACGGCTTCCTAAGGTTGAGGAAGTGCTTGTATTCTGCCTCCAAAGCACTTCTCCCCCTTCCTCAAAGTTGCTGAGAGTGCCGCAGTGGCAGAAATATCACTGAGAGACTGGCACATAGCATGCGGGCAGGGGGCGGAACAAGAGCAGACTCTGGCAGACAGCGAGCATTGCAGGCGGCACTGAAGAAGCAGGCACGGAGACTCACAGAGGAAGGAGAGAGACAGTAGTGCGTGCCCCAGCAAGGCTTCACTTCTTGAAAGCAGAATATTGGGGAGAGGCTTGCACACAGCAGGCAGGCAAAAGATGGAGCATCAGGGGCATGGGCAGGCAGGCACTGAGAAGCAGCAGGAACTGGCAAAGGAGGCATGCTGCCCCAAGTCTGTTGGGCTTAAACTAGCAGAGACTGCCCCCAGGGGGCAGGATTTATGAGAGACTATATAGCAATTGAAAGTTACTTTGTGCCTTGATTACTTTTTGTTGTGTTCGGTTTATTAGTTGTCATTGTATCCTATCTTTTTATAAAATAATTTTTTTTTAAAAGAGAGATACAATGCAGACTGACGGTTGCAGCAGCAGCAGTTTTTTCCAGATGAGCAGTAATCTGGCTTCCTTTGGCACTCTAAAGTGTGGCAGACAGCGCTCAGGGGGCAGGACATATGAGATGTGAGTTGTAGCAGGCAGGAGGACAGACACTGGTGGCAAGCAGTTCTGAGCATTTCGTACAGTCCATGGCACCCCAAGATGCGTCAGGGTAACAATTTGCAGTGATTGCCACTGGGAGCAGAACTTTTGTGAGAGAGACACACGGTGGTGGCAGAGGCAGCAGGGAATCAAGTTGCAGAGAGCACCACTGGAGGCAGGACTTGTGTGTGTGTGAGAGAGAGAGAGACACGCACTGACAGGAGGATCAGCATCAGGTGGCAGTGCCAGGGAGGTGGAGGAAGAGCAGAGGCAGCAGGTAGTGGCGCTAGTGTTGGCACCCCGAAGTCTGGCAGGGTATCAAAGTGTAGAAAGTGCCCCGGGCCCAGTGGTGGCTGGTGGGTTTTGAGATTTGTGGGATTAAACTCTTACCAGTTTCTAACTGCCTCCTCAGTTTGTTTGTTGTCCAGGCCACCACCAGCAGTCCCAACAGTACACCACACACTACAACCATGATGTGCAACTGCAAATGTGCTGCTGGATACTGTTTGCAGGGACTGGCCAGCTCTCCTCCTCCTCCTGCAATCTGATGTCTCACACTGATTGACTTCCTGACCTACTTAGCTCCTCCCCTGCTCTCCCGCTGGCCCCTCAGCATGACTCACAATGTGGTGGTGAATGAAACGGGCATTTTTCCTAAATGCCCAGGTGCAGCCTATTTTGGCTGAGTTCCACACAATGGAACCCAGCTTTGCTTTGAAGCCCCTCCCTTCTTGCCCGAGAGAGAGCCATGCAGTACAGTGGGACGGCACCCGAGGCATGTGCTCTGAGTCTCATTCTCAAGTTGTAGGCAGCACCGTCACGCTCCTCCTTCTCCCAGGCTTCCGCCCCCCCCACCCCCGTAAACAAAACAAACACAGTAGTAAGTAACACACACACATCGCCACACTCGCCTCCTTAAAATGAAACTGATGGATCGATCTTCTGATGGGGGGGGAGGCGGGAGCCGAGCGACTCTGCTCCCCCCTCCATCAGTGGCATTGTGGCCAGTAAACAAAAGCAAGCAAGAAGCACCAGACTAGCAGAGCATGATTGCCCCACGCTGCAGCATGGCCGGGGGGAACAAGGCAGCGGGTGGCAGGAGCCAGATCCTGAGTGAGATCAATCATTAAGGCCAACTTAGAGTCGAGAGTAATGTTCCCCCGGCACGGCAACCGAACAGCACTGAGCAGCGGGTGTGCTGCGCACCAGTAACTGACAGCCCTAGTCAGTTACAGGCAGCGGCGCGGAGAGTCCATATCGGGTGCATGAGACAGAAGACTCTATGCGCATGCGCCCGATATCTAATGTGAAGGAAGCGGCCGCAGCAGTGCCGCACAACCGGGGAAAGTGCCGGGGGCCGGCCCGGAGCTGGGGCTGATTGCGCGGACTCCGGAGCGGCTTTTAAGTGAGCAGATTGACAATGGTGGGTGGGGGGGTGGGCGACCGCCCGCCCGCCTGCCCATTAGTACAAGCTGCCCCTGTACGGGGGACAGGACTTGTATGTGTGTGAGAGAGAGATGTGCTGGCAGGAGCAGTCACTGGCCACAATCCCAAACCTGCTCCATGCGGGTTCTGTGTGGCATAACGTTTCCACTATGGACTTGCTTATGGTTTGCATGCATGTGCATGCGCACAGGTTGCGCGGGCCATGGGATCGGCCCCATTGGTGGTAGGTGGTGGTGGTGGTGGTGGAGAAGCAGAGTAGGCATTGGCTGCAACATCACTGCTGCCCACATCTGCCCTCACATCAGTGCTGCCAGTGCCACTGAGTGGTTCAAGAAGGGCATACTGCACCCTTCGTTTGTCCCCCTCCAGTGCCGCTTCTGGTGGAAGACTGGGGGCCCCTGCCCTGACTATCACCACCTGACATCAAGTCCAGCCTGTCAGTCATTTCTTCCCCCAAGATGTCCTGCTACTGCAGAGAAGGGAAGACTGGGTATTTAATCTGGTGAGGGCATATTAAACCTTTTACTCCCCCAATAGAGTGATAACGGGCTTGATCTCTTTTTTTGGTCCAGGGAATGCAGCGTAGGCGGATAGGTCTGTGGCCAGCAAGTGCCTGAGATTGCTGGAGATAGTGGTGCTGGTTGTTGCCTGGATGTTGGTATGAGCTATGTCCACAGTGATGGAAAGCTTCTGCAAGTTGTTGTAAAGAATGCAGTGGCTGCGAAACAGCAAGCATCCGGCGCGTGCTGCCAACCAGGATGAGCTTGGAGAACTTGTGTATAAAAAAGGCATGGTGAGCTTTTCAGGTGGAAGTTACGTATGCAGCAGTAAGAGTGAGAGGGGCTGGAAGTGGTTGATCTTTGGAACGTTCTAGCCTTTTCGTCCACGACTCTATGGTGCTTGGGGACCTGAATGCGAGCAGGCTGCACACAAGCTAATTGACAAGACGTGGACATGTGGGTACTAATTAGCCCACATTCACCTGCACGTCCGGCTCCACATTCTTTGGCACCCCGCCATGAGTGGGGACTGAATCTCCGGTGGGTGGTGGCAATGTGGTGGCTGATCACAAACACCTAATAAATGGTCAGGTGGACACCCACCTGATATGGGTTATTGTCTTGTTTGTTAACTCCCATAAACTCATGCTTAGATAATGTCTAAAGGTCTGACTGTCAGAAGCTGGAAGTTAATGATAGGGGAACTTCCAAGGCATTCATCCTCCTTCCCCCTCTCCCTCACCCCCTTACATTTAGTTGTGACAGACGTGACCGTAACTATGTGCAAGGGGCAAATATGCAGCTGCACTTGTATCAGGCTCATTACTGTGGGTGGCTGGCTGCTTTCAGACGGGATACTGTGCTAGATGAATGATTGGTCAGATTAAGTATATTTGTTTTTAAAAACATCCGAATGCCTTCCACTTGTGCATGAAGCAAACAGGACTAACATCTGTATGTCATGAAACCAGGGGACTAACATCTGTGGCACATTCGTTCTGAACAGAATGTGGTAAACAGAAATTGTAGTGTGGAGCCCTTCACAATATAAAAGCATGATAAAGCAATATAAATCCATTTTAAAACAATTTAAAAGTGGAAGGTAAAGAAGGGAGAGAGAACCCATTAAGGGGAAACAGTAGTGGATCTTAAAACCGCCTGAGGAATAAATAAGTCTTCGGGTGCTTTTTAAACGTGAGGAGTGTTCCTCCCTTCTCAGACCTGGGGAGGGAGGGAGTTTCACATTGAGGGGCCTGCCACAGCAAAAGCCAGACTTAAGGTATGCTGGTGGGATCTCCCTAACAGCTGGTGATTTCTGAGTGCAAATAACCACTAGTGCAATTCTTTGGGGGCAAGTCTTGACTGTAACTAGGACTTATACTGTTCAGGGCTCTGCCAGACGTGCTAAATTTACTATGATTAGCAGTGAGCAGTCCACAGATATTCTTAATATCAAAAGGTTGTCTAAGCCAGGATTTGCCAGTGCTCTAATAAAGTTAGTGTCTGCTTGACAAGGCATTCTGTAGCTAGTTGTAATCAGAGCTAATAAGTACTAAATTCAGAAGCTTAAAAAAAAAAATAGTGGGCAATATTAACAGTGAGGCCTATATACATGTGTGAACTTGATCACCATATGCAAGCAGTACTTTCCCCACATTGTACAGGTAATAGTCATTCTGAGGATAGCAGCAATACTAGTTATATATCTAATGGCCACATCTTGATTAGAACTCCAGCTACTGCCTTTTCACATTCCCATGTTCAGTAAGGTGCTGGTAAGTATAAGGCAGAGATTTTCAAATGTGGCAATGATTTTAATTCCTTAGTTTTTGTTGACTGGAGATTCTTTTAAGAGAGCCTCTGAAATTCAGATCTCTGAATGTGGGCAACTTCACACATTGAGGATCACACTCAACTGAAAATATTAGCTGAAGCCCAGAGCTGATTGTAAATATAGCCAAAGTTGAGTAACTGGGAACTACTGATATAGGGCCTGATCCCAAACTCTGTAGACAAGTGCACATGCACCCCCGTTACGGAAAGTGGCAGGTGCACAAACTGCGTGTAAATCACACAGAAGTGTGATTGAGAACCTGTGAGCATGTGAGTTCTGGATTGCGCCCAGAGTCTGTGCTCACACAGGGTGATTTCAGAAGTGACACGTTCCAATTCACCACAGTGAATCCCACCCCGGTGTGAACGGATTCACCACGGGCTGTGGTGACACGTGCGGCC
>QEPC01000119.1:657688-697028 GCA_003113815.1 Sphenodon punctatus | reverse complement strand
CCGTGTTTGACTGAAGTTGACTGTGGTGGACATTCACCATGTCACTTCTGAAATCACCCACAGTTTCAGTGCAGATAAAAATGGACAGACAATGGGTGATTTCAGAAGTGACGCATTCCAGTTTACCACAGTGAATCCCACCCCAGTGTGAACGGATTCACCGCGGGCTGTGGTGACACATGCGGCCCCAACAGAAGTAACAGGATCGTGACTACCACCCGGGGGCAATCGGAGAGAACATGGGCTGGGGGAACACAACAGACATGCAGTGGAGACGTGGACCATGGTTCGAGCCCCAGAATGCACCGCGACTGGGGTCAATTTCTTCCACCGCAGCTGCGGGTTTCCGTTCAGAAGTTACTTTTCATTCACCCCTGCCGTGGCGACCATTCATCACGCTTTTGGACCTTCTCTCGCCCCGACCTCACGAAGTGTGGTTAGCTTGACCCTGGGCCGTGTTTGACTGTGGTGAACATCTGGATGCGAGCAAACAGACATGCACGGCGCTTTCACCCACCCACCCCCGCGTTTGACTGAGGTTGACTGTGGTGGACATTCACTACGTCACTTCTGAAATCACCCAATATCAACAGTTTCCAGTCTCACAAAAAAACTAATCTTTTTTAATTCTTTACATTTTGATTTCTAAATTTTGTGTGCAAGACAGATCACTTTAATGATCATGTCTATTTCTGAAGGTAGTCTGATATCAACAGGCTGACTTAAGAAACTGCAGCTGAGCTTGCGATTCATTGACACTGCTGTAGATTGTTATATTTTAAAAATAAAGCAAATAAGTCTGCTGGCACTTACCAAAAGCTACCACAAAGCTTTAAAAGACTCTTCAATTAGCCTTCCCTGTATCATTAAAGTAATTTTTTTTTAAATATAGGTGTCATTGTACTATAATTTCTGTATAACAATAGACTAATAAGTTACTCATTAAAATTTTGGCAGTCATGCATTAAAAATTGGATATATCTTGTCATATCAGCTAATCAAGGAAGGTTAAACTTTTGTTACAAAAGAATGTGCTGAGAAATTATGCATTTACTATACATGAGCTGTAATCTGTAATATTCCATTAAGAGGTAATATAAAATATATTGATGCTTGATAAAGGTTGGGCAATAGTAAATCTTGCATGTGAAGAACTACCTGATATGATTTATATATGAATTTTTCATTGTATTACATTTTGAATATTTCCTCCTTTTCAGTCTCGTGTTCCAGAAAATACTGGTAGGAGATTTTGAGTTTAAAAACACATCAATAAATTAATGTGCATTAATTTGCAAGCTTCCTAAAGAAGGCGATGCAGATTAATTCACCTGAATTTTAGAAATGCTGAGCCATATAACATTCAGTGAAGTCGCACTCAATATGCTAGAGGTGAATTTGGTCTATTAAAAAGGGTTTATTTTTAAAATATTTTATAATTTACTTTATTATGTAGTACTACTAAAAGAAGATACATTGAACATACTGTTTAAGCTACTGTAGATGACTCATTTATACAGTATATAGCCTTTTTTGTTCCATGTTTAAAACACAGTCATAAATAAGGTATATTTGTGAATTTCTCCGTGTTGCAGTCTTTCAAATATAAATGATAGCTATATTAATTTTGCCCACATTTTCTAGCTGTGTGGGAAGATGAACTGTGACTCCATGAGATATGCTTAATGAAAAATGCCTGTGGGCATTCTATTTAGTCTGAAACTCTATTCATTTACTCTAGGTTTAGTTTGTACTGTGATGGGAACTTTCTAGGGGGGAGAAAAAGATCTATAAACTAGAGGAAGTTGTTATGATGATTTTTAGCAAACCTGTACCACTTCATACTCCATGTATTCTTCAACCGTAATGGGGTCAATCATCCCGGTCATGCCCGCCCCAGTTGTAATTTCCTTAAAATTCAAGAATTGCACTAAAATAGCATTGGGGGTAGTTTGCCCCAAATTGTAATGAATGGGAAAATGAAAGCACTACACTTCTAAAGAACTAGGGTCATATTTGTCCCAAACACATACTGTTAAAAAAAAAAAAATTACTTACAAAAAAATAAAATACTTCAGGGTATTTTCAGACGTTACAAAATCGTTGTTCACCACACTGAATCACAGTGGATCCCATGTGGTGGCAGCAATTCTGTGAACATCTGTTTGACCCCTGCTAGATGTTCACCATAGTGAATCTCTGGAGGGGGTCAAAGCTAACCATAGTTCTGGACCTGAGGTCCAGAACTGTGGTTAGATTGACCATGATCCGGAATGGGGCTGGCAGTGGCGGTGATGCACGTCTGCTTGGCAGCCCCGTCCTGGAATCAGGCCCCAACCACGGGATGGGGTAGGCGCAGCAGCCTTATTGGCCGCCCGTCTCCCCGTGGGTGGGCAGCTGAGGGAGCATGGGGGGCGGGGCTGAGCAGCCACACATCACACTGCGCAGCCCCGCTCCTCCCTGCGCAGCCCTGGTAGAGATCAGACTGGCATGTCTAAAGGATGGCCGACCTGATCATGGACTAGGATCCGAAACGGATCCCGGTCCAAGGTTCAGCGTGGCAGGTCGAACCATCTGTCACGTCTGAAATTACTCTCAGCCAGAATCTGTTGTTTTCATTAAGTGTTCTCAAAGTTGGATAAGAACAACAATTTAGAATTTTGTCTCTTTCATAAAGGTCATTATCTCTGTGTACAGAAAAATATCACTACAAAGCCATGGGGGTCACTTACATCCCAAGTGAAAACTCACCAACTGCCATTTTGTTTTATGTTTACAAGGCAGTTAACACTTTCATAGTGTGAACCTTCAATACTGTTCTTCCTACCTACTTGCAATTTTGTGTTGTTTTTTTAAATTAAAATGGATCAGGTAGGTATATGGGGTCATTCCCATCCTCCATTATTTACTATGGGGAAATGCAGGGTCAATTCAGTCCCTGTACCAATGGGTGATTTCAGACGTTACGGGGCCCGTTGGCCTCGTACCGAAATCAACCCATTCATTCCCCGCCGGGGCCACCCCGTCACGCCGCAACAGACGTGCCGGAGGGATCCCGGCGGGGAATCTGGGAGGGGGCGGGGACGCGCGGCACAACGTGCGGCCGCACGGCCCCGCCCCCTCCACGATCCCACCGCCCGCCCTCTGGGGAGACGGGCGGGTGGCGGGGCCAATGCGGCCGCCACGTCGGGCCGGATTCGCCACGGCCCGGGATCCTGCCGGTGATCCCGGGCCGTGGCGCCCGGCCAGACGTTACTTTTTTTGGGTCCCCGCTGGGGATCTCTTTGACCACGCTTCCCGGGACCTTCCCCCGGCTAGCCCGGGAAGCGTGGTTCAAATTGACCCCATGTGGGTATTGACCGTGGCGAACATCTGGCGGCCGCCAAACAGACGTTCGAGACACATTGACCACAGGTGGGTATTCACCGTGGTTCACTGTGATCTCGTAACGTCTGAAAATACCCAATGTTACAGTTAACTTTTTTTGATGCTACTGATCTCAAGTACCTTTTGTGTGGTAGTGTTGTATTTCTGTACCACAAATAATAACTCTTAATAAAATGTAAAATTGATTTATATTAAACTGGAATAATTTTCAAATATATCACTTTTTTTCCAACTGTGACTTAATTGGAGTCTTCTATCCCAATACTGGATTAATACAGTGTGTTTTTTCAAATGTGAAAGGGTTAATAATCTATGGACAGTAGATGAGTTTGCCACTTTCAATGGAATTTACTATTTAAATATGAGAACTAGTGGAACCAAAAGAGTCTTTCAAACCAATAGTACTTGAAACCTTCTGAACACAACCCTACCAAAAAGATTCTAATTGCAAAAAGAGGCTGAAAGGAGTTGAAGAAAACAAAGTACTGTTCACTAACTCTAAGCCAATATGGCAAACCCTACTTTCTCTATAGAAGAATATTTGGGTAAGATAAACTTACTATACTGTTACACAGGAAAAGATGTTCAAGTAATGTGGCAACTCCGAATGCAGATATGCTTGTCTTTTTTAATTTAAAAAAATCTTTTGCATGGAAAGCTTAACTTTTTAAAAGACCAGCTCTAAAACAAAGATGAAAAAGTATGTGAAATGTCAAGTAACTAAAAAAAATATTAAAGTACAAGGTGAAATTAGTTAACTAACAAGTGTGGTCAGAACAAGATTAAATCCAGATGAGAGAGTCAAATCTGAATAGACTTTAGCAAGGGATTTTGAGATTTCTCCAAATCATTGTTTTTCAATATGCATAGAAATGAATGACCTAATTGTAATTATATTTGGTTCACTGAAGGATAAAAGAGATGAAAAGGAGTTCCAAAATGGTTCTAGTCTGGTACATACTGTAGAGACCAGAGGTGGGGAAGTTCAAGCCCTGGGGACTGGGGGGCAGATGTGGCCCGTAGCAAGTTTTTACATGGCCCTTTTCCAGTTCCTCGATCTGGCTACTGGATCCAGTTCATCCACCAAAGCACTGAAGAGCTGAGCTCAGTTTAAGTGAGCAGAGATGAAGTCATGCACACAAGGATATGGGACAAATTTGCGATCTCTGGGCCCTTTCCTTTCTTGACTATCCCCCAGCTTCTGTCTTCTCCTTAGGATTTGTATTAATTTTTAAAGTGGCCTCCGGGAGGGAAAAGGTTCCACACCCCTGGTATAGACAGTGACAGAAACATTTCTTCAGCAATGTACTTGTGGCAGCTTTTGCAAAAATTAAAATAAACGCTACATTTCTTGAAATTTCATGTTATTTATTTATTTATTATTTTATTTATTTTTTATTTCATGTTGGTGAAATATTAACCAGTCAGTGGGAACCAAATCAAGGCAGTGTTATAAACTGCTTATCAAGACATTCAAAGAACTGTACAGATCTTGCTCAAACTGAGCGTTTGAATTGTCAATCATACCCTACTTATATTGGCATGTTAAGTACGTAAAATACCTTTATTAGCTATGACTCATCTAGGTCTTAGCATGTTATCTAGAAAATTGTAATATACACAATTTACAATGTACAGATTAAAACAAAAAGCATTATTAATATTTACATAAGCCCAGTGAGGCTACATTACACACAAAAAAATACCAATTAAGAACAAAAGCTGCTTACAATCCATCCCTAACTGGTGGTACTAGTTAGAATTAAGTCTTTTCCATTTTAAATTCATCAGTTTGTGGGCCAGATTTGCTACTTTTTTATCAAACAGTCCTGGGAACTCGATAGAAAATATTTTAACTTATTTTGAGTGAACCAGTGTATTTTCTGTTGTAATAATGATGAGAGCATTAATTTTCTCACTTCAGTCGTCTACTGACAGCCAAATAAATAATGCTCCAGTTCCTCTACTTGTGTGAGGCCACAACGGCATAACCGTAATTCAGAAGGAATCTGCTCATATTTGCGTTCGAACACTTTTGAAGGCATTGATTGTAAATGTAACAGGGTATATGCTTTTCGCACTTCAAACTTTTCTAATACTGAAAAATAATACTGCCAAAACTTAATTTAAGTTTTGACTATAAAGGCCCTATCTTATTTTGTCTAAGAGCTGCCATATCATTCTGTTTGACTATATTTAACTGCCTAACAACCAAACTTTCGTTTACCTGAGCACTAAAGCTCTCTTGGGCTTCCAAGTGTGAAAAGCCCACATGATGCAACAGAGAGTCCAAATTTTTCTTCCACAAATATTTGGAATCCTAAATCAAACTTTCTTGCCAGCACAAGCATGTCAACCTCTATCGCAAGGAATTTCCGATATTCTATACCAATATGCAGTTACTCTCCTTTGAGCATGGATTTCAACTGAGAAAATTCCCAACTCTGCATGCATCAAGCAAATAGGTGTACCTTTTTGGGACCCCCAAAACAACTCTTCAAGTATTTAAACTTCCCTGTTGTTCTTACCCATACAGCCCCATAATTCTGCTCCATACAGAGCTTGCGGTATCAACTAATGCTCCCAACAGTTTGACTGCAGGTATAAGTTGTTTTCCATCTGCTGTATTCCAGAATCTTATTACTACTTTCATTGATTGTGCCAGCTTTAAATTAGTAGCCCTAAAATAATTCTGCCAGGAACGTGTTGCAGAGAATAAAACCCCTAAATATCTATACGATTGTACTTGCTCCAGTGAGCAAGAATATTTAATTTGTCTCTTGGTAAATACAATTTTCATTTTATCATAATACAATTTTCATTTTATCATAATTTACATTTAATTAATTTGTTTTACAACAGTCACCTAATGACACCAGCAAATGCCTCGAGCTTATTTGTGAGGAAGACAATAGGACCATGTCGTCCGCATAAAAGAGTATCGTCAGCTGCCTTCCCCTAAGATATAGCGGATGAAATTTGTCACCAGACAACTCTGTAACTATATGTTTTATGAAAAAAATTAAAAAGAAACGGAGCAAGGACACAACCTTGTTTAACACTGTTTTTTGTAGGTAATGGGGAAGACAAATTTCCATAGCATGATATCTAACTCTCATTTGGGTAGTCTGATGAAGTCTTTGCACAAGAATCAATAATCTCTTATCAATATCTGTCTTACTCAATTTATACTGTAGCAGATCTCTGTTTATGGAATCAAACATCTGCTTCAATTCCACAAATATGGCAAATAGACTAGAGGCTTTAACATTGGCGTATTTGTCAATGAAGTGTGCTAAAACAAAGCAGTGGTTCACAGTTGAGTGACCTTTTCTAAAGCCTTCCTGCTCTTCCGTCAGTAGATTGCTTCCTTCTGCCCAGCTTTCTAATCTTATCAGTAAAGTTTTAGCATAGGTTTTTGCTGTTAATTTTATGAGACTGATGGACCTATAGTTGGTGGGGAGGCTTCTGTCCCCCCTTTTAAATATAGGGACTGTTATGCTAGTGTTCCACCCCTGGGGAATCACCCTCCTAAAATTAATATGGTCAAATAATTTGCTCAGTACTGGGACCCACCAATTAAGGTATTCCCTCAAACATTCTCTTGATGCTCCGTCTTCTCCAGGGGCTTTGTTTAGGGACACCTATAATATCAAATCTCCTTCCACTTCACTCGATATTGGTTGTCATGAAGGCAAAATCAACAACTCCTGTTCATCTACAAGTTCCATACTATTATATGTTTTTATTAAATATGCCCAAAAAGTGAGCTTGCCATACAGGACCAGATATCCCTGTATTTGTCATGTTAAGGGCTGTACCCACTTCTGAGAAAATAAAGGTAGTTTTTCCAAACCATTCTTGGATTCTAACACTTGCATGTAGACTTCTAAAAATTATTGTGAAACTAAGTTACTCTCATTTATTGGCTGATTCATTAAAATTAGTTGATACTTTTATATTCCAGGTTAGTTTGCTAGCCAGAATCATTAGAAATTAGGGCTGAAACTAGTTCTTGAGTTTTTCTTGGTTATCGTCCAGAATCACTGTTCTCAACTCGTTTTAGTCGAGCCAATAATCAAGAAAATACCAGTTCTTGACATTTCTCAGTCGAGAATTTTTTCTTAAAATACTATTTACCACAACTTACCATTTACCGCAGTTTACCGTTCACCATATACCTTTTGCTGCAATTTACCGTATACCGATCTACCATGTACTGCTTACCATGTACTGCCTTCTGCGCAGGTACATTAGCAGGATAAATGCAGTACATGGTAAATTGGTAAACAGTAAATTGCGGTAAAAGGTAAATTGCAGTATGATATATAGAAAATTGTGATAAATGATATTTAGAGAAAAAAATCTTGATTGAGATCTTGATCTGTTGTTGAGATTGCACTGAGATCTCCATGGCAATTCTCAATTATTGTGATATTTCTGCAGAAAAAAAAGTTATTCCCATTTCAGCCCTATTAGAAATGTTATATAATTTCATCTGTGCTCTTCCATGTAAATTCTGCTCTTTCGTTATAACTCCAGCTCTTCCGTTATAACTCCAGATAAATTTTTTTCTAACTAAAAAAACTTCCTTCAACAGTAGCCCCAATGAAGACAATAGAGGAATCATCACATCCAAAAATCAGCATCACCTATATCAGGAATGTCTCTTTCATGCAGAACCAGAGTTAGAAAATGGAATTTTAGGCCTCTGAATATTGTAGCTGAGTCTCTTCCTTCAGTGTTAGGCCTTAATTTATTTTATTTTATATATATTTGTTTTCTGTTGTTCACCAGCTCCAATTGTACCCATTGTGTGTGCCAGTTGTATGTAAGGACCCTGAAGTCTTTGTGTACAGCATGAATGCTTAGCTAATTGTAATGTATTCAGCATTATATATAATGACTTATTGGATCTCTCTTCCTTGCAGGCTCATGCTAACCCAGTGTCTTAGCACCCAATTAGCCTTATAATCATTGTCACTAAATTTTTTGGCAGACACCTTTTGAAACATTAGCTAGCTTGGGCTTCCGAAATGAACCTGCTCCATGAGGAACAAGCTGGCTTTCGGTCAGGTTATTCTATGGATTATCTTTACATGTTACAGTATCTGAGGCATAAGTACATAAGGGTTATGAATTCTTCCCTGTATGTTGCATTTATAGACGTGTCCACGGCTTTGATATCATAAATAGAGAACTATTATTGTATAAGCTATATCAGTTGGGTTTGGATCCCTGTCTGCTGAGATTGCCGATTCTTTATTATAAGGAGACATGGGTTTGTATAAGGTTTGGTACCAGAGGTGAGATGACCTCAAAGTTTACTACTAGTAAGGGTGTACGACAGGATTGTATACTGGCCCCTTTGCTGTTTAACATCTATGTCACCGATATAAGTTGAAACGCAGGATATTTTCACCCCAAAATTTTTTTTAGCCACGTATGTTGGAATACTGTTGGATGAGCTAGTATAAGGAGAAAGGGAAATTTGGAGTCTTGCCTGGTGAATTTTCCTTCTGCTCCCAGACAGGCAGCCCTTTGCTGGGTTGTTCATCTTCCACATAGAATGACAGGCAGGATCCAAGGTAGCCTAAGCCTTTGGGGAGGGGATCAGAAGCTAACCCTGGCTTTGCTGCCCAAACTAATTACTTTCCAAGCATACAAAGAAAGCAACATCTTAAACATTTTTTTTTAAATGTAAGAAACTCCATAACATGTCATGCCTTCCTAATTATGTAATAAAAGAAAAAAGGACAGGGAGAGGATAGCAGTCCCTCCCACCATAACCCTTTTCTAGAAAAAAACATAGGCTTAGAGATTAGATAGGGCAGAACAGGCTGCCTGCCTCTCGAAGAAAGAAGGAAAATTCACCATGCAAGACTCCAAGCATTCCTTTCTTTTCTCAAGGCAGGTAGTTCTTCGCTGGGATATGCCCAAGCAGTAGAATCCACTAACAAGGGTGGGACAAAAAAAATAATCTTAAAGACAATACCATCTGGTCTTCCAGTAGGCTATTTAACATGGCACTCTGAAGCACCCGTAGGCCGCACAGGTGGAGGCCCAGGTGTGAATATTGGCAGATAAAGGTATGGACAGATGACCAACATGCTGCCTTACAAATTTCATCTACTGTTCCCCCTTGTAGTAATGCTGTGTTAGCTGTGGCACTACATAGGGAATGAGAACCCAGGCAGACAATATGCCAGGAATATGCACTTCCTCAGCCAATTAGAAATATTAGTGTTAGAGACCTCTCTGACCTCTCCTAAAAGCTATGGAGTAACACTTAATCTACTCTGAACTTCATTCTCTCAAGGTAGATTTTAATCAAGCTCTGAACATCTAGTTTATGCCACTGGACCTCGTGAGGGTGCTGCGGATTTGGGAAGATTGATGGATGTTCAGTGTTCTGATGTTTAAGAAAAGCCAAAGTAACTTTTATACTAAAAGCTAGATGTAACCACAGAGAGACCTTGTCTTTGTCAAATCTGCACACTGTCTTAGCGGAAGTGATGGTGATCAAAAAGGATACTTTGAATGAAAGAACCTTCATAGATACCTGGTATAATGGATTGGGGTGGTGGTATAAGTCCCTTAACACCACATTTAGCCATCCAGGAAAGAAAATAGTGGCAAATAGATGGAGAGATTAGAGTAGCTGTTCTCAAGAAACATTTAACATGCGAGCAACTTGCTATCTGTTCCCTTCCATCACAGCATAACATAGCCAGTGCTGAAACCTGCCTAAAGAGAGTGTTAACACTCAGGCCCTTCAGTAACCCTTCTTGCAGGAAATGGAAGTACTTCAGGGACCCCTGCTGCAATTGGGTCCTTATGATTTCTCCTACACCATTCTATGAATGCCTTTCAGAAAGTTTATAGATTATGGTTGTGGATCTTCTACCAGCTGCTAACATGGTAGCAAGGACATCCTTCGAATATCTAAACCTTCTCAATTGTTCATGCTCAGCCTCCAAGCAGTGAGTTTCAGATTGTCTAATCCTTGATACAGAACTGGACCTTGCAGTAGTAGATCCTAGCAGTGAGGGATTTGCTGGCATAGAGTGATCTGTAGTTCCCCGAGAGTGGAAAACCACAGGTGTCTTGGCCACTATGAAGCCACCAACGCTGCTTCTGACTCTGGATCTTCCTGAGCACCGCTGGCAGAAGAGGAATCAGAGGGAAGGGACATAGGAGTTAAGATTACCATGTGTGGGGACATCCTTTCCATGCATGTGTTCACGCTTATGGGTCCACAATGTCCTGCGTCTGGACATTTATCTCTGAAGTTTCTGATTTACTGCCGATGTGAAGAGATCAGTAACCAGCTGCCCCTTTCTGCAGGCAATCAACTTGAACATCTGCAAGATATGAGTAGAGTAACCTCTGCATGTAGAGGCTTTGACCTTAGTGCCCCTGTCAGTCTAGGCAATCGCTGTAGTACTGTCCGAATGGATGAGCCCATGACAACTCCAGACTCGAGATTTGAAATGAAAACGGGTTAAGTGTATGGCTTTTAATTCCAGCCAGTTGATGGAATAACTTATCTCTTTGGCTGACCACTTGACCTGAGTCACTGCCCCTCAGCAGTGAGCTCCTCAGCTGTGGTGACTGGCATTGGTGGTTATCGGAATCCTTTTGAGACTCCTGAATTGGCAGACCATCAACAAACCTGCCTTCTTCCAGCCACCAGTTCAGGGAGGCTTCAAGTGTTAATACAAAGTTCATATTCTGCTTGGCAGTGATTGCCTCTTGCCACCTCATCAGGAATAACTGAAGTGGGTGTAGGTGAAAACGAGTCCACTTGACCATGTCCAAATAAGAGACACCCAAGTCAGTTAGGCTCTGAGCTAGCATCAGGGAGTTCTTTTCCTGATGGATGACAAAGTGCCTCTGCGGGCATTCTACTTTAAGTGTACAGCCCTGTGACACTTTAGAGAGGACTCTGCCTGCATGAGTGTCATCCAAATAAGGATGTATGTGCACTCCCTCTTCTCAGAGCCACCATATGAATGACCAAGACCTTAGTAAAGCATCCTGGATGAGAAGGGTAACTCAAGGGGGCCGGGGGAGGGCTGAAAATGTAGACCATCATAAGAAAACAGGAGAAATTTGTGATGTGACAGTCTGATGGGAACATGCAGGTAGGCTTCGCACCGGTCTATAGATGCTAGGAAATCTCCAGGTTGCAGTGCCAAGAGCATTGAGTGAAGTGTCTCCATTCTGAATTTCCTGGTGCGAAGAGACTTTTTGTGGCGTTTGTGGTCTAGAATCGCTCGAGTGCCTTCATTCTTCTTGGATGCCATAAAGAAAAAGTATGCACCCAAGCATCTTTGTTGCAAAGGGACCAGCTGAATGGCCCCAATTCACAACCCGTGGCTGATTTGTGTTGAGCATTGTATGTTTGACCTTGCAGCATGGTTTTGGAGGTTATGAAGAAGGGTATGGGGTAGGTTAGGAATTCTATCATGTAGCCTCAAGATCCCATTTCCCTTGCCCACCAATTGCCTGTTGAAGCCTCCCAGATTTGATTAAAAAATCAGAGACATTCCCCCCGATGACTGTGCCTGGTTGTGATGGAAGATGAGTCAGGAGGCAGTGTTAGTACAGGGCTTTTCACATTTAGAAGGACGTCTGGAATTCTGTCCCAAGAGGTTCCCCCTTTGGTGCCAGTGTTGTCTAGTACCCCCATAACCTCCCCTTTGAGGGCTATGAAAATGGTTCTTTCCTTCTGAATTCTCTTTTGGAAGCATTGATGAGAAAGGCGGTCTCTTTCTCCTGTTCTTCTGTCATGGACTTTATCATAGGCTCTCCAAGAGTTTGCTTCCTTGGAAAGGGGCTACCCTGAGACGCATCTTAGCTTGGTAATCCGGTTTCTATGATTGTAACCACATGGTACATCTGAATGCTTCTACTGACAGCTTTTTAGTCCATCCTTAGTAGGAGTGATGCCATTCAGGTCCTTGATCCATAATATAATGGCTCTAGCAAATGTTGAGGCTGTAGCTGTTTGCCCTAAAAGATGCTGAGGAGGCTTCAGTTTTCCTTTAAAGGAAGGTTTCTATGTTTGCATTCTAGAGAATCATTTTGGAAAGCCTTCACCATCTGTGCTAAGGTCCGAGACCATGGCCAGATCTGAAGTGCCCGCATCCACGTTAGGGAGAACAAACTGCCTGGGATTCTAGTAATATGTAAAACTTCCTAGCCAGCGAGTGAGTGCCTTTGGCCTTAGTAGGTTGTTTCCACTCTGTGCTAAGAATATTTATATATAATGAAAGTAAAGGCATCAGTGATCCGTCGGGGGGCTTCCTAGGAAGTACCAGGTTCACATCTTCAACTTCTCCTTGGAGGAGGTGGGGGTGCTGGCACAGAGGCCAATTTGCACAGCCACCTTCCTTGCTATTCAGAAAAACTCTGTCTGAAAGATACAAGCCCCTGATTTAGTGACGAGGTCCTCTCCCTCAGAGCCAGAACTTCCCATCTTCTTTGTCCCCTAGTACCAGAGTAACTACGGGGTCGGCTACTATCTTGGAGCAGGGCCTCTGATGAGACCTGCTGTAGCTCCTTTTCCTTCCCTACCTCTTGCATCTCCTCTTACAGACTTGACTCTGGGATCAGGAGTGATGACTGACCCTGGAGCATGTCCAGGATCTGTGTCTGTGTGAGCGCAAATTAGAATGGGCCCTGGTAGGGGAACAACTAATGCAGCAGCTATAGGCGTGGCCCCAGATGCAAGAGGATTCCTAAGGTGGAGCCTATGGCTGGAGTGCCCTCTAGAACTGCTGGAAGAGGGGGAAGTACAGTGGAACTGAGAACAGCTCCCTAGGATTGAGTGAGAACCACATGATTGGCTGCAGTGGGACCTACTCGTCCTCCCTGCGTTGCCTCGCAGAGGGTGGGAAACTGTAGCTCCTGGTCTCCACAGTCGATCTTGATGGCCCTAAGAAGGTGGGGATTGGGGTGCTGGTTGCCCTAACATCTCCACGAGCGTGGGATTGGATTAAAGCTAGGCTGGAAGCCTGGTGATCTGGGGCTTTGGACTCCTCATCCCATCTCCGCTTCTTTGCTGGCAGCAGTTTGGGGGTGGGCTCCAACTCTCCCGCACACTCTCCCTAACAGAACTAGCCATTTGACTGGAGAGGTGTCCTGGCATAATGTTGAGCTTTACCCCACCCCTGTGCAACCCTTGAATGGTTTTTACTTGGTTCCTTTCTGGTTCCTGGATCTGTCATGTGGCTCCAGTCTCTACCTTCAAGCACTGAAAGACTGAACTTGAGGGAAGAGTGGAGAAATGAGAGTATGCACTTGAGAATAGGGGATAGATCCATTATATGAATTTCCCCCTTCATTTTCCTATCCTGAGCACATCTCTTAAGCACCCCCACTTCCCCACCCCCCAAATTCCTCTCTGGCCTGTGGAGTTTGCTCTCCAGCAGACACTTTGAAAATTAGTACAAAGGTTCCCCACACCACCTTTACATGTTATGATCAACAGATACAATACCAAATGCTTTCAGTGTGTGTACAGAATGCTATTGATTCCTTTCAGGGAAAGATTTTAGCCATAGCATAATGTTCTGTTAGATACTTAATCATGTCTATGATGGCTAATTAGAATTCACTGAAATTTAAAATAGATTAACCTAAATCTACAGAAAGCTCTCTTTAAAATGATGATTTGAAGCAAACAAATATCTTAAATGTATGCTCTTATTAAATTGTGCTTGGATGAAGAACATGCTATTAACAGAGGGTCAGTAATGTAGGTTATGCCTAAGTGTTTATAAGTCCCTTGAGAAACCAGAAGGGGGTGTTAGCGGGAAGATGAAAACATAAACAGCAGGTCAGCAGTTTGACAAATGAAACGGGTCATTCAGTTTCCTGTTCTGACTGGTAATCTGCATCATGAACAGTAGAAAATAATGTTACATGTTGATTTGATGTAATTTCCAGTTTCCCTTGACAACTTCTGAAACAGTTATGCCAATAAACTGAATTCCCTACATTTAAAAAAAACCCCAAACTTGCTTTGCCTTGCTATTTATTTAAAGTATCCTTTTTGTTATAACTGTGGCTGTCAGGGGATTATTTGTTTACTTATTTTTAAACAGCTGAATATTTTTTTCTAATCCAACTATTTAGCCCAGTAATCATCTCACTGTTTTCCTTCATAGGGTCTTAGGTCATCTAGTTCAGATATTAATTGCAAAACTAAGTGTTAGAATGTAAACACTGCAAACACTTAAGTATTTTCATAATGTGCAATTTGGTTTCATCACAATAATATCTGTTTTACTTGACACATGGTTTTTAGCACATGTTTTTGCCACCAAAATCATCATCTTAAGAAGTCTCATTGATAGGATATACTTGGAACACTGCCATAGTCGTATGCAAAGTAATTGCATTTTAAGTTATTTATAATTACGTATTCCTCCTTTTAACATTTTAAAGGCAAGTTTGATTTGGTTTTATCTAATTTGGAAGCACCCAGCTATCCCAAATTTAATACATTTAAAAATTTAATAATGCTTGTTTGCCTGAAACCGTTCTGAATGGAAGAATCATGGAAGAAATATTCCCCAAGGAAAGTAGCCTCTTTGTTTCTCTGTAGTGCCTCTAGTCCTTTTTGAAAATGAAAATATTGCCTGCCAAAAAAGTAGAGAACTTCAAAATAATGATGTGCCAAATTCCATAGTCCTCACTTGTTTGTGTCCCATTGTCATCCATAGGAGTTTTTCCATGAGTAAAAAACACGCTTTGGCCAAGAGTTAGGCTAAATACAGTTTCCATTTGTTGTCCTGATACTTCTATTTAAACTAAAATCTGAAAAGTGGCAAAATAGTTGATTTGTTAACTAAAGACTAGTTAATTTATTCATTTTAAAATCTGTACAGTCTAAACAGAAAGTTTTAATGGTAATTATAAAAGTTCCCATTTCCTCGATGTCTACTTGTCTAAAATTACAGATTACAAATGTTGGGGAGGAGAATTATCAAAGACAATTATGCGACATGATGCAAATTGCCCTATTCCTGTTGACTTTGAAGGGCAATTCAGCGTGTGAGAGAGTGACTGTGGTGTTTTTGTTTATAACATTAATAAAATCATGGTGTATAGAAATCAGATGAGAACTTGAAATATGTAAAGTTTCAAAATTCTAACTGTAGTCTAAAGAGTAATTTGTAAAATGTTGGTGAAAGTGCTGACATAATTGGTCCAATCAAGCAACAGGCAGCCAATTGCCTTTGTCCAAACTTTCTGTTGTAAAAGGACATCAAAGCACACCACAATAACCCAAAGTTGCCTTAGGAAAGAGAGCTCTAAAAATGTTAACCCAACATGACTCGTCTGGTTGCTTACTCTAAGGTTTGGCACTCTAAGATACCATGATCCACCTGAACCCTATTCTCAGACGTGTGTATTCTATGGGTGCAGCCACCTGAGATACCGTGGGCAGGCTACGACGCCTTGGGCAGCCTTAACCCACTCTAAGCAAACATATCGCTTGATGTAGTGCAGTGGTAGGCCAGCAACTGCCAGATGTGTCCCCCGTCCGCCCCCCCAACCCGGCTGCATGGTGGGATGAGCAGCTGGCTGCTACACGATGGGTTCTTGGAAAAAGACTGAGGACATGTTACGTAGCAGCCTTACCCTGATTGTGCTGTGCCTGGGTCCCTTCTGCCCTGCTGCTTGACGAGCTCTGTGGTAGGGCTTTGAGCGGCGGACACAGCCACCCATTGTGTGCAGCCATGTCATGGCTGGGTGTGGGATTTTGGTCAGGCTGGGGGAGGGAGGCGGGGCAGAGCCAGGCAATTGCTTGTTTGGCCAGCACCTAAACCCACCCCAGCCATGGCAGGAGATTTGACAGCTGCCCGCCCACCTGGCTGCCCCAGTGTAGCATGAAGTGAAGGAGGAAGTCCAAGCTCCAGGACTTCTGACCATGGCTATACGATCACCCAGAGGTAGGAAGTGACAAACAGGAAATGATGTATTGAAGACTGAAGTTTGTCCGAGATTATCATATCACACCACATTGCGACCAGTTGATGGTCAGATCCTTGCAAACAAGCCCTATGTATTCATAGCAGAGAGTAAAGGATCGTCAGGAAATGCAGAAAGTGATACGATTTTCACACAACACTCCATGTGGGTTTGTGCCACTACCCACTCTAAAAGAGTGTTGTGTGAATAAGCCTTCAGTGCTTAGATAAAGCTGCTAAATAGAAGTATTTCATATGTGGATGAGTAATAAACGTCCATTAACCTATGAGGAAAATATTAAAGGGAAATATCACATGACTTTGAATTAGGGTTAAAATACCTTGCCCTCTTGATAAATTAACTTCCTTATACTTGATCATAGGAAAGCAAAAGTGCACAGGTTTTGAAGAATACACTACCTTTTTCTTTTCTCCAGTATTAGGAACTGTTAATGTGTAAACTCCACTGCTTGTAATTCCTGATTTGAATACATCAGCACAGTCTTTGAAACTGATTTGTTCTTCTTTAGCCACAAGGGAGTTCTTGGCTGCTGAAAACCAAAATAAAGAAATTAAGGTATATCAGAAGAGCTAAGTAGCTTAAAAATCTCTAAGTTGGCTTTCAAAGGCCTGGCATTTAACTCAAGTTCACTTCTGTCAAAAATAAGTAGTACTACAAAAGTGGCAAATTAGTATGTAACACTTCTGGCTTTCTAAAGGTTACTTCATTTCTGGTGGGACTGTTTTCATACCACACTGGTTGTAAACACCATTCAACCTTGGTAGAGATGACTCATTTTGCTTCTAGTGATGGAAAGCATCAACCATTGCCTTTACAATTTAATTATATTTTTCTTTCTAGTAGTCAGAATATTTAGATCCAAATATAACACTTGAATGGGTCAAAGAATTGACACCCATATACACTGCTAAATAAAGCAACATTAGCCTAATTCTTGCTTCAGATAAATAGTTTTAACTTCCATTGCCTTTGTGGGAGAATAGACCCTATGTGTTAACATAGCGACTGTTAACCTGCAGAAATACCTCCCCTGTTGTACTTAATTTTATATTATTCATCATATAATGCAAAAATACCTTTCTGTTGACCTTATGAGAGAAAAAGTAGTCTAGGCTTGACAGGTGAGCAAGCTGTTTATATCCTGAAGCTGAAATCAGTTAGTACAGTACTATTGTGGTGAAGTAGAGGGCTGTTTTACATGAGGAACAAATTTTCTTTTTCATAGCTCTAGAGTTACTTTTATTTAGTCAAAAACCTCTTGTACTTGCTAATACCCTTCTTTAGCGCTCATAGGCCTGTTTGATACATTCATCACTATAAGGTTTCATCACTGTGAAGTCTTCTACATCAGGGTTTCCAGATTAAAAAATTGAAAATATGGGACACTATAGAGCTGTGAGATTCTGAAAGAAGGAATGTCCATTATATTCTAAAGAACTGTGGGATTTTTAAATGAGCGATGTTCTCCTTAAAACCAGTTAGGATGCTTCATCCCCGACAGCTTATGGAACCTAGAAGGTTCCAGACTGCTTTAGGGGATGTATCCTCTGATCTCGATGGCTGCTCACTCGATGACCTCGTGACCATGTGGAATTCCATGTTGATGGAGGCCACTGACCAATTGATCAGGTGGTTCCCAGGCGTCCGCTCCCAAACTGCTGACAATGCAGGTCCCCGTGGTATACGGAGGAGCTGTGGCGGATGAAGCGGGAAGGGCAGCGGTTAGAGTGATGATGGCATCACACGCATGCTGAAGTTGACCGATTGTGGCATAGAGTCTGGTTATGTACCTATGCCATGGCAGTGCGGGCAGCAAAGAAAGTTTTCGTTGCTGCCCACATTGCGTCTGCTAAGTCACACTCGGCGGAGCTTTTCCAGGTGGTGAGGGGGCTGGTCAGTCCAGCCTCCCTCCTCCTGGATTTAGTCATCGAATGCCCACTGTGATTTGTCTGTGGACTTTTTTGCAGATAAAATTGCTCAGATCCACCACAGTTTTGATGCAACATTTTTAGCAGTGAGTGAGCCAGAGGCAGTAGAAGCCCCGCCTTGTCCTGTTTTGTGGGATGAATTTTGGAATATGTCACTCAGATGCAGTGGATGCCCTAGGGACTGTCCGAGCCACTTATTGTGAATTAGACCCATGCCCGTCCTGGCTGGTCAAGGCCAGCCAGGACACGTTAGGGTTGTTGCTGGCGGGGATTATCATTGCCTCCCTGGGGGAAGGCAGGGTGCCAGACTGTCTTAAGGAGGCGCTGGTGCGGCCCCTGCTGAAGAAGCCATTGTTGGACGTTGGTTTCCCAGTCAGCTATTGACTGGTCTCTAACCTTCCCTTTTTAGGGAAGGTTATTGAGTGGGTGGTGGCTCGGCAGTTGCAAGAGCATCTGGACCGGATTCACTTTCTCGATCATTCGCAGTCTGGTTTTCGTCCTGGATATGGCACGGAGACTGCACTTGTGGCCTTGGTCGACGACCTCTCCCATGAGTTGGACCGGGGTCATTTGACCCTGTTGATCTGATTAGATCTCTCGGCTGCATTTGATACCGGTGTCCATGAGCTGCTGGTGACTCAGCTGCGGGACCGGGCAGGGATTGGCATGACCGTTCTTGAGTGGTTCCACTCTTTCCTGGCTGGGAGAGTCCAGCCCGTGGTCCTGGGTGATTTTTCATCTTCTCCGTGGGGCCTCGCATCTGGAGTTCTGCAGGGTTCCATCTTGTCCCCTCTCTTGTTCAATGTGTACATGCAGCCTTTGGAGGAGGTTGTTAGGGAGTTCGGTGTACGGTGTCATCAGTATGCTGATGATACCCAGCTTTATCTCTCTTTTTCATCCGACTCCGGCCCGGCAGTCTCGGTGCTTACCTGGTGCTTGGCAGCTGTGGGAGATTGGATGAGGGCAAGCCGTCTGAAGTTAAATCCTGACAAGATGGAGATGATGGTTGTGGGGAAGTCTGGGGGAGTGGTGGCCCCCATCATTGATGAGGTCCGTCCTGCCCTGGTATATCAGGTTCGGAGTCTGGGGGTGCTCCTGTACCCGCAGCTCTGCCTGGATTCCCAGATGGTGGCTGTGGCGAAAGGGGCATTTCGCCAATTACATCAGGTGCATCAGCTTCAGTCATATGTCTCGGACTCTGACCTAGCCACGATCATCCATGCTTTTATTACCCCAAGACTGGACTACTGTATCACACTCTACATGGGGCTATCCTTGGTGCTGGCTCAGAGGCTGCAGCTAGTGCAGAATGTGGTGGCTCGTCTCCTAAAAGGGATGGGCCAATACGAGCATATTACACCAGTGCTTCGCTCTCTGCACTAGCTGCCTATAGACTTCCAGGCCCAATTCAGGGTGTTGGTGTTGACCTTTAAAGCCCTGAACGGTCTGGGTCCTGCCTACCTGTGGGACCACCTCACACTACGAGTCCTGGATTGGCCCCTGCCGTCGGCTGGGGGTGCTCTCCTTGAGGTCCTCCGGGTTTCTCTGGTGTCGACCTTGCGGAGGGTGTTCTCTGTGGCTGCGCCGTGGTTGTGGAACTCTCTCACACTGGAGGTTCGCCTGATTACCTCCCTCCCTTCTTTCTGTAGACAACATAAGACCTGGCTGTTCTGCCGTTCTTTTCCTGAGGGGGATGGGGGGATGCTGTATTTTTTTGTATTTTGTTTTAATAGCGTTTTAATTGTATTGTTTTAATATGTTGTTAGCCGCCCCGAGATGCTTTTAGCAGGAGGGGGCGGCATACAAATTTTATTATAAATATAAATAAAGAAGAATAAAGGAACCTATTGTACACCCACAGATTGTGCGGTGCCA
The DNA here is from genome assembly GCA_003113815.1 of Sphenodon punctatus. Taxonomy (NCBI): domain Eukaryota; kingdom Metazoa; phylum Chordata; class Lepidosauria; order Sphenodontia; family Sphenodontidae; genus Sphenodon; species Sphenodon punctatus. The sequence continues at coordinate 676,830 of QEPC01000119.1, read as the reverse complement.
TCCATACTCGTCAGTCAAGATTAAGTTTGTTTTTGCAGTTTGTGTCGCATCCCTTGTCTCTCCCTCTGTTTTCCCCTTCTCTGTCTCCCCTCCCCCTGTCTTTAGACTGTAAGCTCTCGAGCAGGGACCGTGTCTATCTTTTTCTTTGTAAGCGCCAGGTACATTGCTGGGCTATATAAATGCTTATAATAATAATAATAATATAGTTTGTGCACAGTGTTTTTATGGACAGTCTGAATGAGAGTCCTCACTTCAGAATTTTTTTCATGTAAAAAATAAAACCAAATTCAAGACTGATATTTACCATATTTTAAAGAAAAGCCGGCATTTTATTGTTGTACGCGTTTGCAATCTCCTGACAAGTGTGCTGGATAGTGCTCTATATTTGGCACCTTAGTTATATGTTTTGTATATATGTTCATTATTTTTTCAAAAAGTTTGCTCCAGTCTATACTGATAGCTTCCATATAAGTGTATGTAAATAATATTTACTTACATCTTTTGTGCCCTTTTCACCTTGTTTATCACTTACATACCCATTCATACTTTCAGTTTGCCTAAAATATAAAACAAGGATGTCTTAAATTTTTAATTGATTTTCCACACTCCTTTGTTTGTAAACTGGCCTCTGAGCTTTAACCTCAACTTTGTCCTTTTGGCAAACATTCATAATTTTTTTTTCCCCACTCTGATGCTGAAGCCAACATGACTTTAGCTTGTTTACTTATTTGTTCACCGGCATATCAGATAACATCAGCAGGAACATGCACAGTTTTGGAAAGGGTCTTAGAGGGACAACTGCAAGTTGTACAGCACTAAAAAGTGTTCTTAAACAAAACACTTACAAAGTCATGTTTATGCTTAAGTTTCTTTAAAAAGACTTGTTTTCCCCCTCTGATTTAAAAATGATGTGGTATTCTTGGCCCAGACTTTATACAATTGTATCAACTTGTTGAGGTCTGCAGAGTGAAAGTGACTTAAAACGAAGTACATTTGTCACTGAGCTAAATGAACTGAAGCGAGCAAAAATCAAAGGTGAAATGTAAATTTAGTTTTATTATATTTTCATTTTTAAAAATAAAGGTAGTAGAAAAATTCTTCAGAATTACTAAAACATGGCTTTAATGATGTCCCCTCTTTTATTAAACTGCTACTATCAGAGCCAGCATCGGAATTTACATTTCGCTCTATTTTAGTGGGATCTACAGAAATGTTGGCAACCATTGATTAAGTGATTAGTTATTATCAGAGCCCCATGTTCACTGCATTTTCCCCATTGGCACCAATGGGGAAAACTCAGTGAACACAGGTCTCTGGCTATTAGTGATGGGTGTTTCACTTGTTTTGGAATACAATAGATTCTCCATCAGATAGTAAGATTTTATTTTTTTTATCAGAATTGTGATGTTAAACTACTGTCTTTTTTTTTTTTTTTTTTAAAGTTAGTGTAACAAAATAATGCATGCCACAACTGTGATACTCTTAGCCACTCTGGCTGACAAAGCAAGAAATCTACAGTTACTTCCAAGCCTCTCCTACACGATAGGTTCATATCTCCCAAGCTTTGCTTAGATGTGTGTGCATCCTATTTTTATATTTACAAATAAATACTTTTTCACCACCTTTACTTGCATAACCTTTACTTGCATAACCTTTAGCTTATGCTCAGTACACCTAGTGCCAGGTAGTGGTGAATGTAGGTCACTTTGTAGTTGCCTGGGATATGTGTGTAGGATAGGTGTATGGTTGCTGTGCTGTCTGAACATTGCTGAAGTGGGTGGGTGTTGGTGTCTGGGACATAGCAGGGAGCTTGCTGGACTTGACGGGTGGGTATTGTTTTGAGCTTGTGGTCTATCTTGGGTATTAGAAATTAGGAGCCTCACTAAAAATGGCTGGGACTAGTGTTGAACCCTTCAACTACATCTGTTGACTTCTCCTTTCCAGATCAAACCTTGCATGGGGAGCACCAAGAGGAAGAGGCAGAGAAACGTCTTACAGAATAGGCATTATAGTTGATCTTTGGCAACAACTGTAATAACCTCAGCCAGCATCCCAGATATGTAAGGATCGTGTTTGCCCAAGGATAACTCTGGTCGGGTTGCCAGAGATACACAAATGGTCATGCAAAGTACATGACACTGATAGCTATGTAGTTTGTTGCACAACTGCACTGTTAAGTTGCCAGTGCGTGTAATGCAAATCAAGAAGATAAACTGTTGCTGAAAAAGAGGTTATTAGTTATTCTAACAAAAATGCCTGTTCACGATAAATCACAGTCTCAAACAACTTGAATATGCAACATTTAAGGCAAGAGGGAAATGTAACAATATTGAAAGGAAAAATGTGCAGAGTGTACAGTTACAAAAAGTGTCTGCATGTTACACAATGGAATAAGCATTTTCTGCTTCACTTACGGTTTGGCGTAGACAGCATAGTGAACAAGTTCTGAACAGTCTCCCTCAGATCATGTTGCTGTTTTTGCAGGACTGAGTTGTTTGCCATAGCTGTGACTAACTGTTTTTCTAGTTCTTCTATTATAGAATTTTGTCTGGAAACTACCGTCTGAAGTTGATCTTTTTCATTTTTTATTGATTGTAGCTGAAGTGTGTGCTTGTCTTCCATGTCAAGAACTTTTTTTTCTAGAAAACTGATGAGAGCAGTACAAAATATTATTTCCCATCTCGGCAAAATCATAGTTTAAATTCTCTAAACCATTTCTGCAAAGAATATACACATGCAGAATATTGTGAGACATTTTCAACGTGATCCATTCTATAAACATAATAAACTACTGTGCCTTTTAAGGAACTATGTAGCATATGAGATATTAAAAGTTTATGGATTCTGACACATGTTTGAAGCATTTTTTAAAATCTCCATGAAGAAGCATCCCACATAGTGGTCTGGAAATGTGCTAAACAACATTTTCCTTGTGGAATTTCCTTCTGGTTCTTCATTCTTAAGCTTAGGTTGTGTGTTGGCTACGCCATGGGTTTCTTGCATCTCCAGTACATTTGAACAATGGAGCCTACTAATTCATGCATGTGGCTATCAAGTAGCTAAAAAGGGATCTCATTGAAATTAGTTTTTTCCTATGGAATTAAATGGGTGTTTGATAACACAAGTGAAAGATGTAACTGATCTTTCTGATTGTAAAGGGTGGGAGGGAATCTTCCTTTGAACAGGATACATTGCTGGACGATCAGACTGGAAACTGATTTGAACCCTGTGTGCTACTTACTGTTACAATTCTCCTCACCCTTTCCTCCCTCCCCACCCTCCAAACCTCTGTGGGGAGGATCCTTGTCTCCACGTGGCTTGTAGAAAGAGGGTGACATAGGGCAGGTATGTCCAGTGCTTTTCCGGGTAGTGAACAAAGCCACAATGAAAAAGAGTTAATAGGGAAATTCGCACTTGACCACAATGAAATCTGTTGGCTGAGGCTGGAGTGATATAGGGATGATGGGATGCACCTGTCATCTCAGGGCATGAATATTTATTTGTAGGCACTGTAGGGAACAACGAAAGTTTTGTCTAATTCATTATGGGCAGATATACAGGGGGTCGGGGGGGAGGATGCCAAACAAAGCTGGCTGTTCTGATGGCGGAGGTCCAGGGTTGGCATACGCATGGGAATGTAGAATGGTAAATAGATTGAAACAGGAGGCACCTCCCCATGAGGTAGGGGTTGAAGTTGCGGATGATATGGGGATGTGCAACCCACAGCTGCGACTCTAGCCCCAGGGGGATTGGCTCAGTTGCTCCAGCTATGCAGGACAGCACTGATCCCTAGCTCGGGGCACAAGTTGACTCTTCCTCCAGACCCTGCTAGTGGGTCCCCCCTTGGTTATCAGACCTGGTTGTTAGTTGGGAGGTTGGTTTGGTTCTGGTTGTCCCCCACGCCACCCCCCATTTTTAAAATACCAGATAGAAGTTAGATTCAGCAAGGTCTTGCGCCCATGTTTGACCCAATAAAGTTGTCTGTCGCCTTCTTTTGCGCTGCAGGGACAAAGTACCTTAAGTAATGCTGTTTGTATGCAATTTCCAGTACCAGCTTTCCCTTAACACTTTGTCATAAAAATAGCTGATAGAACTAAAATATTACCTATTGATCCTTCTCTCAGGTTTTTAAGTTAAATACTACTTTGATTTACACAAATATAGATTGGCTCAGACTTTTTGTAGAAGCACTCTGTATACATTTACCTCAGAATCTTTTAGTTAAATTCTACTAAAGGATAATTATGATTAAAAGGGCTATTATTTGTCCTGAACTCAATGTACGCATCAATGAATGCTGGGACACAGGGTTGATCTACCAGAAATTGTTCTGATACAAGGTGAAAACAGACATGATGCTATCTCCTCGGCCAAAATCCTTATTCATGCCATGGTTATCTCTCGCCTCGACTACTGCAACCTCCTCCTTGCTGGCCTCCCTCGCTCCCACCTCTCCCCCCTTGTCGCAATCAAAAACTCTGCCGCCAAGATCATTCACTCTGCCCGTCGCTTCGACCATGTACAGCCTCTCCTCCTCTCCCTTCACTGGCTCCCCCTTCCTGAACGTATCCTGTTCAAACTCCTGGTTTTCACGTTCAAATCGCTCCATGACCAAGCTCCCCCTTACCTCTCGGACCTAATCGCCCTACGCACTCCTGCACGCGCTCTCCGCTCTTCCTCTGTCCCCTCCCTCACTCTCCCTCGTTTCTCCTGCTCGCCCTACCGCCTTCGTCCCTTCTCCCTCGCTGCCCCACACGCCTGGAACTCCCTCCCTGCCAACATCCGCCTTGCCTCCTCCCTCCGCTCCTTCAAATCCCTCCTCAAGACCCACCTTTCCCAATGCCCTCTAGTCTTTCCCCTTGCTCTTACTGTCAGCCCTCCTCTGCTGACTGCTGCTACCAACCTCCTCGTAACCAAGCCAAGTACACGCACCTGAGACTTCGCATCCGCCTGAATGTTTGTTTGTCTTCTCCCATGTCTCTCCCACTGTCCCCTCTCCTTGTCTCCCCCTCCTTGTCTTTTAGATTGTAAGCCACAGGCAGGGACCGCGTCTGATTGTATGTTCTGTACAGCGCCAGGTTTTGCAACTGGCGCTTTATAAATGTTTATTAATAATAATAATAATAATAATAATAACTCCACTCTAACACTGTTTTTAACATTTCTTATGCATGTTGCAGGGCTTCACAGGGCACCAGTACAGCCCTGCAACATGCATAAGAAATGTTAAATTGGAGTCATGTCTGTTTTCACCCACAGATTCCGAGAACATTAGTTCACAAAGGGGCACAGACAAATAGGAAGGACCTGACTAGAATGCTTTCACAGTGTTTGTTTAAAGCAAAATGTTACTTTTTGAAAAAAGGATTAAGTGGATTTGATTATTTTTTTTCAGTAGGTAAGAAATAACACTTGATATTTAGATAGATTCTACCCCTCTCTTTACTGAAGTATGTGATATTTTAAAATTGAATATTTACTTAGCTCCCACTGAGTAAAGATTCTTGTTTGTATAAATATGGTAGATAAAACCTTCTGAGAGCATACATAAATATAGCAGGCACAGAACACAAATTTCAAAACCTCTCTCCCCCCAACCCCCAAGCTAATGTTTATTAGAACTGAAAAGTGCTTTTCACATATGGTTTTCATTGAAAAATATTATTTTGCTGTAGGAGAAAACATGCTATTGCTGCCTTTTAAATTCATCTATCAGTTACTATCAATTACCACAAAGTACTGGTGGTAAAAAGAAACTAAGAGGTTTGAAAGTTGTGCTTTCTTCACATTGGAAAATGGTTTGTTGTTCCTCTCACAATATAGTTTTAGAGCTGACATATGCAAACATGCAGATAACGTCCTGTCAAACGAATATATCTCACTTCTGTTAGGCAGACACTCAGATTTGGAGGCATACATGACTAACCTAGGGTGTCAACCCAGTTAATGGGAAAGTAAAGATTGGATCCTCTTCCATGTCAAACTCCCCAATTGGAACTCTGAGATGGTGATCTAAAAGGCTTGCTGGAGGAACTCCCCAAATGAAGGCAATGTAAAAGACCCAATGATCAAGCAGATGGAAGCCACTTCTCCCTTCTCCATGTGTGACCTTTACTGCAGCAGAAAATTTAACTGCACTGTTGACTAGCTGCCACTTGCACCCTTACCACCTCAATATTCAGGCAGGTAACACTAGTAAGGGTGCATTGGTGTCATAATAGATGGCCATAGTATTATGTAATGAGCATGGAAGTGAGGAAGGTTAGTGACTGGCTTTCAGTTCTGCCACTTAACAAATGGAATAGCTAAGTACCCGGGGCAGGAATGGAATTGATGCTTCCACATATGAGAATAAAAGCACTGGTGCTGTATGGCTATGTGTTAACTGACAAGAACATTATTACTTGGTCATCAAAGATGACATGGTTTGTCTTGTTTACACTTAAGCAAACATTCCTCTTGGAAAACAACATCCTAGAAATGCATCAGTGGTCCCATTCAAACAATTTTCCAAATAACTTGCAGAGGCAGAAGGAAGAGAAGGATTCTAAATGACGGGGAAGAGAGCAGCCAGGCAATACATTGGTTACTTGCAACATTGCTTTTATGTTGATTCTCATTCATGAAATTTGGCTAATTTACAGTTTCATGTACACAGATATTTCCTGTGCCAATTACAGCCACTTCATCACTTTGTTTTTTTGTTTACTAAAATAAAGATTTGCAGTTTTTGTTCATTAAGACAAGGTTCTCGGAGGTGGGTGCAGCCACATTAATCAGTAGAACTAAGCCCCTTCATTTTCAGTGTAAACTGATTTTTATTGAAAAAATCTTAGGTTCTGCAAAAACTATTTTTGGGGTTTGAGTGATTTTCACCCAAATTTTGTATCACTCAAGTACATAAAAATCAATCATTTTATTAGGAAAATACAATACGTTGCATTAGATAATTGTTACCTTAATAATAAATTAGTCTACATGTATATGCAAAACTGCTTGTTGAAGTAAGGCAATATAGTGGCAGATGCACATGCACCTCTGAGCATGTGTGTGTATCTGTTCGTACTAATGGAATCTCACACCCACCACACCACATACACATTTCATGCTATTAGCAGTTACCAGTTTTAAGATTTGTCACACTAATGTAACCCCCCTCCCCTCCCCTTCCTCTAAGTGACACAGGGCCCAGATGTTCCTGCCTTCCTAGCAAAGGAGCTTAAGGGGCCCTGGGCTCAGGTTACTTCTCTTAGTGGGGGGTCTCCCTGAGGGACAGAGCCTAAGTAACCTAGGTATTTGGTGCTTCAGTGCCTCCGCCCTGAGGGAGTCATTGCCAAATGAAGGAGCAAATTAGGGACTCCTGCCCAGGGATTTAACTACCCTAGGTATAGGGACCTCAGAGACTACTATTGGCAAACACTTTAACAAAGAAACATGGGGTGGAGGGATAACCCAGGCACTTTACTTTAAAGGTTAACACACAATTAATTAACACAATGACACTAAAACAATATTCACAAATCCCCTCAACTTCCCCCTCCCCAATCCAGCAATGGCTAGCTGTCCCACAGTGGTCTGCATTGGGCTACCCATATGCAGTTGTGTTAGAGCACAAGTTGAACTAGTGGGTTGCATGGGCAAGTCTAGAGGTTTGTCCTTCCCAGAGCAGGCCCTTGGGAATTTTCACAATGAAGGATTATGGTGTGGGCTGCTGCTGGAAGTTCTATGCCTGTTGGGCCTGGGAGCTCACCTTCCCCTCACGGGGAGCTCTACTTTTTAGTGCAGGTCTTCTGCCCTGATATTTGGGGGGGGGCGGGGGCTGGAATCTGAAAAATTGCCCCCTGAAGTTATTAGTCCCGTTCTCTGTCTTGGCTGCACTCCTGCTGCTGGGAGGCTCCTTTAAGGAGTATTTTTAAAGTGACTCTGGAAAGACACTTTTAAAAAACTGCTGCGAGCCTACACTGTGCAGGACGTCTGTAATTTACACTGAATCCCCTATATCAAGCATCTGGCAGGACTTCAAGTAAGCTAGTAAATTTGTTTTAAATTTAGTAAAATAATTTGGACTGATTATTCAGTGTAAATGTTTATAGGCTAATGATTTTAAGTGACGAACACTAAATTGTTTATTCAAAGGAAACGTTTTTATTGGAGGATTAGAGATATTGGGTGAAAACAAACGAGACAATAGCCCATACCAGGTTGGCATGAACCTACCCATTTATTGGTGTTCGTCAGATGTTCACCCTCACCGAACATGGGGCCACCGCCCAGTGGACCCTTAGCCCCACTCATGGTGTGGTCTCGGAGAATGTGGAGCCTGCCGTGCAGGCGAATCTTGGCTAATGTGCACCCACATGTCCATGTCCTGTTTGTTAGGTTGCAGGCAGTGCCTCCACATGTCCAGGTCTGCCAACATGATAGAGTCGCGGTTGGAAATCCTAGTTCATCGGAGGAGTAGCCTCTTCTTTCTCCACTCTCCATTCTTGCTCTCACTTGCGCTGCCAGTAGGGGTTGTCTGCAAGCGCATGAAATACACACCATGGTTTGTCCATTTATTAGACTGGTCTGGACTCACAAAACATGTAAGTGGGTACTACAGACCGGACCCAGACGGCAGCAGGCTAATGTCTCGTTTGAGTTCACGCATTGTTTTCTTAAGCTCAAAGGTGACATACAGTGAGTCCTGTTTCAGTTCTACAGCAAATTGTATTAAATTCTGTTTATCACAGCATTAATCTACTTTTTTTTTTTTTTTTTATTTTATTTTTTTTTGCAGTCAACCCAGATAGACATCTGGAATGGTGTGTCATTTTTTGCACCAATTTTCACCCATTTTGTTGTTGTTTTTTTAATAAACACTGACAAATTCCTGGGAAAAATAAAAGAAATAACTTAAAATGAAGGGAACTAATAAAAAAACAATTGAGAGAGGCGGTAAATTGCTGTATTACCTGTTTTTCTCTTGTAATTTTGTTATCTCATTGGTCTGATCAGAAATCTGCCCTTCTAGTTTGTTCGTTGAAATCGAGTGCTCCAGAAGTTGAAGTTCAAGCCTTGTTGTCTGATTTAATACCTACATTTAAGAAATGAAAGTTTAATCATATTCAAAAACTCAAGATAGTTTATGGCTACTTACATTCTAAAGTAATTGCTTTTCACGTGGGAAAAAAGTAATGCTAGTGTGTACCATGCCTGATCATCTAAAAGGTTGTGCATGCATGGATGCGCTTTTCTGTTGTTGTTGGCGGGTTTATGCATTATATACAAGTTATAAGATTACAATGAAAAACAGTTCCTAGAATTACTGCAGTTTTCCTCTATCACTAAAATATATCATGTTTCCACTCTGTATTGAGTAATGTTTTAATAATAGTAAAGCACAAATGCAACTAACATTTCAAAATAACTCTGTTGTTAGCATTGCTATTGTGGCCTGTTGTGCCTTTAAACACGCCACTGTCTTCCCCCATCCTCAAAAAGTCCACTCTGGATCCCTCTGAACCCTCTAATTACCATCCTGTCTCGCTCCTTCCTTTTGCTTCCAAACTCCTTGAACGCGTTGCCTACTCCCTTTGCCTCGACCTCCTCCCCGCCAGCTCCTCCCTTGACCCCCTCCAATCTGGCTTCCGCCCCCTTCACCCCACTGAGACCGCTCTTGCTATGATCACCAACGATCTTCTTGTGGCTAAATCCAACTGCCTTTACTCTATTCTCGTCCTCCTTGATCTCTCTGCTGCCTTTGACACTGTTGACCACACTCACTCCTGCTTGAATCGCTTCACTCCCTGGGATTCCATGACTCTGTCTTCGACTGGTTCTCCTCCTACCTTTCTGACCGCTCCTTCAATGTATCTCTTCCTAACTCCTCCCCCTCCTCCTCCCTGCCCCTCTCGGTCGGGGTTCCCCAAAGCTCTGTCCTTGGCCCTCTCCTCTTCTCTAGCTACACCCAATCCCTAGGCAAATTCATTGCCTCCCATGGGTTCCAATACCACCTATATGCTGACAACACTCAACTCTCTCTCCACTGCTTCCCTCTTCCCCCTCTGTTCAAGCTCGTCTCACCAACTGTCTCTATGATATCTCTGCCTGGATGTCTCAATGCCAACTCAAACTGAACATGACGAAAACTGAACTCCTTATCTTCCCTCCCAATCCTTCCTCTCCCTCTTCCCTGTAAATTGCCATTGACAGGGTCTCCATCCTCCCTGTCCCCCAAGCCCATAGCTTGGGCTTCATCTTCAACACGCACCTTACCTTCAAACCCCACAGAAATAAATAAAATACATTGACTCCGTGGCCAAATCCTGCCACTTTTCCCCTCCACAACATTGCTAAGATCCGCCCTTTTCTGTCTGTCTCCTCTGCCAAAACTCTCATCCATGTCCTAGTCCTCTCACGCCTCGACTATTGTAACCTCCTCCTCGCCGGCCTACACCACTCTCACCTTTCTTCCCTCATCTCTGTTCAAAACTCTGCTGCCAGGATCATCCACGTAGCCCGTCGCTTTGACCATGTGCAGTTTCTCTCCTCTATCCACTGGCTCCCCCTTCCTGAACATATTCTGCACAAGCTCCTTGTCTTCACCTACAAAACCCTTTACAATCTCGCTCCCCCCTACCTCTCTACCCTGATCTCCCTCTGAACCCCTGTTTGAACACTCCACTCCTCTTCCATCCCCTCCCTCACCCTGCAATGCCTCCCCTGCTCCCCCAACCGCCTTCGTCCCTTCTCCCTTGCTGCCTTGCACGCCTGGAACTTCCTCCCTGCCCTCGTCTGCCTTGCCCCCACCCTCCACACCTTCAAGTCCCTCCTCAAAACCCACCTCTTCCACTCTGCCCTTCCTAACTTCTGTTAATCATCCCCACCCAAGATTATCCCCCACCTGTTATCTGCAAACTCCCAATTTACTGTAACTAAGCCAAGAATGTGTATCTGAGTTCTCGCATCCCCATGAATGTTGCATCCCTTGTCTCTCCCTCTGTTCCCCCTTCCCTGTTTCCCCTCCCCCTGTCTTTAGATTGTAAGCTCTCTGGCAGGGACCATGTCTATCTTATTCTCTGTAAAGTGCCAGGTACATCGCTGGCACTATATAAAAAATTATAATTATAATAACATGGGGATTTCCGGATCTGAAGTTATTGCACTTATTATTTAGAGAATAATTTCAAATGGCATAGCTAAATCCATTCTGACTCAGATTTTGTTTGAATCATTCCATAGTTTCAGTTTTTAAAAGTTGTCACCACCTCAGTACAGTTTATGTAATTTCCTTTTTATGTCTTAAGAATGCCTTTTTTAAAAAGTATGAAGCAACAAGAGAATTGTCATGCAGGAAGATTATTTTTAGTTTGTACTACATTCTGATGCATGTTCTCTAGACATCCTTTTGTTGTTCGTTTTTTTTTTTTAACTCATTCTGTTTAAAACAACTCTTTTAATTCATCCGAATTCTACTTCAGCTGGCAGGAAGAATTGATTACTCACATCCTTCATGTTGCAGTCATTCAGGACATGATTTCACATTTAAGTGTAATTGAGAATTGTTGCCAAAGGATAAGTGTCCTTGAGAGAGCAATTGTTTGGTTAATTCCCTTATATTGCTACCCCAGGGTAATTTCAAACAAAACGATACCACAATCAACCACAGTGAATCCCCTGTGGTGGCTGTTGTACCGTTTCGTCTGTTGTGCTTCCTTCCAGATGTTCACCCCAGTGAATCACTGCTGGGAATCACATTAACCACAATTCTGGACCTCCAGAGGTCCAGAATCGTGGTTAGATTGGCCACGATCCGGGATGGGCCAAAAGTTACGTCTGTAACGGTGGCCCATCCCAAATCGTTGTCCAGACTGCGATACGGGATCGGGTGCAGCAGCCGAATTGACCGCTGTGCCCGTCTGTCTCCTGGAGGAAGGGCGGCCGGGGGGGGCGGGGCTGTGCAGGGGCACATATTGCCCGCACAGCCCCGCCCCCTCCCCGATTCCCTGTAGGAATCAGGCCGGCACGTCTAAAGGACAGTTGGACTGATTCCTGACCGGGGTCCGAAACGGATTCCAGTCTGTGGTTCAGCGTGGCGGGCCTAGTGGCCCGCGACATCTGAAATCACCCCCAGTCACCAGTAAGTTCCAGGGAGAGGAAGAAAATTGCAGTCTTGTTCTCCAGGCACAAATTCCCCAAAGTAGTTCTGAATATTTCTCCTATCGTTATGTGAAAAAACAGATAGCAATACAATAAAACATTAACAATACAATGTTAAAGATAGTTTTGTTGTGGTTCTAAACTAAGCCACCAGTTTTTACTTTGGACATGGCCAAAAAACTACATACCTGTAGGTAACAAATGACCTCTTTCATGTAGCTATGCAATTTTTGTATTTGAGGTTTTAGGTAACTTTTGTATAGTGGTTTGAGCTGTTTATAATGAAATACTCATTTTTAGTATCTCCTCAATAAATACATATCTGATTTTGCTAAGCTTAGAGAGCAAGCATAAATCCCATATACTGTAATGATAGTAAGCACCTCCACCAGCAGGTGGGGTTGCACCATTCATTACTGTTATGCTGTGTGTGTACACTTGTATTGATCTGACCTAGGGGTTTACAGGAAGCTCAGCCATGTTGTAAGTCTGTGGCTGGTGTTCTGATCAATACATTATTGTTCCCGCTAAGCCAGTATTACAATAGTACTGTTTGGAATTTTTCCTATATTCTAAGGATTTTCCTAGATTCCAAGGATTTAAAGAATAGAGTAATTGTTTGCTGAACCGTTTAAAAATCAGTTCTACTTTTGATCTGTTTGGTAGCAGAAGAGAGGATTTGTCAATTAAAGCAATAAAAGCCTGTAGCTGTAAATACGCTCCTTGTAACTACTTGTATTTACTATGTAGAAAGGAACATTGGGTGAAAATAGACATACACCTTAACTCTGCTTTTAACACCACTTTACATTTCTTAGCATGTTTCAGGGCTGTATAGGGCACCAATACACCCCAGCAATATGCATATGAAATTTAAAGTGGAGTAACATGCATTTTTGTTTTCACCCATTGTCAAGCGTCATTCTTCTAGATAAATAACAGTTTTATAAGTTAGGCAAAAGAGTATGTGGTTATGCAATAGAAACTACATTTTTAAAAATGGTCACACTCCTTGATACTTGGAAGCAGGGGAGGAATGCTGAGGATTCTGTCCTCCTCTCCTCCATCCCCACCCCACTTTCTTACAGTTTGGGAATCCCTCAGTTTTCTTTAAGGAACCACAATTGAGTTGGTACTTTGAAACTCAAGTCAACCTGGGGGGGAAATGCTATGATTTCCTTGTCTAATAGCTTGCTGTAATTCCTTAGCCTTTCTCACATTCAGATCCATCTTTTTTTTTATTTATCTTGCAGTGAAATAATTATATGCTTATGAAATTAGGATGGGAATGAGAGTGATTCATTGTTGTTTCATTCCATGATTTGTCAGGGAGGACCGCTTTGTTTCTTATTGAGAGATGACTGTGATAAGAAAAGGAAGATTTTGAAAAGTTATCTGTGTGTTACTCTGAGGTCACAATCTTGACTTCATTCAAGCCAATGGCTAAATTCCCATTGACTTGAATGAGGTGAGAATTGTGACCTAAAATTGCACCATTTGCTTTGCAAAACAGAGACAAAGTCTCTGCCCCAAAGAACATCCCCTTTAATTATGATGTGGCAAATAGAAGGTAGATAATCATGAGTAGGAATACAGGATGGTAGAAGGCGACTTTAGTATTTGGATCACAGGATTACTCAGGACATATTTTAGGGGCTCTAGGTATATCTACTAAAAATATAGCTAACACTTCCACAGTATGGTAGTCCCCTGCTTTAAATGCTGTTGAAGCCAATAGGAGTCTTTCTGCTTATAGTTCCCTGTAGCTAAGGCCCTTTTCAAACAGACTGCGATGGGTAGGGGGGATGGGTGTGCGCCAGCAGCAGGTGGAGGTGGATGTGCACCCATTTTCACGGGCGCACACCCATTTCCATCCATCTCCACACGTGGAGCAACAGGCATTGGCACCAGTTGCTCCATGCATGGGTGATGAGTAGAGCGCAAGAGCGTGCACGCACCCCAACCCACCGCCAGCAGTGTTCCCACGGACACTCCCCACCGCTGGCAGTGAGCCGCATGTGTTCCTACGGACGCCCACAGGGCCTAAGTGAAGTACATGCACTTGCAACTTTTTAACCTCATGAACGTTCTCTTGTCTCTCCTTGTGTTCACCTTCCCTTGTATCTTGGATTATAAGCCCTTTGGGGGTAGGGACCTGTCTATGGCCATTTTTACACAGACGGCCCCACCCGCTGTTGGGTGTGCGGTGGGGGGGGAGGGGCCATGCGTAAACTGGCCGGCGGTGGGTGTGAGCTGGGTGTCCGTCCGTGTGAACGCCACGGGAAGTGGGTGTGCGTGTATGCGCGCTCCCGATGGACACCCATGTCCACCCATCACCCACCCATCTCCACGCACGGAGCCATCTAGAAAAACTGAGTAGGCTCCGTGCGTGGAGATGGATGGAAATGGGGGGGTGTCCGTGTAAATGGACACACCCACCTCCACCCACTGTGCCAGCACACCCATCCACCTCTGTCCATGTAGGAACGGCCTATAACTGTTTATCATACAGCGCCAGGTACACTTCTGGTGCTATATAAATAATCAGAGGACTTTAGATTGGGCCTTAAAACTGCAAGTCAGTCATATTTTAATTTCCCCTCAGGTGCTATAAAATATTTGATTTAAATATTTGTCATGTAACTGTCAAGTTAAAAGTATATTTACAATCCTACTATGTATAACCCTATGTTATTACCAAATATGATAAATGTAGTGACAGTTCTTTTGGGCAGAAAGTATTTCTAGTTAGGAATTCTTCACTTACTTGTGCTTCAACATCTGTTAGTTTGCGGGTCTGTTCAGCTGTTTGATTTAAAAGGTTTGTGCCTATTTCAATCATTACTGCTGTCTGGTTCTGCACTGCATTTTGCTGGATCTCTACCATTTCTTTCTTCATATTGTCCTGGATGTAACTTTAAAGCTGCACGGGAAAGGAAAGATAGGATAGTTGCTTTCTTAGATTCTATTTTAAAAGGAGTAGATTCAGTATGCTGATTGACTGGCCAGATAAACCTCAGTGTTTGGTTGGCTTTTCCTTCTTGATATTACTAACAGCAATTCAGTTCTGCTAGAGGGGACAGAACTGAGGAGCATTAATGGAGGCAAGGGGTTGGTACTTCTTGATCAGGGACCTGTGTTCACCAAGGCTGATACTAAGCCCCACGGACCCTGTGTGCAGCTGCGTACACGTGCAGTCGCATGCAAACGGCATGGACTTCCGTTGCAGGCACATTGTCTTGCACGGAAGCTGCGCACAGGATCCACACGCAGGGCTTGGAATTGGCTCCACTGTGTTTTCCCCATTGGGGAAATGGGAAAAACAGTGAACACCAGTCTCTGTTCTTGATATTCTGAGCTTTGTGTTGCATGGATGTGTTCAGAACAATTCTTTACACAAAACATTGGTGAACATGCTGGCGATGGCTACCTCAAGCTTTGATGACACAACCACTCTGAAAAAATTCTCATCATTCAAAAAAATATGTTGAAAAGATTTCCATCAGAATACTGCTAATATAAGCAAAGCCTTCAGGGGTTAGTCACCTTCCTGTATCAAGATGTAGTCTATTTCATAAGACTGTCACCACCACTGTTGGAGATCAGATAAGACTGGTATGCTATAACAATGTTGTAAGTGCATTGTTGTTCAAGAGCCTTTCAAACAAACAACTTGAAACTTCAAGGTAAAAACTCAGTGAAACAATGGACACCACATTTCTAGGAATTGAAAAAAAGAAAAGCTGTTTGAAATCACTTAATTCTAAAGTTATTCCTGTGACCCATTGTGTGAACTTACAACCAATTATAATCATGCTTTCAGTGAACTGAATATATTAGAAGCAACTAATTGTTTTATAGCAGTCTGATTAATTGCTTTCAATCTCTGAACAGAGATTAAAAAGAACAGCAAGGCCAGGACTTCCATTGTCTGTCCAAAGCAACAGCTTTTAGGGGATAGGTGCTGTTGCATTGTAAGCCCCAGCCTGTGCTCAGCAGGGACGAGAAGTACATCCCCTCCCACCCTTTTCCCTACATTACATGCCCCAGCCCCAAGACACTTAAGCATTATACTCTCCTTCACGCATGATGTGAGTAGTTAAATTTATATACCATTATTTTTTTATTTGAGAACATTTTTAAAGCATTTGACCATTAGTAGGAGTGACAGTTCAATTATTTGCATTGAAAGAAAGGATAAATATATGCCCTACTTTAGAACATTTTGAAATGCTAACATTAAAACTTCTGCAGACAGTGAATGGGATAGTAAGATTCTGGTGAGCTGACGGTGGCAGCCTTAAAACTTGTGGAATATAAACTACTCTCCTCCCGCCCCCCACAAGCTCCATATGGGGCAGATATTTGTGGGGGAGCGGGGTTGTAACAACTGTTTTGGAACCACCTCAGAATAGTTTATTAAGGATAGTTCTTGGTGTCCCGAATTGTACACCTGTTAGTATGCTCAAGGCAGAAACAGTTATAACTTCAGTAGAAACCAAGGCATTGCTGAGACCATTTTTATACTGGTTACATAGAACTATTATGTCCAGTGATAGACTCCCAAGCTTTTCTGGTTGGATATGAACCAATCTGATTTTAAGTTTGTATGGAAAGAGAACCTGAACAGTTTGATGAATAGAGTGGGATTCTCTTTGTCTTCCAGGAATATTCACATGAGAAAGTAAGGGTTATGATGTCAACTCGGCATAGATATTTCTAAGCAAAAAGATTTGGAAGCAATTAAAGCAGCCAAAGTTTTTCCTTGGTACGCTGTGCTTAAGACGCAACACCAGATGGAATACTATTTGATACTGCTTTCAAACTTTCCTATTCGGAAAGCACTTACACTGCTGTGCTTCCAATTAATGCCCACCACTATTTTGGAGGGTAGATACAAAAATATTCCCCATTGTCTGTATTTGCGGTACTCAGAAAGTAGAAAATCTTGCTCTCTGTTTGAATCCCTCTCCTCGTTGGAGGTAAGAGATAAATTGTTAAAACCTTTACATCGAGAGATCTCTCTTGGATGTTTAATACATTTTTTTGTATCTATTAGTGAATTCTTAATATTATGTCATAATAAAAATTGTGAACTTTGCACATGCTTTAATGGTACAACTGCATTTTAATCTTGTCAAAACTTCTAAGGAAGTTACAAACTAATTAAATATATATAATGTACTGACAAATCTCGGTACTGCTTTTGGATATTTGTTTTAATTATTTGATTTAGATATTTAATTTACTGAAAATTTGTTTTTAATTTTTTTTTTGTTAAATGTGTTATTGTAAAGACCAGTGGTCAAGATAATAAAGTGATTGAATAAGCTGAATATGCACTACTAACGTTGGTTAAAATTTTATATTTTATAAAGCCATTAAGCCATGTTTATCAATATGCCCAGTGATTCTGTTCTTAATGATAGTTTCCACCATTTTGCCCAGCACAGATGTCAAGTTTACCGGTCTGTAGTTTCCAGGATCACCTCTTGATACCTTTTTAAATATTGGGTTTACATTTGCCACTCTCCAGTCCTCAGGTACAGTGTCAGATGCCAACGTTAGGTTACAAATTACTGCTAGAAGGTTTGCAATATCACATTTGAGTTCCTTCAGAACTCTGGGGTGAATACCATCTGGCCCTGGTGACTTGTTTGTATTAAGCTTGTCAATTTGCTCTAGAACCTCCTCCAGGGTCACGCTGATTAGTGACAGTTCATCCAATTCATCCCCTACAAGGTAGGGTTCTGGCGTGGGTATCTCCCCAACATCCTCCTCAGTGAAGACCAAAGCAAAGAACTCGTTTAACTTCTCTGCAATGTCCTTATCCTCCCTGAGTGCCCCTTTTACTCCCTGGTCATCTAATGACCCAACTGACTCCCTAGCTGGCTTCTTGCCTCTGATGTTCTTGAAAAAGGTTTAATTATTTGTTTTTGCTTCTTTAGCAAGTCTCCTTTCAAATTCTTTCTTGGCCTGCCTTATTAGCACCTTACAGTTACGTTGCCAGTGTTTATGCTCCTTCGTGTTTTCCTCATTGGGGCTAGCTTTCCATTTCTTAAAGGATGCCTTTTTGGCTCTAATAGCCTCCTTTGCGTCTCCATTTAGCCACAGTGGTAGATGTTTAGTCCTCCTGCTACCTTTTTTAACTTGTGGGATGTATGTAATCTGGGCTTCCAAGATAGTGCTTTTCAACAGCCTCCATGCCTCTTGCAAACATGTAGTCCTTTCAACTGTGTCTTTTAGTTTCTTTCTAACTAGCTTCCTCATTTTGGCATAGTTTCCCTTTTTAAAGTTAAAAGCCAGTGCTGTACTTTTAATTAACTTTCTCCCTCCCGCAACTATGGGTGATTTCAGACGATACGGCTGCCCGAATCACCACAGTGGATTCCCAGCGGTAGCGCCCCGTCTAACCACCGCCCGCGGTCAAGGAAGGTCCCAAACAGACATGACGGGAGCGGGACCACGGCAGGGAATTGGATCGGCAGACCACAGCCCGGGGCAGTGTAACAGACGTTATGCCGATCCCAGGCCATGGTCAAAACACCCTGAAGGCACCGGGGAGGGGCAGGAGGCAGACATGGCCAGCTGAGGGCAAAGGAAGCCAAAGGTGCCTACAGGGAGCACCCACACAAGGGAAACGGGAAGGGAGGGAGAAGAGCCGCCGAGGCAGCACACACAACAGGCACAGAGAAAACGGCACAGGGGAACACACAGCCCAAACACACACCCAGGCACACGCACACCTGCATGGGAAAGGAAGGGAAAGGGGAACACAGCGGGACGGACGGCACACCGGGCACAGGGGGAATAGGGACCGGGGGGAGGGAGGAACCGGGCCAGGGCCGGACACTGAGAAATGGCATCCAGATCCCCACAACAGCACAGCCTGCTCGGCCACCCCCGCAACTACACAGCCAGTCCCGGAATGGGAGGACCCCACAGGGGCACAGCACAGGCACAGGGGGAGGCCACATGTTCCAGGTAGCAGCTGGGGAACG